>OZ038475.1:63791598-63831598 GCA_964036315.1 Acanthosepion esculentum | reverse complement strand
TGTGCTGGCCACTTCATTAGGGCGATTCCTTCTTCTTCAAATAAAGCCATAACCTTCTGAGGCTTGTGGCAAGGTGCATTGTCCTGCATGAAAACAGGAGATTCATAAAGATTATGGTGTAATATTAGTACCACATGCTGCTGAAGAAACCTTTTGTAAATCACAGCATTGATATTGCCATGTACGCGGATGATAGGGCCAATTCCTACAGTTGAAATCATTCCCCACACCATCACACTGCCGCCACCAAACTTAACGGTTTTCTTGACACATTGAGAAGACACTGTTTCACCTGTTCTACGGCGTAAGTAGGTTTTGCCCTCAGAACCAAATATAGTAAACTTGGACTCGTCACTGAAATGAACTGTATCCCATTGTGCGTCAGGCCAAACAACATGTTCTCTCGCATACTCCAGGCGTGC
This sequence comes from Acanthosepion esculentum, assembly GCA_964036315.1. Taxonomy (NCBI): domain Eukaryota; kingdom Metazoa; phylum Mollusca; class Cephalopoda; order Sepiida; family Sepiidae; genus Acanthosepion; species Acanthosepion esculentum. The sequence goes on along the minus strand of OZ038475.1, from coordinate 63,831,176 downwards.
CCATTGATTTCGCTTTGAAATGAGAGGCTTCGAAGCTGGAATACGGGCATGCAATCCTGCATATTTTAACCTGCGAGCAACCGTTTTCCTTGAGATTTTATCATCTGTCTCTTCATTAAATTTACGGACAATTGATGTAGCAGTTTCAAAACGGTTTTTTGTAGATATTCTAACAATTCTTCGATCTTATCTGCGATGTTTTTGGAGGTCTTCCGGTTTTTGGTTTTGTATCTAACGTTTTATCGATTTTATACCTGATAATTACACGAGGAACGACACTTTTAGACCTATGAACAATATCAGAAATTTTTGAAATTGACATTTTTTTTCTTGATAGTTAGCGATAATGAGTTTTTTTTTCAAAAGAGAGCGTTTTGCGTGAAGAATTTGCCATATTGCTTAAAAATAAAGTCCTAATGATAAATGAACTTTTACTTATTGTTGAAAAGCTCCATCGAGTTTTTTAACAATGTAAATTAAAAGTTTATGCAAATTATTAACATTGTTCCTTAACTTTTGTCCATTAGCTTATTTCCTTTGTTTCATTTAATCTTTATTTCAAAAAAACTATTATGTAACTTTTTGTAACTTTGTATAATATTTATGCATTACACCCTAATCTTTATTCAGTAAAAATTTCATTGCTAATCATGCATTACTTTTTAAGTTATACACATATTTATGTCTTTGTTGTTTCCGTTCCTTATATTATGGCCACTACTGTATATATATATATATATATATATATATATATATATATATATATATATATATATATATATATATATATATATATATATATATATACAAGTATAGGATTGGTGTATACAGAATAAATTCCAATAATCAACAAATACTATTCTTAAAAGATTGCTCAGTACAGAGTAAAGCAAATATAATTATTTATTCGAAAATTTAAACATAAATATGTTATAAAATCACTACAAAAATAGCCATTTTCTTTCAACACTTCTTGTGTCTTATCAAGTGATGATTGTTTAATGTAGAATAAAGGGTTTTAAAAGGTTCAAATCAATTTCCATCTCATTCTTCTGATAAGGTTTTCTGTTTTAGAGTTAAATGGACGAAATAATCCCGTTTGTTCGTGGTGGGAATGTTCTTTAAAGATAATCCGAAATTGGTTATATCCATAGTATAAGAATAGAATAGACAGTGCTCAACAGTAATAGGAGCTTCATTCTTCTGATAAGGTTTTCTGTTTGTAGAGTTAAATGAACGAAATTTAACAGCAATACATTTATGAAGAAAAATATTACTAGCAATAAAAAATGTCGGCATTAATTAATCCATTGAGGTTGATATGCCGTAAACCAAACCAGTTCTGTTTTTGTTCGATTACTTTCGAAAGTCACAGTCAATATGTTAAATATGACAAAGTGGAAAAAGGGAAGGCGGCTGAGAATTTAAATTTGATGTTTTCGACAAAGTCTAACCGATTACATTAACTTCCTTTTCTTTTTTGCCTAGTTTTCGTGTGAGGCGTTACGTCCTTTAGAACTTTAGAATCTGACCAAAGTGATGTTCAAGATGATGCGACTACACAAAGTTACAAAGTGATGGAAACAGGAACAAAAAGATTTAAAAAATATAATTTAAATTTAAAATTCACGGTACCCCATCTGCTTCGTGCGTATACATATATATATGTGTGCGTGTGTGTGTGTATATATATATATATATATATATATATATATATATATATATATATATATATACATACATATATATATATATATATATATATATATATATATATATATATATATATATATATATATATATATATATTAAGTGTCCGTTGGTTATATTTTATTTCCCCAGGAAGGTGTTTTTTCCTGGTTCCTCAGATCACATTTCCAAGCATAAAAGATGATTTTAAATTTACGTATTATTTTTATACACTTTTGAATAGTAGTTTTAAGTTGATGTAAGGTGATAGAGAGACGGGGAGGATGACGACAACAGATATGTCCGAAATTAGAGAAGGAAGGGAGAGATAGGAATAATTTTAAATATATTTTTATTAAAATACTAAAGAGTAAGGGAGGCGGGTAAGGGCCAGACATTGACCTATTTAATAAGTCATCTCACAGGAAACGAGACAAAGGGAAAAAAAGAGAAGAAATGATATAAAAAAGCAAATGTGGAAGAAGGGGTGGAAATGGAAAAATGGGGAAAGAAAAAAAGGAAGAATAAATTAATATATATATATATATAGGCATATTGCAGTTAATTTTTAAAAAAACACAGAGAGATATATTTTGCAGTTAACGTTTGACATTAATTCAAAAATTATTAACAGGATAAAATAGGAAAAAATATTATAATGTGAATATAAGATAAACAAAAAATATTAATATTATTAACAACAACTAAGGAGTAAAGAAATTAATAATTAAACTCTAAAATTTTAAATTTTAAATTTTAAATCTTAAATTCATAATTTAAAATTTTAAATCTTAAATTCATAATTTAAAATTTTAAATCTTAAATTCATAATTTAAAATTTAAATATATATATATATATAACTTTATATGGCCATAATTTCGAACATAATTCTTTACGGAGAAAGTACTTCGATAGCTGATATATATATATATATATATATATATATATATATATATATATATATATATGTCTCATCAAATAATTTACACTAGTTTTGTCTACTTATTTTCTATAGGGTCCTCTCATATTCACAAACAAGCTTCTTAGTATCCTTATTAAAGGAAGAAAGTAAATTACCCTGTTGATACATATTCCTTTATTCCGCGTACTTTCGACATTTGCAAAATGTCATCATCAGGGTGTTGCTTTTTTCTAAGACAAAATTGTTGTATTCATCTGAAAGTTATTTTTTAACTGCGACTTGAAAAACGCTAAGTTTATGTACTGTACATTTTAAACTTCACAATGAAAACTTCAATTGTGGTAACTAAGTTTGAAATGTCCATATGTTTTTGTTTTTTTAAGCTATTAGATATTTTAAACTATCTACTGTAAATATTTTTAAACATTTGTGCAGTATTCATAATTAATTTATTAAGGGTTATTTTAATTTATTTTAGGTTTTAACTAATAGTTTGTTTTTTTTAAACGTTGCCAAACTTTTGAGCATTATGCGTACCTCAGTTCATCAAAGACGTGGCCTGAAAGTAAAACATCATTACGTCATTTCCAATAATTTATACAATTCAAGTCTTTGGAAAGCGATAATTTACGATCAGACATCCCAAGACACTGACTGGTTTCCACTATTTGAAACACAGTCAATGAACACGAATGTCAGTTTGTCGAGCACATATTTGCGGACTACTTATTACTCGTGCAAGTTCTCATGATGTTCACTCCCTGAAGTGACAGTTTCTTCATATATATCCTCTTTAACATAATTGTATATTCCGAAGCTAGTTCAGTGCTACATACAATCGCGTACCTTTTAAAACACACAGCAATATGTGAGCTGTCGCCAGTTCTCGACTCTTATCGTATTCAATGTACGAAGTCTGATAAAAGAATATAAAAGTTAAGCCTTGTTGGCGCCAGGAATATAAAACACGAAATTCTTAACAAATATTAGATGTGTGCTCAACCGAGTACTTCGGTGATAGCAAGGTATAAAATGTCTGGCTGAAGTACCGATCGATTTTGTTGGAGTAGGGTGGGGGTAAGCCACTAAATGTATAAGGAAAGGCTTTTTGAATGTTCTTTTTTGGTTCAGGTTCTTAGTTTTTGTTTTGATTGTTCGGGGTTTTTTTCTTTAATAATCACGGATGCCATCGTATTTTTTATGACTCTTTCTGAGGTAACACAAAAAAGATCAATATATTTTACCTGAAGAAAATTGCGGATCAAGCGAGAAATTCTATTCTCGATTTGTGGCTAGATTTTTATTCCGGTGATCGTGATAGGTTTGCGTTCATCAACTCTTTGTAGGTTATTTAAAACCAAAAACATATTTTGGGTTCTAAGTATAATATTTTTACGAGTGTATATTGCATTAAAAAGTTTTTGAGGATAACAATTATTTTCCCTATTACATGCCGTACTATTTAACCGAGAAATCAGGAGATGAGATGAATTTATACCATTCTCAAAGGTACTTACTCCTAAGTGGTATGTAATGAACACGACTGGAACTTCAATTCAGTTCACTGACTTTCTCATTCTGATATGCTATCAATTACACCACCCGCACATCACCGCTTATTATGAAAACCAGCTTCAATCAGTAATTATATTATTTGATTTGATTTTTTTGTTTAACGGCATATCAAATCCTTATGGGACATTTAATGCCGAAATTTAATTTTCTTAGGAGCTGTTAAGTATTAGGTTGGTGCAAAAATAATGTCGTTTTTTGACGTTCAACTTCATGTGAGAAAACGACATTATTTTTGCACCAACCTAATAATAAAAATATGATATACGTTTTTCTGCTTTCACAGTTGAATACATGGTAGATGATACTCAGCTTTTGTGCATATTTTTGTGGACATGATGACTAGAGGTGTTGATGTGTTTTATGGTATAGTTTGTTTTTTGAAGTTATATATGGAATACAGTTTTATTTCTTTAAGAAATGTTATGATATTATATGAATTAATATCATGAAAGAGTTATTTCATATTATTTAATGAATTGTTGTTAATTTATTATTCTAAATAAGCATTGCTGTTATCTTTACTATAAGAATGTATTTTTATACTTTCATATGGTTTTGTTTTTGTTTGTTGGGCTACTTGCCCATAGCTGGGATCCTAACAGGTGCTACCACCCCAAGTCAGGGTGTCCATTGCAACAACAGCAAAACGTCCAATATCCCGATCAGAGACATATGCTCCCGGATGTAGTTTATCGTCATACTCAAGACTAACGTAACTATATGGTTTCGTTTGAGGTTTAAGATGCCTGAACGGTTATCCAAATAGATAATATAATCAGTGCATTGAGTTCAAATTCCGTTTGTGACATGTCCTCGATAAAGGCATGAGCCCAATTCCCCTTAGACTGTCTCATTGAGTCAATATGAAAGTAAATGATGCGACCCATCTCGAATAAATATTTGTGCCATGTGGGTATTGCAGACCTTAATATAGGACAAATGTGCTGATGATCAAATGATGGAATGATTTAGTAACGGCTATCTCCTGATAGCTAATGTTTACCTTGTAAGCATTCAACAATGTTTGACTAGAAGGAAAGTTAAGTAAATAATTGAGAAAATCACACACCATACTTTTACTGTCTAAACGGAAGAAGCTGCTACACCTATTGTCATCCGTCATATTGGTTTGTATAACCAGGGGTTTTAAGGTACAATAATTGAATTAAATAAGTAAATTTCTTAGGTTAATTTTGCGATCAGAGTGATAAGCAACATGATAAAATATGCTATCAAAAGTTTTGAGAAGGATCATTCGGGATCAAACAGTTTTTTGGACCATGATACTAATTCTTAAGAATGTATGTTTTATAAGGATCTATTTTTACGGAAGAGACGCGTCATTTTCTTTGCACAATGCAAGCAAGATGCCAAAAAATACAAAAGGGACACCAAATTAAACGTGGAAGATACTAAATCAGTAATTAATATTCCTGATTCTATAGTTTTATGCCATTCATTCATGAAAGTGAATAATTTTAGATATATTATCTCACTATAAAAAATTTTGTTTTAATTTTAAATACACATTTCATTCTTTTTCTCTTGAACTTACTTTCTCGGCTAAGGTCTGTAAAGTTTTTCAGCGTATAAATTTAATTTTTTAATCAATTTACCCCCAGCAAGGCAATATTTCTACTAACAAGCAAAGGGATACTGAGGGTGAAAATATGAGAAGACGTTAATGAGTGGGGGGGAGGGTTAAAGATCTTAGATGGCCGCGAAGCAAGAAACCGGAAGAGAGTTCCGCAAGCAAGAAAAGAAACTATTAAAATGGAACTTATGGTTAAATCTAGCTAGTTCGGCAGTAAAACGACGAGACCTAGTTGCCATTCTGTTAGTACGTTTACGTTATACGGTCGAGATACCAAGGAGGAAAGCTTATTAGAATAATTACCACGAAAATATTTATTAGAAAGACTTAGGGAAGCCACCTCACAGTGGTGGAAGAGTCGAGATGCCAGGTTAGACTTTGCAAATTCTTCTTTGGATTTTTTTAAGAATCTTATCAGGACCGATAACATCATATATACACTTATAAAAGATTTACAAGTAAATGTTTCTGTAGAAAATGCAAAAAATTAAGTTTTCTAATTTATTTTCAAAATTAATGGTAATTATGAATTTACACAAATAATACAGCTCGATAGAATTGCCATACCGGGTAAAACAGCAAAATTGACCACCCCACAAAATGTTTAATATTTAAAAAACTGAGTTTCTTTTTTCCATGTTTTCAGATAAAACGTTTAGCCATCTTGACATCATTTGTCGTAAGGATCACCGAAAAACTCTTTGAGTTATTCAGCTAGAAAGAGAACAGGTTAAAAACATTCTGTGTCGGTCCATTATGTCATACCAACTGAGAAATGATGAGACGAAGAATATCATTCACGCCTTCAATAATGGTACGAATATTCATACTCTGGCTTCCATCCAAGAACCATCAAGAGAGCCAGTGAATAAGTTTTAAAAAGTGGGGGCAGTAGAGAGGAAAACTGGATCAGATCCCAACAGCATTAGGGATCATCATTTCAACAAAGAGCTAAATAGATTCTTACTGTTCAAAGCAGAGTCCAGTAGTGTTATAAAATCTCTGAGAATTCCAGTAGGATATCTTTAATCATTTCTTAGATACAACATTTGAAAGCTTATCTAACAATTGGACAATTTTCCAGTTATACGATTTAGACAATTTTGCTGTTACAGTCGGTAAATTGAGGCTGAGAAGTGAAACATAATTTTTGTTTCGTTCTTAGTTTCCGCAGAAATTAGGGAACTGTATCCTCCACCGACGACCTTCGAATAGTTCAATAGATACAATTTACACCTAAAATGAAAAATAATCACTTTTCTCTCCGTGTGAATCTGACCCAAGTAAACACTTTCCCAATGACAAAGTCTCTCCGTATACGCAGTAGCACGTACACGAGCATCTCGTCGTTTTTATATTCGCGCGTGGAGTTTTATGCCTAGCTGATCTCGCGACAAATTTGAATACGCCCAACCACTCTCGCCAATTCTCCTGCCTACGAGACCGTGTTTTTCTTAAATTAAGGTGTTAGGGCGGCCATATTTCTTTTTCCTTTCTTTCACTCATTTTGCACGCCAGACATATACGTGCGAGCGTTGCCACACAAGGTAAGTCATCTTCTGCCCTACACTCTCCTTGTGGGTTGTACACGTGAAGAAACCTGTGGAATAAATCAACAGTAATGCTCTAGTAAAAATACATTCAGAACGACCATATCACAATAACAGTTGAAGTGAAATATTATATATAACTTCGGTTCAATTACTTGTTGATACTTAGCAAAAGTCGACGATGCACTTCAAAAGAGAAAGAGGAAGGGAAAATAGTAAACGCGAGAGGAAGCGAGAGAGACAGCATGTTTCATTCCATTGAGGTCAGTTTTATTAATCTACCAAACATTTGATGAATAAAAGCGTTGCCGGCTTCCTTATTCCGGGCAAAGAGTTTCCGTATCCAAAAGAAGGGAATCATGGGAATTTGGCCAGCGCAAAGGACAATTTGAGTTTCGTTTTGGGAAAGAGATGTAATTACTAAACAGTTGTCAGGATCTCACGTTTTAAGTACGGTGCAGTTTAGAGGCGAAGCTAGATGAAAGTTTATCTTCCGTGATAACATTGGAAAATTTAATATTGCTCGGGCTAAACAAGAGAGGTTTGTGTATCAGACGTATTATTAACAGTCCGGAGATTGTTTGGCCACTTCAAAGAGAAAGTAAAAGCAGATAGGTAACGCGGTAATAAACATGAAAGTAATTGATGCGACCCATCTCAAATAAATATTTGTGCCATATGGGTATTGCAGATCTTATTATGGAACAAATGTACTGATGATTAAATGATGAAAAGGCTTTGTAATGACAATCTCCTGAGAGCAAAGCATATCTGTTAGCCGAAAAGTAAGCATACAAAATCCTGGCAAAGTCCATCGCAATCAAGTGAAATCCATTTCAACAGTAAAACTAGTAAAACAATCACTCACGGAGACACACACACACACACACAAACACACACACACACACACACACACACACACACTGACCCGTGTGCGTGCACGCATATCTATCGATCTATGTTACGATAAGGGTCATGTTTGAGACTTTAAAAATTGAAATTTTTCACTTATATTTAAGCTTCACAAGAAAATAAAATATAGAGGAGAAAAGAAAGTTCTGGTAATATTTTTATTTGTTTTAGTGTTGTTTTTCATTGGTTAAGCAGACTACATTGATATTTGTTCAATCAAGCAGCGTACGTGCATATAATTTTATATATTCTGTTTGGCTTTTGGTCTTTCTTTTTCTTACCTCGTTCAGGATTTGTTCTTGTCTAAAGCGTCAGGTTTTATGCCAAGTTTTTCTTTAGTACATATATATATATATATATATATATATATATATATATATATATATATGGCCCGACGATTGCATCTAGCATGAAACAGACTGTCGTCTCTAAGTGTTGACTTCTATGTTCACTTTTATATTTACACACGCTCTATCGCTGATATTGAGCACTTTATCCCATAAATATAGCACACTTTAAGACTATATTTCTTCATATATATATATATATATATATATATATATATATATATATTAGGTAAAAATGTATGATTGAGTGGAAAATATTTTCTTGTGACGCGTTTCGTCCTTTAGGTCTTCATCGGGCTAAATTTGTTATGTTGGTGCGACAACACGTGCGCACGAACCAGGGATGTTGGGAATTTTAATTTAAATTTAAATTTTATTTATCTAGTCGATTTCATTTAGATTCTTTTTCTTTCCATCACTTTTGTCGGTAGATTAGCCATACTACCAATAATGGTGAACTGTTGTAAGAGCCTAGGATAGGCTGCGATAGGGATATTTTTGCCCATCAATGCAAGTTGCTACAAAAACCAAAACATTAATCTAAGAATATGAATCATTTTCTCAAATAGCCTCAGCAAAACGAGACTTTTAGAAGGATAAGTCAAAAATTATCCGCATTTTCTTCATAACATATCTTTATATTTGACACACTCACTGCATTCTTCTCATGCGTGCTTATAGTTGTATGGTTACGTGATCGAAGTTTGAGCTTGATCACGCCACTTTTCATTCAGCTGTTGCAGTTTAAACATGACCGCTCCGCTAGTAGTGTGCACCAAAGAGGAACAAAGAGCAGAAATCCGAAACAGCGGAGAACACGCTACCTCCCCAGTCGTTGTTGAAGATCAAATCAAAATGCTGACTAAAAATAATCCCAGTTATCAGACACGATATATTGCAAAAATACTCCACCTACTTTTCTCAGTTTTAAGACATTTCAAGATACATCAATCGCCGCAATGTTTCGATGCCTCGCGATTTAATGAGAAAAAATTAATGGACCACATTTCCATCTGCGATTCAACGCTTTAACGCAACAAAAATGGCACATATAAAAAATATCATAGGAGAGTAAAAATGGGTTGTTTACAATAACATTCGAGAGAAAAAAAAGCTCGTGGGTAAAAGGAAATGAACCATAGTTAAATTCAAATGCCGGTCTAACATTTGTATAAATTTTGCTGCATCTGGTAGCACTGGAAAGCATTGTTTGTTGCGACCTCCCTGCGCAAAGTCGCAAAAGTACACCCTCCACACACAAACACACACACACACACACACATATATATATATATATATATATATATATATATATATATATATATATAGGCTCCTGAAAAATTTATTTCGGTTGAGCTCTCTGGAGAGGAAGTGTGGGTTTGTAAACAGTGACTATTACGGCTCATAATGCAAGACTCTTCGGTAAATCGAATCGAGTTCTCTCTGTCACTGTGTGTTTATCTAAAAATAAATACACTTAAATTCTCCTTGATCCCTGCCGTGCGTCAACGGCTTAGTGGTAGAATCCCCGACTGGACCAATTCAGTTGGGTTTCGATCCGAGCTAGAGGCAAACGGACATCTAGCCACACTGATGAGCTGTGATACAGCGAAACAGTCTGTCTGTGGATGACTATATATATATATATATATATATATATATATATATATTAGTAAATAAATAAAAACCAAATAAATGAACAAAGTAACAAATCTCCCCCGCTAAAATAACCGTTAGAACTAATAAAAATAAGCATGAATAAGCAAAAACAAATAAAAATAAGCAAATAAATTAAAAACTGTCCCCCGCTAAAGTAACGGAATAGACTACGGCAAGCAATCAAAACACTGGACGAATAAATAGCTTTAATTATCTTCCCAGACCAAAAGAAACTATTAAATAAGCGACCTAAGCACTGCCCAAATTTTTACTACGTTAATAAAAAATGAAGAACCGAAAAGAATAAATAATACGAAATGAAAAGGAAAAACAAGTAAAATAAATTAACCCAAACAAATAAATAAATAAATGAACAAGCGTCTCCCTAAAATAACCGCCAGAATAGATTACACACAATGCACCACTGACCCATATATATATAAATAGTCGAGGAAAAATCCAACATTCGCAGCCTGACGATAGCGTCTAGCATGAAACACCCTGTCGCCTCTGAGTGTTGACTTCAATTTTCACTTTATATATATATATATATATATATATATATATATATATATATATATATATATATATATATATATATACATACATATATATATATATATATATATATATATATATATAAGGTAAAAAAATATTTTTCTGTCTTGTAACACCGGTTATTCGATGCAATATCTATTTACATTGTAAATCGATCGCACCCTTTTGAGATTCTGACCTTACCTCTAAATATTACTTTTTATCATGAAAGAGGTTTTTTTCGAAAGAAACAAATGTTAGTTGTTGACCACGTCCGTTTAAACCACAACAGACAATATTACTTCATGTATTTGCGTTTTCTTTTTTTTACTCAAATGCAGCGCAATTCAGCATTGACAGTGCGGCGATCCTGAAAGAACGGGAACTACTACGATGAATTAGAATTTATGGACGCATTCTTAACAATATTCTATATGTAGATGACGATGACAGAAAGAACCTGCAGAAATTCCTACATACAGTGCTGTTCGATAAAAGTGACTCACCTGATTTTTTTTTACTAAAAATATTTTTTGTCTATTGTTTTGGAGGTTAAAATAATTTTTATTCTTACTAATATAAATACCCCTTCCCGACCACCTAGGAAAAAATTTATTCACCCTAAGATATTCTATTGATAATTATAAATTTGGATATAAATGAGATACAGGAAAAAACTCTGTGCAAAAAAAGTCACTCAGATATCGCATTCTAATGATTAAACTGGTAAATTTAAAGAGCTTTAGACAAAATATTGAAAACTATTTCACAATACCCTCAGAACAATATCCTAGAGAATTCTTAAACAGCTTAAATTAAATCTAGAGTATTCCAGAATATTCTAGAAAGCCTCATACAGTATAAAAACAGCTTGAAATAGCCACTCAAGTCACTAACCAGATGAAAGGGTACAAACACGCATCAGAACCACTTAAGGCATCTATTGTTACACTCTCAAAATCAGGCAAGTCTACGAGAGAAATTGCAGAAATTGCTATAATCTCGCAATCAACTGTCTCTCGAGTGATTAGGGCACATAATGATGCCATTCCTGCTCCAAGGAAGGAAAGAAGGGGACGAAAGAAAAAGATTGATGATAGAACTGGCAGGGTAATCAAGAGAGAAGTTGCGAAGAATAGGGCTATAACTAGCCAAGAAATTGCAGCCAGTCTAAGCGAAGAGCAAGGTGTTAGTCTTGCCTCTTCAACAGTCCGTCAGTGGCTGTTAGAACAAGGCTACAAATCTTGTACACGAAGGTTTAAGCCGCTAACAAGCAAAGCCAACAAAGCCAAGAGACTTGAATGGGCTCACTATTACAAAATTTTCACCGTAGAAGACTGGAAGAATGTTCTGTTCTCCGATGAAACGAAAGTTGAGCTAAATTCAAAGGATAAGGTGAGTCACTTTTATCGAACAGCACTGTAAGTTAGTAAAAGAAATCAAGAAGAAAGAAATAACGACGAAAAGTAAGAATAACATCCCAACTACGAAACGAACATGTCGAAATCAAGCAAGTACGAAAACTTAAATATCTGGAAAATGCTTTAACAGAGAACGTAAAATATTACGGCAAAATCCGAAACCTTCCAAAATCTAAGCAAAGGCTTAAGAAACAAAGTTAAAAACAAAGAAAAGACTGCTAAAAGTACTAAACTGTTACGTAATACCAATCTATAGCAGTCAGCGTTGAACAATCTCATCAGAAATGAAAAATAGACTTGAAGCTACAGAAATATAATTCTACAGATGTATGCTAAGTATATCATGGACTGAAAAAGAAAGCCTTAAGCCAAATGGAAAAAAAGATCACATGATGAAGAAGAAAGTGTTGAAGAATTTGACAGTCACGTCACATAATGATGAATGAAGGAAATTAGGGAGTAACTAACGGAACGAGCTTTTTCTAAATGTATGGTAGAACAGGGATTGGAAGAGGTAACAAAAAGATAAACTTTATTAATAGCTACAAAAGGATTGGACAGCGTGTCTCAATCTTTTCAAGCAACGGCATACCTAGGAGCAAATGAAAATATCAGGGCACACTGAGCAAGATTTTTAAAAGGTATACATTTAAATGTTATGAAATAAAACTATAAATTTTGAATTTAACAAGGGTATGTTGGAAACAGTTATATGAAAACAAGGTTAATATTCCTTTATTCGAATAAAAACAGTTTTTAAAAATTTTAATTAAAAAAATAAAAATCTAAATTAAAAAAATAAAAGTCTAAATTTAAAAAATAAAAATCTAAATTAAAAAATTAAAAATCTAAATTAAAAAATAAAAATCTAAATTTAAAAAATAAAAATCTAAATTAAAAAAATAAAAATCTAAATTAAAAAAATAAAAATTTAAAAAAATGAATATTAAAACAAAGTAATTAAAATAGCATAATCGAATAATAGTGAAAAGAATTATTTGAAAAAAGTTTAATAATCATTCATTTATTCATTACTACTTCAACACACACATATATATATATGTATATCGTGACAACATTTCGCGGTACACTTAAGGAAGACACACAACACACTAGTGTGCATCATCACCGCGTTTGAGAATCACTAGGATAGAAAGTTGTGGAGAGCTGTAAACGCTTTCTTACTTTCTCGATACTATGTTAATTTCTCTCTCTCCCTCTCTCTCTCTCTCTCTCTCTCTCTCTCTCTCCTTTTCTTTCTCCTACACTTAAAGAAAATGAATGTTGCATTCTATAATCTTCAAAAACTAAAAAGAAATCTCTGAATAAATCTTTGTCAATTCTTTTTCGTTTTAAGTTATTTCTCCTTGTTAAAAGTCCTTGGTGAAAGTTGTTTTCACTTTTTAGATTCCAGAAAGGAAGCATGTGGCCTTTATATGACAATAGAAAAATTCAAGTCTGCCCCATTGAAAGTCTTTTCAGTCGCAGTTCGATGTTTTATTAGCAGTCTTCCTCGGATAAAAATCAAATTGTAACTTCATCGATTGACTAAAACTACGACCATTAATTCTTGCAGCTTTCTCAGATCTATATGACTAACTAAACCAATGACTTCACGTTTACGTGTTGTTTTCTTAACAAATTCAGATTTATATCATGTTTTCATCAACTCCTCACAGAGGATGCGTGCCAGTGAATCTCACTTTAGTATATACACCTACAATAAAGTGATGATTCAGAATTTGGCATCCGTTTTATATTACCCAAATATTGATTAAGAACATAGCGTTCATTTTTATTACACCTCCTCCAAGGTAAGTGGTTAGATATCCTTGGTCCTTACCAAGAATGTAAATATTTTATTTTTGGACTAATAACTATTTTTTAATTATCGTTCGGTATTTTATATTTTATTACGCTTGCAACTTTACTTGTTGTTATAGTGAAAGACACCTTGTCTAGATAATAGACTCTCCCACCTATTATAAGTAGGAGTCAGGAGTAGTCGAGAGAAGGAGTAGTGTTCAGCGACCACAACTCGATTACTCTGCGTAACACTTTATTACAAGTTCCTAACGTTTCTGTACGTTTAACCTATTTAGGACGCATTTAGTCCGACTACAAGTTCTATTGTGGAAATAACCCCACAACACTTGTGTATAAACATATATCTAGAATCCGAATGGGATAGGTTTTCTCTTAGTAAATGTTGTTTTAACCATTTCACCCCAAGCAAGGCGATAATGCTACTAAGACTCTCTGGGTGACTCGGAGAGAATGAAAATGAGAAGACTGTATTGAGGAGAAAGCTCAATAAAAACAGGATACAAGAAAACGGAAGATGGTGAATGACGTTGCATTTAAAATGTTGATGATAATAGGTGGCATTCCACAAGCGATAAGTGAGTGATAAAATCTATTAGAATAGAATTAATGTTTACATTTAGTTATTTATTAAACTGAGATCTACCTGCCGATCTAGTTGTAGGATTAAATTCATGCGGCCGACATAGCAAGGAGGAAAGCTCATTAGAACAACTGCCATGAAAATATTTATATAAAAAGCAAAAGGGAGCCACGTCACGGTGATGGGAAACTCAATCCAATATTGTCGTAGGCGGTTATCAATGACAGCTTGTAGAATCCCTGCTAACGTGAGGTGTTCTATTGTGCCATAGGTTGAAGGTAACAGTTTCCAATAAATATTCTCTGAATGTATACGAAATTCAATAAAAATATTATTGTGCATAAACATAGAAAATATCCGTCTTGTTTTAATAATTAAATCGATAAAATCGAATATGTTAGAACAATGAGAAATTAAATATATAACATTAGCATATAAAAATAACATTACCACTTTGGTAAAGTGGTAATATCAAAATAAAATACGATTAAGGATAAAAAAACAGCTAAACCCCGAGATATCAGTTTGTAAGTCATACTGGTTTCATGTACTCTACTCTGGGAGGTGACAAGGAGATAAAGAGAAGACATCTTGTTGTGTTGAACTATTGACTGAGTGAAATGGGAAAATAATGGGAAATAAAGAGAAGAAAAAAAGCTAATATTATAACTTTATTTTTAAATGGTGTCCACCTTCTACAAGGCCCAAGAGTCAGACAAGGTAGAATAATTACAGAATAATAAGCACAGCTTATGCGGATCTGTGTGGAAGATAACGTTCAACCGTAGACTTGAACAGGTCAACATTGTTGTGATCGGAAAAGCATCCTCGTGCCAATTGGTTCCAGAAGACAGTGGTTTTTGGGAAGAATCTGTTCGAGTAGAACTTACATAACTCCACTGGAATATGAAGTAAATGAGGGTGATTCTCTACACTGTGTCTAACATGGCGTGAAGAAGGTTATAAGTTAAAAGAACCTGATGAATGTAGTTCATCAGAGCACTTGGAAACGCATAGAAGTAGCGATAGAATAAGAAGAGGCCTATAACGCCGCGTCTGTGGAAAAGAAAGTGTAGCATTCATCGCCTACAAGGCTGCGTTAATATTCTGAACCCTGTCAAGGCTTGAAAGAGAAGATTAGGGAGCTCCAGTCCAGATATGGCCAACATACTGAACATTATTCAAAGGATAATATGAGTTCTAGTTTGTAAGACTTATTTTCACCAATTTAGTTTGCTATTATAATTGTGCTTGTCCTTCTCTTCATTAGTTCGCACAACCGTTACGCCCTGCCAATAATGGACTATTTCTTGGAAAAAGGAAATAAGACACTATTTGGTGTCTGAGAGAAAATGAAATGAAGATAGAATTAGGGAGAGAGAATCACATTAAGCTAATAAGAACAGATACCACATTGTGATCTGAGCCAAAAGGCCGAGAAACGATTGTATTTTCTTGCCGCCTCAAGCTGGAAGAATGTGACAGTCTAATATAGGGAGCCCGTGCGCGTGTACCGGGGCCAAGTTAAAAAAAATAGCACGGCCCACGGAAACGTCGGTTGCGTTATCATCGATATTACTACCAATCCACTCTTGTTAGTGCAATTGGAGATGTACTGCCGCGGGCAGGTGGTTCCCGAGACAGGTCATTTCTCAATAATATTATCCGAAATGACACAACTGAGAGATGAAATATAGCTTATCCGATCGGAGGCAGATACTACACTAAAGATAGAGAAGCTATGGAGACCGCGATAAAATCAGCATTTCTCAGACGCACGGTATCGCCAAAATTCCAGTTACCATAAATGAAATAACACCGTCTGCTGAATTACTTTAAAATTATTATTAAGAGAAATGCTGGTAAGACGGGGATTTGGCTAGAAATAATTAACGAATAATAACGAAAGAAGGAATCATAATTAATGGAGTTTAGATTGCGTAGAAAAAACAAAACACTTGCGCTACTTGGTCTCACTGAGAAAAGAAAGAAGTGTTTCACTGAAACGGAAAGATTTGTCAATTTCAAGTTTTTACATTTCTACCCACTTCTTAAAATAACGACCAGCACTCATATTTATAATTGCTATTGCAATATTTTGTTAAAGTTAGGCTCAAATATTTAACGATGCGATGGGAGAATTTCTACGGATATTTTATTTTCATAGTACTCGCCATGAGCTATTTCAATCATAAACTGAAGATTTAAGATTCATCAGAAAATTCAAAAACCGTGAAAATTTCACGAATCTTTCCAGTTAGTGATTAGGAGAAAAAATCTGTTATCTTCAGCTTTTCATTTTTTAAGTCAATAAAAAAATATTCACAAAAGTTTCAAACAGTGCCTCATCTGGCTCAAATAGGATAAATATTTTATACGATGCGCGATCATTTGCTCAAAACAAGATGTAAGTTGTCTTTTGCAAAGCAAGTATTTTTGCTTTCCTTCCTGTTTATTTATTATTATTATTATTATTATTATTATTATTATTATTATTATTATTATTTTGTGCAAATTTTTCCTGGCTCCATTTATTTCACAATTTAGTATCTCGCAACATTCGCTTGTCTACGTTTCTCCAGGCTCTACGAACAGTAAAAGTGTTATGCTGATGGAATAGAAGAGATATATGTGTGGAAATAACTGTTGAAAGCAGACACTTGGCAATGGAGAAAGAGACGAAAGAAAAGGTGTTGATCTGTCAGCTAAGAGCCCAATTATCGTACCGTTAGTGACACGGAAGCAAAATGGCGTCCGGGATTGCCTGCGGGAAATGACGAGACTTCAACAATTTTCCAGAAACCTTCACTTGAGCTCACCATTACAAAATCAGTTTTGAGGCAGAAAATATAAAATGCTTGACACGAATATAATGAGTGAGTGCTGTGCCGATGATGACCAGCCTACATGATGTCGGGGTCTTATTACATTTTGTATTACTTTCTTAACCGTTTTGCAAAATAATTTCCCTGACACGTTTAGTTTCATGGTTTTTGATGTGTCTTTTATCTGTATTTTTGTTTTGTTTTTTTGTTTTTTTATCAAGAAAGGTGATAATGCCACTTGAACACAGGGAGTGAAATTGAAAAAGAAGGAGAAAATTGAGAATGGCGATGATTGAGGAAAGAATAAAAAAAAAGTTCAAGGAGACAGAAGATGGCGATTGACGTTGCATTTAAATTTTTAAAGATTGTAGTTAGCAGAGAAGCAAGAAATCGGAAAGGAGTTACACAGGTGGGGAGAAAGGGAAAATAAAATTTTAGAGTAGAAGTGGCGGTGGCATCTAGCTAGTTCATCAGTAAAACGCTGGGACCTAATTGCCAATCTAGTAGCAAGCTTAAATTCATGTAGTCGGGGCACCATGGAAAAAGTTCTTCGAAGCAATTGCCATGAGAATATTTGTAGAAAGACAGAGGGAAACCACTTCACGCAAGATATATTGAAAGCAAAAAGGACAGAGAAAATTGGCGAATAACCTACCTAACGATTTAAATTTAAATGGCTGTCCAATCAAGGATAGCTAATCGATAAACGTAACCAAAAGCTACAAAGGACAGGAAATTGTGAAGAGCCACATGAAGAAGAAAAAGGTGGAGGAGGAGAAAACAAGATGAAAAAGAAGAAACGGGACTGCAAAAACGACACATTGTAGAGAAATCAAACACGAAATACTTGCGAATGAACTCGAAATGTTGGCTTTCTAAAACCAATCTAAGTTAATAATAATATATTATAACCAGTATTATCTATTTTGGCCAAGTTATAAAAGAAGGGATCTGGCCTATAAACGTGTAGTTTAGAATTTTTCCGAGTATGATTTTTGCGCGTTTTTACGAATTTTCATGTTTATTGAAAAAGCTCCATGAAGTAAACGTTTTTACATTGGATATCTGCTCATATAATTGGATTTGATTGTCATCACGAGTGCATGCATGTATGTCATGATTAATCGATATATTTTTACGGCTTATCAACATTTTGATGGTTATTTAAATCCAGAAGATATTTTTAGATTGTATTTTTTTTTTTTTGAGTGGGAAATTGATGGACCTTTCCAGACTTATTTAAGTAACTATAACGAACCCGACTTGAATTTAGACTTGGCTCTGCGATCTCTAATTCCAACCACATATCCAAACTTAGAGCATTCACAAGCCATCACCCAACTAAGCACTGACCAGGCTCAAAGTTGCTTAACTTCGGTGATCGTACAAGAACCGGTGCTTCAACGTGATATTGCCATAAGTCAAAACAAAAGCCAGGAATACGATTGCACATTTCAAGCAAACAGATACATCGGTAAAATTACAATCATCTGATTATGCGACGCCGAAAAATCTTGATTTTTTTTCAAAGTTTATCAACCATTTACAGGTTATTTAAAGCCAGAAAATATTTTTGAATTTTCGGAATGTTTTGTAGATGCTAATGATTTACTGTTACAAGTCCTATTATTTAACGCATTGCTGGGCGGTGAGAAGAGATGTATTCTTAACTTTCCCAAGGGTATTTGCGTCTATGTGAATATAACGCACTCAGGGGGAATTCGAACTTGGCTCTCCGATTTCCAATTGACAGACGTTATCTATTACACCATCGACACTACTAAGCTTACAGCAACCGGTATTCCCAAGCGGTCACCCCTCTAAGGTGCTGAAAAGGCGTGACGTTGCTTCACTTCGGTGATCGTACGAGAACCGGTGTTTCAACCTGATATGGCCGTAAGCCAGAATAAATTCCAGGAATACGATTACATATTTTAAACAGACAGATACATTGTAAAAAATTGTAATTAATTGATTATACGATGCTGAGAGATCTTGGTTTTAAAAATGTGCCAGGAAATAATATCATCTGAGAGGCAAGGACAGCCTGTGACAAAGAAAGTACGACTTACTTTTTGCGAGTGAACCTAAAGGCATTTATGTTTTGCATGATGTGTTTCTCTCTCTCTCTTTCTTTCTCTCTCTCTTTCTCTCTCTCTCTCTCTCTCTATCTATCTCTCTATCTATCTATTTATCTTTCCCTGGCCTATTCATTGTACCGCTCTTGACTATCCCCTCTTTACAAGAGACCGATCAGGTCAAAATTGGAGTATTGCTGTCCTGTCTTTTGCTGGAGCTGCCCAGTTCCCAGGTGTTCCCAGGTCCACCCTGACCCGAGGTGATAGCACCTATTAGGGTGCCAGCTATGGGCAAGTAGTTAACCCCCAAACTGGGTTAAAAACACTATGAAAGTTTAAAAATAGGTTTTAATAACAGAAATACTTTGTAAAAAATTATTACCATCAATAAATTTTTGAAAAAAAAAACTATTACTAGCAATACATTTTCGAAAAAAAAATATTACCAACAATATGTTTTTGAGGAAAAATATTACCAGCAATACTTTTTTGAAAAGAATTATTACCAGCAATACATTTTTGAAAAAAATTATCACTAGCAATACATTTTTGAAGAAAAAATATTATGAGAAATAGATTTTTTAAGGAAAATATATTAGCAGCAATAAAAATTTTATCGGCATTAAATAACCCATTGAGGTTGATATGTCGTAAAACAAAACAAACCAAACCAATTCTTACTTAGCTTGTCTGATAGAGTTCGAAAGCCCCTACCCTGCCTTGCAGGCGATGATTTACTTTCCACCATACAACCCCTTTCCCACAGATGAAACGTCGCGAGCATCTTACTACTCTATTGATATTTCTGTGACATGTGCTTTGACGAGCTCTATTCCTTGATCCTACCAGCCCCGACATTTGCATCTAGAAACCGCCATGCCACGTATACAAGGATGAATCATCCTCATTCCCTTCGTATTCCGTTAGTAAGGAGGAAGTTCCATTCGGACATCTTGCTTTGTAGAACAGACTCCCAGTAGTATGCTTTCCCAATCAATATAATCTTAATCTCTTTAAGTCTAAGGTTAACGGTTATCTTTACTGCATAAACCGATGAATCACTCATTGCGTGTTCTTGCGCTCATACAACACCACACAGTGGTTTTTGTATTTGGTGGACATTAGTATAATATACAGGGTGTCCATAAATTACCTGTAAAACTTTCAGAGTTTATTGTATCTATTATAGATAAGATCCATGAAGACATTTCTTTGGATGTTAAAAATATGATTAAAGTTTTATTTTATATGTACAGTGCTATTTTTGAATTTACTATCGTTTGTCTTTTCAGATAAATGTTAAAATTGCTTATTGATTCCTGACTTTTAATGAAAATGACAACACAGCAAAGAAATTGCGATGTTTATCCCGGTTCATAGAGAGCAAATCGGAGACTCAGGTTCTGCAGAATCGCAGTATGAAAAAGAAACACCAAGTTGTGTTAGCATTCGTTCTTGGCACAAAGAAGTTTATCGAAACATAAAATGTATGACAGAAAACAGAAATTAAGCATTGATTAGATGTGTTGCACGTAACCAAAGCAGCCCATCTGGAATTTTTTCTGATGCGTTTAAATAAAACTTTATTTACTTGCTTAAATTAGTCAATAAACTCTGTAGACTTATCTTCATTTTTTCATGTTTAATGATTTCTTTAAATTTTACAGATAATTCATGGACACTTCATGGACACGGGTGCGATTTGCCATTTTATATATTTTTTAAAATTGTTTTTGATTTTGTCCACTGAACAGTATAGTAGGGTCAGTTGGACACCGTCTATGAGAAAAGTAATACCATGACGCAATTCACTCTACCAGAAATTTGGGAACGGCATCCTGTACTGCTTGTCGTTCCCCCCGGAAGATCCAATACGAACATTTCAGTGTGTTTGGGTGTCAATCTGAAGACAGTGCAGAGGAATCGGAAAGAGACGGGGGAGCCTAATGGTGATTACGAAGATGTTTCGGGTGTTCGCTACTGATGGCGACGTTATGCCTCCATTCATTTTCCCACAGGGCATCAGACTCAACACGGAGGCCTAAATTAAGTGCACTGAGAAGGTAGAGCTGCACTGTGTCAAGAGGGTGGCTGCTGGCACTATGTTTTGCAATAGGACTCTGCACCATGCCACGCAAGCAAGAGAACCCAGTTTAGGGTGTGAAACGATTTCTGCGATCACAGCACCCCTTGCATCTGGTCACCTATTTCCCCCAGAGTGCAACGCCGTTGATTATGTGTGAGGCGCAGTTGAACGAGAGACCAGCAAAACTCCTTGTAAGACCAAAGATGAACTGAAGGCAAGGACTATGGTAACATTCAAAAACTTAAAGAAGAGACCGTCCAGAAGTGTTACAGGAGATTCTGAAGTTGTCTGAAAGCCGTGGTTGAAGCCAATGGCGATTTTACTGAATAAATTTACCAAGATATTTTTGTGTTATTTGGGTAAATATATCTGTTAAAATGAGATGTCAGTGTTATTTTGATTTTTTGCGCAATTTAGACGACAACTTATCCATCGCACCCTTTATAAATATTGAAGAGAAAATATGAGTACAATCACCTACCAGATAATGTTTTTGTCATACATGTGTTCACCAAACAATTTTTTACACGATCGGACATGTTTCTGGACGTTTTTTTGTTTGTTTGTTTTTTTTTTCAGATTTCCCTGTTTCATGTTGTCGGGATGTTATGAATAGATCATTTAACCATCGCTACATAGGGAGACATATTAGTAGCGTTGCTGTTATCGGCGCGGAAATTAGGATTGAGGCTTCAAATTCAAACTCCGTTCCATTTACCTTCGCACATATACTAGTGAAAAGATATGGATTAGACTCTTCTTCGTACCCCCAAACTATAGGTTAATTGCTTGTCAGAGTTGGCTGTCTAGCTTTGTTAGGAAATCTGTCAAAGGGAAAGACGACGCTTAATAATAAATCGCTTAACTCTACTCCTTAAAAACATATTCTCTCAGGATACCACAACAGCAACATCTAATCAGGTGAGGTTGTGGCTCTATACTTCCCATAGGAGTCTAGAGAGTTAACCTGCATACACATGTGCGTGGGGAGCTTGTGCCGAACTCATTTGTTGGTATTTCAGTACTGAATGGGAATAGAATTTAAGGGGACTGGTAGCGAGAAAAAAAATGATGTCTTCTTCATGTAAACTATTGCCGTACAACACACGCATTTTTGCAAGGTGAATTTACTTGTTGAAAGATGCAACTGTCATCCCGAAGAAGAAAACAATCTTATTTTTAGAAGCTAAGATTCTATTTATTTTTTATTTTCTCTAAGTCTAAATACACTTACATTTTTTGTAAGTTACAACTGAAATTTGACAAAGCAGATGTGAGAGGCAGATCATTATTTTTGAAGCCCTGAAGCTCAAAGAGATATGGTAGTCCCTTCGCAACCAATTGTATATATATATATATATATATATATATATATATATATATGTGTGTGTGTGTGTGTGTGTGTGTGTGTGTGTGTGTGTGTGTATCTATGTATGTATATGTATACACAATTGACATAATAATATTTAAAATCTTATTGTAATGAATGGCGATATCAGCGTTATTTAATTTTAATTCAGATTTTAAAAGTTGATATACGATAGCGATGTTTCAGTCGAAAAGTATTAATTTTAATTCGCCGTATAGGAAGGATTTCATCAGTGTATGACAAACCTCTTGAAAATGCTTACTGTGAGGCTCCCAAACACTTTAGCTTAGACGGTTTCAAATCGGATGAGTATGATGTACCATGAGGCTCTAACTCGTTATACTATTGAACTGCCTTACTAAAGGGTTTTATCCTGGGTATGACGATAAACTACATCCGGTAGCAAGGCTTTTGAGATTCTGATGATCGTGGAACCACCTCGTGACTGCTGTTATTCCCAGGTCCACCCTAACACGTGGTGGTAGCACCTGTTAGGGTCTCAGCTATGGGCTAACAGTGAACCCCAAAACTGGGGTCAAAACATTATGAAAGTATAAAAAATACATTTTTCTAGAAAGAATACCTGCAAAACTTTTTCATAGTAAAAACAAAGAAGATACCAGTAATACATTATTGGAAAAGGAAGAGAAATATTACCGACAAAAATTACCAAAGGTCTCTGAAAAAATAATTTTGCCATTAAACGACCGATGAGGAGTTGATATGCACTTAAACAACCCAAATCAAACCTAAAGAGGCTTTCTAACTATTGCGCCACATGAGTCAGAGATATTTCAACTATACCTTTATGATTTTACGAAAAATATCCGTTGTCTAAACATGAGGTAGCCACTTCCTTTACGATATAGTGATAAAGCACGTACGTACATATATCCACCCCTCCCAGAAAATACAAAATTAATTCGTTTGCGATAACTATATACAGAATATATGTATAAATATCTGTCACTGTTCCTGTAAATTGACATGATCCTAAAGTTAGTGAACTGCTGAACGCATCACAGACTTACCGTATTTTCTTCTGCATAATAAGAGAAATTTTGAACGAAAATTAAAAGCAAAATAGGGGGTATTATACACAAGTACACGTTTTCAGAAATTTTTATTCACCTTAAAAACCTCTTATTTGAAACAGCAACATTGCACATTGACTCAGTTTTGCTCACAAGATAAAGTTTGTTTATATTTGATTTTCTTGTTTATTATAACATTTTTAATGAAAGATTTTTTTGTCATAGTTTATTAATATACTAGCAGTATAACCCATCTTCGACCGAGTCTTTCATTACTGGGAATTGTTGTCATTTAATTGGAGCAGTTTCAGTTTAAAGTCAGCTCACCCGAAAATCAATATTAGTAACAAAAATTGGGTGCAACAGAGGCACATCCCCAAATGGGGGGTTCACAATTTGAAGGGGGGCTGAAAAGGGAACTATAATAATAAATATTATTATAATGATTTAAACTATTTGTTTTTATTAAAGTTTTTATGAAATATATATGTCCAAGAGCAGATAGTAAATAGTAAAAAGTTACTGAGAGTTATAATGGACAGGAAGTAGTGGAGAGCCATTGTCGCCAACAGTTTGGACTCAAAACCGGAACTGAAGAATTATCTATCAAACAAAAAAATTTATCAAAATCGGATGAAAACATAAACAACATCCGATCACACACACACACACGTTTTGAGAATAATAGATATAGATAGATAGAAACATAATAAAGTCATTTCAAAATGAAAAGTATGATAGATTAATTAACTCCTTAAATTGTATTACCGAATATGCCTAACTAGCACTTTTCCCCGAAAATATGAAAGTTTTGGAAGAGAAATTAGAAGAAACAGACACTGGCTAAACATCCGGTTCATTTATATCCTTTAATATCGTGAAAAATTAAATATTTTAATGAATTAAATGTAGGATGAGATTTTAATGGATACTGTGGTAAAAGTTTTCAAAAGAAATTTAAATGGGATATGGATAGCTGTACTACGGAGTTGTATTAGACTTAAGGATGTAATATATTCCCTGATTTTAGCTTCAGAAAAAACTGGTTTATAAATAAAGTCATATTATACACAAAGAATACGATAATTATTAACGGTCGCTGGAAGGAGATTGAACATCGGCAAAGATCTTCTCAGTCCAATTAGTGATGCTTTATTTCGTCTTTTTTTTTCGGTTATCATTTCCACAGATCTTCTTTGAAAATTTTCCACCAGTTACATATTCGCCAGCATAATCGTATATGTTAATTAAACTTCATGCAGCGTGTCTTGGACATGAATGACCTAGTGTAGCCTATCTCTCTCCAAGATTTCCTCAATCTTGGTGGCTGAATTTACCCAGAATAAAGTGAATTCTTTCATCGTTCAAAACATCTCTATGACTATGGAATATGCTATTTTTATTGACGTACCTGAAAGCTTTCTAGAACGTTGTCATGCAGTATGATATAATCGCAAATGCTAATTTCATTATTAATTTGTGCTATAACCTCATAATACATTGTTCGAATTCATGATGGCTTAGATAATGCTATATCGAAGTTTGTTCCTATTCGATATTTACATGGCATAGTTTGGCTTGACACAAAAAGCACAACTATGCAAGAGCCAATGTAGAACAAACACATTACAGCAGTAATAGTCTAGATTTCCAACAACTGCACATGAATGACGTCACAGACAGAATATTCACAAAGCTTACAAAGGCACGACGCCATAAGTTTGGGCGCTTAGCGTAGATCGAACTCACTACAGCACTAATCACGTACAAAAGTAGATTTTTAATTATTATTTTATAATATATGTTTCATGCCAACAAATAACAATCCATCAAGAACCTGGATTTAAGAAAATCTCATCTGTAACGACCCCAATATGTACTAGGTTCGCACAAAGAGATACCAAAGTCTGTTTTGTAGTCGGTGTCACCAGAGAATGCCAAAAGACCTAGGAGACCCAATGGATAATTTAGAAGCTAACCTCGAAGCCACGAAGTTATAGATCGGGCGCCAAATGATCTCCGCGGGGGAAACATGATATAAACAGGGAATTAAATACAGCTGAACTTACGATAAACACGAATAAGACAACCGGAATACAGAGAGTTCTATAAATACAAGACCTAAGGGAAGAGATGAGAGAAGTTTTTTTCTGCTCGTGGAAAGATCGGGAACCATATATCACGTTAATTTGACCAGAATTGAATAAGGGATTATTTTACGTATGAAAGATTTACACTCGTATAAAAGATATTTACCAAGATCTGCTTACTTTGTCTCAGAGATGCGAGGAATCTAACTCAGTACAGTAGAAACGATAGGCGAGGTTAGATTAAAAGCCATCGAGGTGTCAGAGTTTGTATGCACGGAGTAATGAAGAACTCCCCACTTGCTTTGATTGGTTCAAAGCGGAAGCAGTGATCTGGTCTTTGCATGCGTGTTACACAAATGTAGAAAAAAGTGTTGTTTTTTTTCTGATAATATAAGTAAATTCAAAATAAATAGTGCGTGTCTTTTTAATCAAATCAAAAAATAATTTGGGATTTCCCTCAAGAGGTGAGCAAAAATTCTTCTTCAAAATAATTACCTTTTGCCGGAAACAAGAAAAACAATTAAGATGTATAAAAAAAGCAACTACAGGCTTAAAGATATAACTACACATATGCTGTTCGATAAATAATGTGTGAGTACGTATGACACCGTACATCGCACTCACACTCACAAATGCATATATGCATATATGTGTGTATATGCGTGCGTGTGTATGTGTGTGTGCATCCATACATATACATAAATATATATATAACTCTATATATGGATCACTGCATATAATTGTACATATATATGCGTGTTTGTGTGTGTGTGTGTGTGTGTGTGTGTGTGTATGAGGTTATATATACAATATATAAGTATGTGTGGGTGATTATATATTTCTAGAGACTCACATATATAAGAATATTTACTCTTAGCGTGATTTTTCTTTTATATTTAATTATGTATGTATATATATATATATATATATATATATATATATATATATATATAGCATTTTGTGCAAACTTTCATTTGACTGCACATATATTTTCACGCCCGGATAGATAGATAGATAGATAGATAGATAGATAGATAGATAGATAGATGTAAGAGAAAAGGTTTTTTTTTATCGATGTATATCTATAAATCTGTTGTTGTGTATAATGTGAATTGCAAATCTAATATATATATATATATACATGTATATATATATATATATATATATATATATATATATATATATATATATATATATATATATATATATATATATATATTGTTGTGCTTGTAACTTAGTCTTTAATTCCACGAAAATCACGAAAAACAACTTTAAATAAGAAAAAATGAAGTATAAATACAGAAAAACAAAAAGTACCTATCATCTGCAATGTGCAGTACAAGATAATGGCGGACACCTTTTTTTTATTATTCCCTTTTTCACGATCGCTTTTCACATCAGTGCTCTTTTTTCCCTAGTATCTTTTTCCAAAAGTCACCACCTTTTTTTCTGTCCATTCTCCACCCCTGGTCGTTTTTTTACCTTCAACCAAAAGTTCCTAATTAAAGCCATTCTTTAGACCTGTGTCTCCCAGGTTGCATGTTATTACAATAAGACAGGCTCTTCTAAAGAGAAACGCACATCTTCAAAAAAAAGCATACACACAACGACGCAGGCAGAGTTTCGTATTCGGCTTTTCGACCTGTATATCCACCCCCTTCCCGCACACATAAATTCGCAGATTTTATCTCTCTTTCTTTGAATTTCTGCAATGAACTTTCTGCACTCCACGTAACTCTGTAGCGTCTGTATGTGATTATAATGCTATCTTATAATAATAATAATGATAAATATCAAAAATTTTCCTCTGAAGGCTCCAGTCAAACGACGTATTGTTGTACATCTGTTAAAGAAAACTCTGGGTTAAGTCTATGGAAAATACAACGCTAATGGTTGGTATGAGCTGATTTTTTTTTCTGTACGTCCCTTTAATATATTGATAGTCGTGTCAGAATAGCACGTACCTGTTACTAAAAAAAATGAAAATCATTTTAAAAATTATTCATATGACAAACGGATTTCTTTCAACAGAGTTACTTGCCCTTTTTTAGTTAAACTCTTCTTTATACGAATAGCCTAACATTCAAATTACAAATTGGAGAAACCGACATCAGACTGGCGCAAAAATTTAGAAAAGTGCGACACGGAAATGCGAAGGCGCATTGAGATATCGAAAGATGCCTTCCAAAAACCGAGCAATGTATTAAGACACAGTTAAAATATCGTTAGAAACAAAGCAAAGACTACTGAACTGTTATGTAATATCAGTCCTCCTATATGGCAGCGAATGCTAGACAATATTTTCACAGATGAAGAACAGACTTAAAGCAACAGAAATGTTGTTCCTCAGAAATATGCTGAGAATACCATGGACGAAACATGTGAGCAAGGAACAATTTCTAGAGATAATGGCAACAAAAATGACACTTAAAGTTAACAACAGGAAGAGACAGTTGAAATTTCCGGGGCACATAATGAGGATAGAGGTTTGAAAAATGTGATTCTCACATGACAGACTGAAGGTGAGTGAGCTTGCTTGAGTGAACAAATGGCGGAGCAGAGTTTGGGAGATATGACAAAAGGACAAAAGTTATTAAGAACTATAAAGGATAGGAAATTATGGAGAGTCAATATCACCAACATCCTGAAAGGACATGGCAAGAAGAAGTCTTTCTTCCAATTACTCTTCGATGAATATTTTTATTAGAATCAGAATGGTAATACTTCCACTGGTATATATAACACGGAATAATTTCCAGTGTTATAAATATATAAACCTGATAACTGACTTTACATTAATTAAAGATTTACTGATATAAATTAGTTTCTACCATTTATAAGAATATCTGATGCTAACCTGCAGGAAAATGACTGATTGCGAATTCTCGGATTAATTTTTTTCTGAAATGAAGTGCAAAGATTGACTCAATAACTAAGTTTGCTGCTAGAAAAGTTAGTTCACTGTATAGTGCTAGACTATTTTCTCTCTCGAGAATCTGTCTTACATTTTTGTAAGTCTACCATTCGTCCATGCACTGAATATTGCTGCCACATATGGTCTCGTTCTCCTGCTATGTATTCTTGATAAAAGAAAACTGCAATTTTATTGGTCTTGACATGGCATCTCGGCTTCTATCAGTTTCCCACGGTCGTAATGTAACTTTCCTGTGTATTTTTATAAATCCTTTAATGCAATTGTCCTGATGAACATACCTCTACAGTACCTAGTTGTTATGAATTTAAGCACAGCACTAGATTGGTGACAAGGTTTCATCATTTTACAATTAAATTGGCTAGATGTAACTGTAAGTTCTATACTAACACTTTCTTTTCTTGCACTTCTCGCTTGTGGAACTCTCTTCCGGCTTCTTTCTTCCCAACGAAGTTTGATATTCAAAATTTAATTTAAATTGTTATCTTCTGTCTTTTAATTCCTATTCTTTTATTTTTCTCTTTACATAATATATTTTTCTTTTTCTTATATTCTGTCACATTCAGTAGTCCCCTGCGTCTCAGTACCTTTATACCCTTTCTTAGGTGTGTTATATGGACACTAATGGGTACGTCCCAATCCTCATAAATACGTTGACCACTAGCAGTGGTTTACCTACTTCACGCCGCTGGCGAGTATTGTACTTTGTTGATGTTATAAAGATTACAATTTCATTTCCAACCTCCGTTTTGGTTATTCCTTATCCAGTTACCTTTTCTATGTTACAACAAGGTGAAATGATTAAAAATAGTATATAGCATTAAAATCAAAACATTGATCTGATTGTTTGATTAGTTTCCTGATATCGATGTCTAGTCCGAAGAAAATCCAAGGAGTCTTAAAGATGATCTGTCCTTCCCTATGTACAACACAATCTCCCTAAAATTATTTCCTATCCAGCTTCAGACTTGAGAAAAATGGAGTAATGACGGCATATCAGGCCTCGAACTACCCAACCCTTACCTTCAAACCGTTATGGAGTTTACAATCCTTTACGCCATCTTATGTGGAACGAAACATGTTCTTCATTCAGCAGCCTCTTTCACACAGAATGTCGCGAGCCTATCGCTACTCTATCGTTATTTCCATTGTAAACGTTCAGTTGAGCTCCACTTTTTGTCTCACCAGTTCAGACCTTTACGGCTAGCACACGCCGTGCTATGTCCTCGGAATCGAATCAACCTCATTTCCTCCATATTCCTATTGTAATTAGAAAGTTCTATGAGCTTTATGTATGTAAAATATGTGATATTGGGTGTTTTTGTTTTGGGTTTTTTTTGTTTTGTTTTTTGTTTTTTTACAAAAATGATCCATGGCAAATATGATGAAGCCATTTCTAACCTTAGGTCTCTGGTTGAGACCCGGAAGAGAATGTATATACAAAAAAATGCAAGGAAATAATAATAATAATAATAATAATAATAATAATAATAATAATAATAATATTTCATGTTTAAATTGTTCCTTTTTATCAAAGCTCTCTTGAACTCACGGCTATGATACGTTAATTCATAAAACTATTAGACTGAGTCAGAAGTATTATCCATTTTGAGGAAACAATTGTAATAGCAAATGAATTAGCCTAACTAATCCGTAAATATACCATAAAAAGTGATGGCAAACGGGTCTATAAGGCAAAATTCAACAAAGTAGGGTGTGAGTTGACCAGGATAAATTTCCACAACGAACGTCAAATGCTGGACTTGATTGAAGAAAAGTAATGCTGTGCTTTTCAATTGATTGTCGTGACAAATATACATTTAAAGTTGAACATCTCGCCGTGGTGTAATGATTATCAATCTTGACTGGTTAAATCTTTTACGACTAAGTAGTGAGTTCGATCTTCACTGGGTGCCTTACACTTTCGGCCTTGTGCTATATCTAATGAATAGCAGTTCGGACTGAGGAAACGAAGAGCCGAGTTCGAATTCCAGTCAAATCCATTGCATTCACTAATACCCTTGGGAAAGGTATGAATCCTATTCTTCGCCCCACAGCTATGAGTAAATAGCAGGCAGACCAGGTTCTATAGCCTTGGACGGAAATTGGTCTACCGCAGAAAGAAATGACAACCTATAGCGGGAAAAATCGTCCTCGTCAGTCATGTATCGAAAGAGACATGATTGTCTAAGCGTGTATCACGCATGGAACATAACTGACTGACTAGTAAAATGCTCTGAAGAATAGAAAAGGAAACGGGTAGCAATATAGTTGCATATTTCTCCGTTTATCAACGATGTTTCTGTGGCCGAATTCATACAATTGACGTCCATTAAATACGTGTTTTTTAGTTTGGGGGATGAAAATTCGTTTGCCATTGCTAGCTACTTTACTTACATTTTTGGATCAGTGGGCGAGTGTGGCGACGAAAACTTTTTTGATTAAAGGTAACAATAATAACATTAAAAAAAGTTATAAAACAATAATTGGAAATTCATTTTCTCTGATTTTGGCAAACTGGTCCGTGTCATACGTATGAGGATATAGGAATGAGAGAAAGGAAAAGTTACCAAACGTTATTTTGCATATGAAGTTTCTTTTCTTCGAATGATGTCCTGCTGACTTGAGTCTCTAATGTCGTAGAAAGTCCGATATCTGGAGCGTTGTAGGCAACAGGCGTTCAAGTGCACACACGAGTGACGAAGGACAGCGTTAACAACCCGAGAGGAGATTGTGCGGCCATCTTGCAAAATGGCTGCTCATATTTTCGATTGGCGCTCTATTAATCAAGTGACCGATCATCGCTCAAGTGGCCTTGCTTCAATGTCTAAAAGCGTAGCCTGTCTTCATACGAATTTAATGGTCATCTTTCGCGTAAGTTATGATTTGTTTTATATTGATTCGAGGACCAACTGATCGAATCACTTAATGGGACACTAGTATATCTTACTTAGATACTGAATTAAGACATTTCATGTCTAGCAAGTTTCATGTGTAACAAAGATTTTCCAGTTCTATTCTGCCTGAACAACAAAAAATAGGAAAGCTGAAGATCTGTTCCCGGGTCGATAACATAAATCACAGGAAAAAATCGTTAAACCATACTTTGATTTATTTTCAAGTTAAAAGGATATGCTGTCTGAGCATCAAAGTTGTGACTCAGTACTGAAAAATCAGTAATTTTCTGTTATCAGCATTCAAATACCAAACTAAGAATACTGATAAAATCTTCTATATTGTAATATGGATCGTTGCGAATTATTATATAACATTTTTGTAATATGAAATGTCATTTTCAAATAAAAGAAAAAATTGTCCACCTGTCCTCTTCAGTTGAAGGGCATTTTCATATAAACATGACGATTATAAAGATAATTTTAAATAGTATTTTTTGTATTAAACTGTTTGTTGGTATTCATATATGTATGTATTACCAACTTATCATATCTATCATACTCTGTTCAAAACTACCTATCTCAAGTTATTTGTTGAGTGAATTTATACTTTTTGTGTACTGGACTCGAAAGAAATTGGGTATTCATATCTATTTGTCTGTCTGTCTGTCTGTCTCAGTATGGTCATTCCTATTTGTATATTCTTTCTCATTCTACTCATAAGTATCTCTCTCTCTATTTCTTTATCTATCTATCTATCTATCTATATATATATATATATATATATATATATATATATATATATATATATATATATATATATATATATATATATATATATACGTCTAAATTCCCTTCATCCGTGCGCCAATGTTTTAGGGATAGAGTTTCCGAATGATACCAAATCAGTTGGGTTCCGATCCCGACTTGAGGCAATCGGATGTTTAGCCACACTGATAAGCTGTGAAACAGCAAAACAATCTGTCTGTGGATGACAATATTTCGGTTGATCTCTCGGGGAGAAAAGTGAATTTGTAAGCAGAGACTATTACTGCTGCTGATGCAAGACTCTTCGTTCAGACGAATCGAGTTCTCCAGTCACTGGCGTGTTTATCTAAAAAAATAAATACGTTTAAATTCACCTTCATCCCTGACGTGCGCCAATGGGGCAGAATCTCCGATTGATACCAAATCAGTCGGGTTAAGTCCCGGCTTGAGGAAATCAGACTTCTAGCCACACTGATGTGGTGTGAAACAGCGAAACATACTGTCTGTGGATGACAATATATATATATATGTATATATATATATATATATATATATATATATATATATATATATATATATATATATATATATATATATATATATATATATATGGCGGGTGGCAGTTTCAACCTCAAGCGTTGTTTTGGAATAACTATGGTACGTAATGTTTTACTCATGATAGTTTCGAAATGGAGGTGTGGTCTAGGGTTTGTTTTTTTCTTTATCAAGGGGTCACTGCTTTGATGGAAGTAGAGGTGTTTGTGATATGTTAAGTTTTTGGAGTCGTGTAAGGTTGGGTTGGGTTTGTTTGTTTTTTTTTTTTTGTCTGGATACAGTGGCTAATCTTATCAGACTCCTTGCTAAAATTCTAACTGATTGATGTAGTAGTTCTGCTGTTTTTGTATTACTGTATACTAAGACCTTAACTTATTGATGTTGTGGTTCCGCCACCCAGTAGTAAAGGTTTAATGTTGGAATTAAACTTACATACTGCTGACCAGTTTCAAAAGATAGTAATTTCTGTGTCGCAATGGAATAATATTTTTTTTTAAATTATTATCTAGGTTCTATTTATGTATCGAGCACTGTTTTTTAAATATAAAAAACAAAAAAACTAAAGAACTTCGCATCATCAATCAAACAGTTGTTTCCTATTATATCAATACACACACACACACACATATATATATATATATATATATATATATATATATATATATATATAGGCTCCTGAAAAATTTATTTCGGTTGAGCTCTCTGGAGAGGAAGCGTGGGTTTGTAAACAGTGACTATTACGGCTCATAATGCAAGACTCTCCGGTAAATCGAATCTAGTTCTCTCTGTCACTGTGTGTTTATCTAAAAATAAATACGCTTAAATTCTCCTTCATCCCTGCCGTGCGTCAACGGCTTAGTGGTAGAATCCCCGACTGACACTAATTCAGTTGGGTTTCGATCCTAGAACGAGACGTCTAGCCACACTGATGAGCTGTGATACAACGAAACAGTCTGTCTGTGGATGACAATATATATATATATATATATATATATATATATAATGTCCACTCTGATATATATGTATATATATATATATATATATATATATATGTACATATATATACATATATATATATATATATATATATATATCAAAGTTGACATTGAGGTCAACGACTAGTAGCGACAGACTTTTTCATGCTTAAACGCATTTAAGCATGAAACAGACCGCAATGTGCACTTTTATATTTACTTATGATCTATCCTTGATAGCGTTTGCAAAGTAACGAAAACACCCAAAAAGTAAGAACTGTTTTAACTCGAAATCAGTTGTTTTCAGTTAGTTCAAGTAGGTTACACAAAGTTATATTCCAAAAGAAATGGTGTTTGCAAAGTAACGAAAACACCTGAAAAGTAATTAAAATCGATCTGTTTTCACTTGTAAACCACTGTTTATTACACTATTTTAGACAGGTTACACAAATTTATACTTTTTAAAAATGGCGCTTGTAAAGTCACGAACACATCTAAAAAGGAGACAAAATAGAACTGCTCTCAAATATAGTATACCATAAAACTATATTTTAATCATATATACTCTAGCGGCCAAAGCGAACGTTTGCTTTTGTCAAGGCTACATCTGCCTGGCCCGGACCTAGGCAAAATCTGCCGCCCCAGTGTAAGCTGCCAAAGAAGCAGCTCACAAGCCTGTAGCGCCTTTTGGAATATATCTACACTAGATATAGAATCTATCTCCAGCTCGCAAACCTCATGATGAAGAAAATACATGACTCGCCTTTCTTGTTTGTCCTCGCTAGTGACATACAAATTAAATCCGGCCCTCTCAAATCTGGAATCCTAAATATGTCTTGTCTAGAAATACAGAAATACGGCAGCTCAAACCCCGGTTCTGAATTATTACAATTAAGACTCTCTGTCTTTTCGTTTCCTTTTCACACTTTGTTGTTTTAAACTGTGTTATATCATATCTGTGTGGGATACGTGTAAATATGTGTATATCATTTTGTGTATGACTTAGCGGTATAAAACTCTCTGAGAGCAAAGCATGTTTGTCTTACATTTTCTTTCGACTATTCCGTTTCGCCCGTGAAATAAGTTGTTGTTATATCATGAATAGAATAATGCCCATAATGGGTGAAATACAAACGGCAGAATATTTATTTTTTCCATAATTCACCCATAAACAGTTTATTTTTCTTTGGGAATACGAACAACTTATTGTTGAATGGATATTTTATTTTTAGGGCGCTCAAGAAACGGTTGGTAATTGGCAATGAAACAGAAAAAATATCGCTGTGTGTGTGTGTGAGTATGTGTGTGTGTGTGTGTTTGTGTGTGTGTGATAAAAACGTCTGTACTCTGCATAAATTATAAAATTATGTAAAACAATACGTGACTTTATTATCAATATGAATTGCTTAAGTGAACATTGACGTTTCATGTCCTGTCGACATGACGTAGAATACATCTACTGCATAACCTGCAGAATGCAGAATACACCCCACTCAAAAGGGTTCACCTACCTAGTAAATGTTTACAGACTAAAGTATAAAACCGACCAATATTTACCTAATTACTCAAGTATAATAAAACTAAACTGACTTCGACATTAACCCAGAAAGGAAATATATGTCATAGGACCTTTACCTAAAATTCATAAATATTTAACCGATGGCAAAATCAAATCCATATTAGCACGCTTAGCATCTTCTTTTTCGTGTCACCAACCTTCAGAAAATGGACGATCATAGCTCTCCACCACTTCCGGCCTATTGTTGATCTAAGTAACACTCGCATCTTTACCTTCTTTTGACATTTTTTTTCTATCCATTCACCTAAAATCGTTAAGTAGGCTGCTTGCTCTTTCCTCCTGCTTCTCTTGCGCACAATATTTCCTATGATTGTTAAATTATCCAATGTGTCTTTCCCCGTGAAGTATCCTTAAAATCTCATCTGTTTTTTTTTTCTGATTGTCTCTATGATTTTCCTTGTAACTCCGATTTTTCTTTTTAAAACTTCCTTGTGGCTCAAATCTTCTGTCCATAGTATTCTTAGCATTGCGCGGCTAAGTCACATCTTTGTCGCTTCAAGTTTTATCTTCATTTTTGAGGAGACTGTTCAGCATTCACTGATATGTAGGTGAAAAAATGGCATCACTTTCCTAAAAACACATAAATAATTCAACAACATTGATCATCTTGAATTGTTTTTAAGCTTAGATGTGTTTTTTCGTCATATAAATTGATCATTTTCATTACTTTAGTTTTTTTGTAACTGTCTGCATAAATGATAAATGATGAATAATGAAATACTCTTTAACTGATTGTCTATTAAAATAGCTTCTCTGAAGCGCCAGCATAACACTGATTGCAAAAACCAATTTAGCAACATCTGCAGTGAGTCATATACGATACAAGCATTAGTTTGAACGGTCAAACTTGATTGAGCGCTTCATTTTCCTACCACGTCACGCCTCATTTTAAAGAGATATAATAAACAGGGAACAATCGGCAATTTGTGGAATAGCACACAGTGTTTCCACTTACATTTGACGCGCGCGCGAGTTGCTCCACCCCTTCCTTTCACTTTCAGCTAGTAATAGCAGTAAACGGCTGTTCTTAGCCAAAAGTGAGGAAGGCAGCTGCTGCTGATATTGTTTTGTCCGCGTTTTCTCTGACATCATGGACAAACTGGCTTTTCGAAGTCAGTCGCTGCCTGGTCACTGAACTGGGCAGTTGACTCATTTATCCCTCGTCTGTCAACCATATATCAGACGGGGATATCTTACCAGCAAATATAGCTTAGTCCCTTTTGGCTCGTCGCGTGTAACCTTAGCGCTTACGACACTGTCATCACATTACCTTTTTCGATGACGTATTTTTCGTCCTGATGCGAACATCTTATTCGAGCCTGCCTTTCGTCCATGACCAGCGAACTTTGAAACCGTCAACAACACCAGAACGAGAACGTCTTTTATTCTTTGAACTCTAACCATTACGAACCAGTACCTTAAAAATATAACATTACACGCACATTACAAAAATCTCGCAGTGAGTATTTTCTTTGTTGTGTATGCATAATATCCCATATAAATTGACTGTTCTGAACTTTCTTCCTGGAGAAACTTTTTCCCGCCTTAGCCATTTTGAATTTCGTTTTGGCGCGGAACCTGACATACCTTTAGTGACTACTTGTCACAACCTTTTCATTGATTGCAAAAATTCCAGTAACTTTACTGAAGGTCTCCACTGTCGAGACAAATTACTTGTTTAACAAAAAAATAAAATTTTATATTTGTTCTTCTACCTTCGTCGTTCCTCCTGTCTACTTATTTTTACTTTGTTAGTGGATTCGGTAGTCGTGTGTAGTGTCTGGCACAAGGCCATCTTTTCGTAGGTCAGCTCTGCAACGCTATCGGGTCCGCTACAAATTAATTTGAAAATCCAACGAAAAGGCATTAAACTTAATCTCTATTTGGGGTGAGAAAAGAAAAGGTCTTATCTGTTACACGATTTTATTAGGCGCATCAAATTGAAGTAATCTTTTTCTCTTTTCATTTTTTAATAATTTCAACCGAAGCCATAAATAATGACTCTAGGACGCAGGGGACTGCAGGGAGTGGAATAGAATGAGAAGTCCTTAGTGAAGACAAGTAAAGAATCGACAATAAAAGAAACGAACTACATTCCCTGCCCCACCAAGGAAAACCGTCATGGCAAGAACACGCCATGCCACTTACATAGTAGCAAACCACCCACATACATTCCCCCTGTATTCCATGGGTGCGAAGTAAGTTCCACTCGAGCAGCTTGTTCCCGCGAACCACTGCCCTGTGGAATCGACTCGCAACAGGATGTTTCCCCGATTACTACAATCTTAACCTATTCAAGGCTAGGGTTAATCGTTATCTCCCACACCTATACACACAAATGGTCTTCTAATGTAACCCTCCACCTCGTGGCCTTGTAAAGGGTGACTGTTACTGTAAAAAAAAAGAACGACAGCAGATGACAATTGACGCTGCATTTAAATTTTTGAATATTCTAGGTGGCAGGGAAGTAAGAAATCGGAAGAGAGTTCCACAGATGAGAACTGCGAGAAATTAAACAGTTAGAATAGAAATGGCGGTTGCATCTATCTATATCAAGAGTAAAACAGTGAAACCTGGTTGCTAATCTAGTAGCCCGCTTAAATGCTTGTAGTTGAGGTGCTAGGGAAAAACTCATTACAACCATTGCCATGAAGATATTGGTAGAAAAACAGGGGGAAACCACGTCACGTCGATGAGAAAGTGTTGCCAGGTCAGGATAAATTACATTACAGACCCTTCTTTGAATTTTGTCAAGAATCTCGTGATATACAGCAGGAGCACCAGACCAGATATTATTCAATACACGGATAGATGTTAGAATTATAAATGGGCAAGATGGATTCTGATGAGAATTTTCTGGCATAACATAGTGAACTAACTTTCTTAGCAGTAGTGGTATCAATGGATACAACATAATCACCCCACTTCATGTCAGTGGAAATGATTAGCAAGGTTGATCTGGTTAACCATTAGTATTGAGTTCGATCCTTACTGATTGCCCGATACAAAAATTCAGCGATGAATAATACAAGGGATAACATGTAGTAAAATCAATGAAACTAACAAATTGCGATACATGACTCTAGTCACTGGAAAGTTAACTGATGTGGTTATATAATGATTATATTACCAATGTATTTGTGGTTTGTGTTATCCAATTTATCAAGATGATTTGGAAACAAAAATTGTCGAAGGTGGAATGTTTTGTATCGTTGATTGCGATCATATTAGACGTTTTTTAGCTTCTCGTAATAAGTGATTTATTTATTTATTTATTCGTGTATTTTACGGCTTATCAACCCATTGCAGGTTATTTAAAGCTAGAAAATATTTTAGATTGAAAATGTTGTTTTTTAGACACTATTGATGTTAGTGATACAAGTCTTACTAATTAACCCATAGTTGGAGGAAAAGAGGTCAATGCATACTTTTACCGAGGGTATTTGTGCGTAAGTGAATATAACGAACCCAGCTGGAATTGGAACCCAGCTCCCCAATTAACATTTCCGAGTCCTTATCCATTAAACGAACAGCAGATTCCAATTTAAAGCACCTTATATTTCCAAGCAGTCACCCATCTAGGTACTGACCAGGATCGACGTTACTTAACTTCGGTGATCATACGGAATCGGTGATGTGGTCATAAGCCGTAACAAATGACAAGCTTAAAATTTTTGTCAATAGGGGATATAGCTCTATATATTAGATTTCATATATTTTCTAGGCGAGATTTCGCTTACTGCGTTAATTATTCTGTAGAAAAGTTTAATTTTGTTGTTA
>OZ038475.1:63766598-63789098 GCA_964036315.1 Acanthosepion esculentum | reverse complement strand
CGTGCTTTCTGACTAAGTTTGTTATCGTTGATGCGACTACACATACATACGAACGGAAGAGAGCAGATGAGAATTATGAATAATTTTATATTTAATATGTGCTTTGAATATATAATCTCGCCGATTGCATTTTAGGTTCTGTTTCCTTTTGTTTATATTTTCATCTCTTTTGTTATTAAATATCCCACATTGTGATAATGGAACAGCTGCCAAGAAAGGTGAAGCGTCGTATGAACACGGACGCAAATTTATTGTGGATGATCTAACGATGAAAGCAATTTCTAAACATTTTCGTCTTAGTAATTTTTTTCTCTTTTAATTAGATTAGCATTTTTAAAATCAAAATTGTGGTCAGTCTTGTTACGGTGAGCAACTTATGTTGGTCACCTTACCAAGGTTTAATGTGTTGTTTTGTAAAAGATCCCTTTCTTACAACGTTCACACCCATTCTTACATTTCACCTTTCTTTCGCAGATATTCGATTGTCACAATGTTTGTTTGTTTTTTTTTGTTTTTTTGTTTTTTTTTAAGCTTTTCACCCCAAGCAAGGCTGGAAGCCACTAGCACGCAAGGGGTTACAGAAGGTTTGGAGGAAGAGCAGATAGGAGTGGTAGAGGAAAGGATGTGGAGAAAGATAGTGGATCGATCAATCAAGGGGGTTACAAAAGATTTGGAGCGAGAGCAGATAGGAATGAAAGGGGAAAGGATGTGGAGAAGGGAACTGGATAGATCAAGGCAACTGGAGATGTCGATTGACGTTACACTTAAATAGTTGGAGATTATATTTGTCAGGGAAACAGGAATAAGGAAGGGAGTTACACAGGCGAGAGG
Organism: Acanthosepion esculentum; assembly: GCA_964036315.1. Classification (NCBI taxonomy): domain Eukaryota; kingdom Metazoa; phylum Mollusca; class Cephalopoda; order Sepiida; family Sepiidae; genus Acanthosepion; species Acanthosepion esculentum. The sequence continues at coordinate 63,788,267 of OZ038475.1, read as the reverse complement.
TGCGAGACATGAAGCTATTGGAGTAGAAGAGACGTCTACATGTAAAAGTTTCAACAGTGAAAGAGTGGGAACGGGATTCCAGCCTCGTAGGACGCTTACATTCATGAGGCCTGGGGACCAGCGATAGCAGATCATCGGAGCAATTACCGTGAAAGTATTTGTAAAAAAGACAGAGCGAGGCAATGGCGCGTCTGTGAGAGAGCGACTGCAGACGAGATGACAGATCTGGGCCAATTACGTTGCATATCCGTCGCTGGATCTTATCAAGAACCCTAAGGCAAACAGCAGTGGCTTGAGACCATATAGGGCAGCAATACTCCACGCAAGGGCGAATGGTTGATTTATAGATTTGGAGGATCGATTCTGGGGAGAAAAATTTTCTGGCCCGGCACAGGGAGCCAACTTTCCTTGCGGTGGATGAAGCAATTGACTCGATGTATTTGTTCCATCTCAGGTCAGCGGACAGCGTGAGACCGACCATCGCAGAGAGGAGCTCTCAAGAAGTTGGGCTTCAGACATTCTAATGGTATGCAGGGATGGATCCCTGTGGTGGTTAATAGAGAGCAGTTTTAGGATATTTAATAACAAATGTGATGGAAACATAAGCAAAAAGAAAATTATTTTAAATTCTCAGCTTCTCTCTTCCGTTTGTGGCCATGTGGCGTAATAGTTAGCAAGTTTGTCTCACTTGCGAGTAGCGAGTTCGATTCTTATTTTCGGCTTTGTACCACATATAAGGTACGCTTAGTAAGTCACTATATAGAGAGATGGATCATCAGACATGATTCACTGATCACTCAAAGCATGAAACTACCAGTCACCATACAGAACTGATTTTTATGCCTAAACTGGTAATATATAAAACCCTCTTTCCTCGATGAAACACTCTTCCATATGAATATATTCAATTTCCAACAATATATATATATATATATGTCTGTGTGCGTGTGTGTGTGTGTGTGCGCGTGCGTGTGTGTATTTAGACAACAATCCTTCTTTCATACACATTTCATTGAACACGACAGACAAAATGTTTTGATTTAGTTTTTTATACAACTTCTCATGCAATCTTTATATAAAAACTGTCCGAATGTTCTTTTTTTCCTAGTGCTTTCGGCTATACATTTTATCTCTTTTCAAGGTTGAAATATATTAACTGTTAACAAGAAATACTTTGTTGTATGTATGTATTTATATAATGTTTTCATATTCAAAACACGGTCAAGATATTGTGTCCATGTTCATAGTTAATATTACTGAGTGAGGGTTTTTTTTATTAATAAGTCCTTCATTATTTTTAGACTTTTTTGCATGTAGACGATGCTATTATACTTGTGTTGTATTCAATGAAATGTGCATATATATATATATATATATATATATATATATATATATATACATATGTATGTGTGTGCTTGTGTGTGTGTGTGTGTGTGTGTGTGTGTGTGTGTGTGTGTGTGTGTGTGTGTGTGTGTGTTGTGGAGTAAAGAGTACACCCGCGGTGACTCTGTCAACACGTTCAATACTATAAAGTGTTCCACGGTACGAGGTTCGTAGTAGTTGTCTCTCCGTCAGACAGTTCACTTTCAAGTTTGGAATCTCGTTCCACATGAAAATTGGCCTTATGCCACATCCTGCCTTGTGGGGAGATTTGTAAATATCAGTCGCATCTGCGTTAGACAGTTCACTGCTAGACTCGCGACAGACTTTTCGAACTGTCTGCATTCGGACAGAAAGGAACGCAGACGGGGCTATGTCTTCGGGCAGTCTCGTCTTGGGAGGTAGACAAACGCGGCCTTGTATATGGCGGTGGGTTTAAGGGGAATTTTGCCCGAGCCTATGGGATCCGTATCGCCCCACATGAAAATCGACGTTGTGACACCTTGTGGGGAGGATTGGGAAATACCAGTCGTATTGGAGTTAGTGTTCATACTAACTATGCAGAGGTTACGTCAATTGCCTAAGCATAAGGTATAGCGAATACTTTATCGAGTGTATCTTATAACAATAACATTTACATAAGGGAGTTATAATTATATATATCTATATATATATATATATATATATATATATATATATATATATATATATATATATATGTATATATATATCTATATATATATATATATATATAACACATTGAGACGACTTCATATATACTTGTAAATGTTACATACTTGTAAAACGTAATTGAGACAAAAATACAATAGTATGACCTTTTCTTCGAAATTTCAACTCAAGAACATAAGGTCTCCTCCAACCGTAAAATTTAACTATTTGTCATGATTTCACGAGAGAGTTCACTGAATTTGTTACAGAACGATTCAGCTGAAATTGTATCGGTTGATTTATTCGTGTTGTTTATTGATCGAAGCTTCAATGAATCAGCGATTTTCACATTTATAATTTGTATCTTCCTCTGTTTGTCCGCTCCTCTAAATCCGAGGAGTTTTTCTGTCGATTACCCTTTTATTCAACACTCATTATGTTAATTTTCAGGTTTTACATCCGTACCTCTCTGTTTACATTATACATTCCTTGTATACTTTAGGTTTTAAGCATTTTACTATATTTCTGACTGCATTGAAGAATTTTCAACCAATCATTCAACTGCCAATTATTTCCTTTCCACGTTTTTATTACTTGTCCTAAGTAGATTCATTTCTAAATGTAATCCAGTTTTTCACGGTCTGTTAGCACGATATTTTTTGTGTGGTGGGGAATTTACACTTTAAATAATATTTTCGTTTTTTGGCTATTCATCGTTAAAGTTACGTTTAGACTTTAGCCAAATAAACACATATGATTCTTTGGAAATTTATTCGATTATTCTGATACGAGTTAAAGGTCGTTAGCAAATCGTAAACTCAAATAGTTTTCTTTATATTTACTTCCCGTTTTGACAATTCCTTTTCGGGACATGGTATAAATAATTGATGCGAAACACATCTTGCATCACCCATTTTTCAATCAATATATTACACACACACACACACACACACACACACACGTGTGCCTGTGTTAGTATGATATAAAATCCGAACAAAAGTTTGACAAAGTGTAAAACTGTTTTTTTTTTTACTGCTTCGCATTTTATAGATAGTATTCGACGTGAAGGGAATCTATAATGTTTTTTTTATATTTCATATATATATATATATATATATATATATATATATATATATATGTATATATATATATATATATATATATATATATATATATATATATATATATATATATATATATATATATATATATATATTTGTGCATTTAGGCCGCAATCCTTCACAATCCGACAGACAAGTTGCGTTGATTTAGTTTTTTATACAATTTCTCATGCGATCTAATATTTTCCTTTCTTTTCGGATGATAAATTATATAAAAACTGTCCGAATGTTCTTTTTTCCCGATCGCTTTCGGCTATACATTTAGCCATTTTCAACGATGAAATATTTAGCTGTTAAATAAGAAATAGATTGAAATGGCAAATGTATAGCTGAACGTGCTCGGAAAAAAACATTCGGACAGTTTTTACAAAATTTATCATCTGAAAAGGAGAAAATTATTAGATCGGATGAGAAATTGTATAAAAAACTAAATCAAAGCACCTTGTTTGTCGTATTCAATGAAATATATATATATATATATATATATATATATATATATATATATATATATATATATATATATATATATATATATATGAATGTACATCATAAATTCGATATTTGTGACATTTACCCATCCATTACCGAGAAGCTACTAATGGCCTCTATAAAGCTATAAATATCACAAAGCAGGTACAAACACCGCTACTTTCCACGACTATTGACTATTGAGTCAAGGAAAAATATTCCCAGAAATAAATTTTTAAGAAAAACATTACCAGCAATAAAAATTTTGTCGGCATTAAATAACCCATTGAGGTTGATATGCCGTATAACTAAACAAACCAAACCAAACCAAACCAGAGTTTAATGTTGCTATGGGTGCGTATGATTCTGCAGAAGAATGTAAAATTGTTGAAATTCTTTTGCCGTGGCGTCTTAGATTTTTATTCGACATTAAGGACACTGGGGATATATGAAGATGGCGGTGTAATTCTCTTCCGGAAAACTAGCGCACGCAATACAGACCGATTGAGAAAAGAATCTATAAAATCTTTTAAGGATCGTGATCTAAACATTACCACGACCACAAATACAAAGGCGTTTAATTTTCTAGATGTAACATTAGACCTGGATAACAATTACCATAAAACAAATATAAAATACTACATGACCATAAATACGTTACCAAAGATTCAAACCACCATCATAAAATTCTAGCTAATTTGCATAATTCAGTACAAGTTAGATTATCCATCAACTCTGGCAACAAAAAAATATTTAATAATGTTAAACAAATATATTAAGGCTTTGGAACTTAACAATCATAAGGTAAACTTAGGTTATTTGGAATAAACAAAGATGATAAGACAAAACAAAAAAATGTAAACGCAACAATCATATTGTTTAACCCAACTTTTAATCGTAGTGTCCAAACTAATGTCGGAATTTTTTTTCATAAAATTAATCGATAAACATTTTATCTATTCACCAGCATTAAAAAATTAATAAAATAATTTCAAAATCAGTTATAGCTGCACAATATCACTACACAACATTACATTAAGCAAACATCTTTTCAACAAAGACAACGTAAAATTTTCCAAAGTAAATTCAATTGCCGAAAAAATACGATCTGTCTATTAAACGGTCAATGTGTGATCGATAATGTTCTTATATCGATCGTGCATTCATTGAGGTAGTGATGTTAAATTTTATTTTGGTTCTCCTGAGAATCCTTGTAAGCTTCGCTTCTACCATCACCGTATGACTTTGGCTAATATTAAATACAGAAACAGCACTGCTCTCTTTAATTATTCCTGACAGCTGAATAATTCCGTCAACGTTTAAGGCAAAAGGAAATAAATGCAACCTGTGTTTAGTTGAAAAAAATTATTATCTTACAACATTTAAATAACCCTGGCGAGAAATGAACAGATGGTCATATATCTATCTATAAAGGAAGGATGTGTGTGTGTGTGTGTGTGTGTGTGTGTGTGTGTGTGTGTGTGTGTGTGTGTGTGTGTGTGTGTGTGTGTGTGTAACGAATGCACGGCCACAATTTTCTACGGATTTACATGCACATGCTCCAAGTTAGCGAAAAGGCCAAGACCGACGTTGCATTTGCCAACTCTCATCGATAGTAGAAATAATCGATTTTTTCATGCTTCTACGGTAGTTTTCATGTAGATTGCGGCCATTTTCTACTGGCCAGAGTGAGAGCCTATAGCTGGCTGCCACGAATAGGCAGGAAGATTCTATTGGCCAGCGTGAGAGCCAACAGCTGACTGACACGAATGTTAACTAGATTGCTAGCATACAAAAAAAATCGATTGCTGCATTCGTCACAAGTGGGAAAAATTTAAATCTGCATGGCACATTACTCCAATTGGCTCATTCGCTTGCTTAAACTCAACGTTGATTCTGATTCCGCAGAACTGGGTTGGGTGTGAAAAAGTATTTGTTCTTAACATTCTTTTTTCATTCGGTTTTTCCAGTTACGAGTCTTTTTTTAAAGCTGATCGTTTTGTGTTCATTTTGTTTAGTCCTTTTTTCGTAACAGATTTAATGTTTAGTATAGAGCTTAGAAAAAATTCGGAGTGTGAGATAGGCAAAGTAAAGTTACTAATTTTATATTAAACTCGATTAAGTTAGCTCGCTTCCATTATATAAATATTTAATAGTTGATAACCCACTACTTTAAAATAAAATAAAATGAATAATTGATAATAAATCTTTTATGTTTATATGGTAATACTGGTTACTTTAATGTCATGAGAAATATAATTATTTTTTTTAAGTTTTTGAAAAAATTATATCCCAATGTAAATAATGATAACTCCGCCAACATTACGGTAAACTGATATATTTTTAAATTATATATAAGTAACGATCAGTACACACTCAGCACTTGAAGATTGCGTTCGACATGAGAATCTGAGTATGTATATTTATTAATATATATATACATACTATATACCTCTGTTGTGTGTGTGTGTGTGTGTGTGTGTGTGTGTGTGTGTGTGTGTGTGTGTGTGTGTGTGTGTGTGTGTGTGTGTGCGAGCGTGCGCGCGCTTTAAATTCGGAGGGTTCTACTCTGTAGGAGACGGGGTTTTAAATGTTTAAAACTTCTTAAAACTTCTGAAGACACCTTGTAAATATATATCTTCTCAGAACCTCTGAAGTTATATATATATATATATATATGCGTTAAAGATAAAATGCAGATCAAATATGGCTCGGAATCAAATATGTTTTTCTTAATCTTTGACGAAGCTTTCATGAAAATGGAACATGTTAGATTAATATAGTTTCCTCTTTGTTCTTATATATATATATATATATATATATATATAAAGGAGACACTGAGGTCAACACCCAGCGGCGACAGTCTGTTTGATGCTGAAATGCAATCATCAGGCCATGTGCGTTGTGTTTTGGCTCGTCTATTTACTTATGTTGGCCACTGATGCATTATGGGTCGGTCTATTAGATTATTCTAATGGTTATTGGGTTGGCGATAACGGTTATGTTTCAAATTATTCTAAATGCTATTGAGTGGAAATAATTGTGGATCTGAATCTAGTTTTGTGGCTATTTTATAGTGCTGTACGATAAATATTGCATATCATACACACACACACACGCACGCACACACACACACACACATACATACATACATACATACATACATACATACATACATACATACATACATACATACATACATACATACATACATACATACATATATATATATATATATATATATATATATATCATCAATGAAAGACTATATCATAAAGCAAAACATATTCGATTCAGGCCGGCAGAGAGGAAAATAAAACATTAAAGAATTACTCAGTAAATTTAAGCAGATATTTCAATTCAGAAAAAGGACACAGAGTAGGAATGGGATTGAATTTGTTTTCCCTTTTATGAGTCGGGTTGTCAACCACAGTTCGAAAGCCCAATATAATCTGCTGTTAATCCATCGTCGTGGAGAAACGATATATATATATATATATATATATATATATATATATATATATATATATATATATATATATATATACCTTTCCAAGTATAATCGTGCAAAAGAGAACGCAACGGACACAACTGGGATTTGAACTTGACACGCCAATTAAATTTTCCGCGCCGATAAAAGCTAAGCTACAACAGCAAATTTCTTGAGATGTAGAATGATATTTTTAGACGAACATGTGAAAAGTTAAGATACATTTTCAACTTTAAAAATTGTTTAATTAAACAGAGATTTTTTTTAAATTTTGTAATTACAGCTATTTTATGAAAAAAATATTTTCCATCAGAAGGAATTATTGATCAACTAACGTTTCACTAAATCGATATTATTAGTTTTCAAATCTCTTTCTAGTAAGCAAATATTTATTGATATATTTACTCGCACATATGGGGTTACTGCAGTAAGACCATTAATTAATTTCTGTTTAAAAAAAATTTACAATTTATAATTTTTAGCACAGAAGGTAATTTAAATATTTTTCCAGTATATACTTTTCTCTCTCGCTCTAATAATTATATCACTCGATATGTATGTACATGTGTCTGTGTTGAGTCGAGGCACATCTCCTTTAAACATCGGGAACCGAAGTGAAGCAAGGACGAACCTGGTCAGTACCTTGATTGGTGACCGCCTGGGAATAGCAGGTGCTGTAACTGTAAGCTTGTATGTGGTAGTTGTGTAATAGATAACGGCTCGGAATTGTTAATTGGAGAGCAGGGTTCCAGTTTCAGCTGGGTTTCATTATATTCACTTACGCGCAAATACACTTGGGAAAGGTATGAATCCACCTTTCGACAACAGCTATATGTTAATTATTAAGACTTGTATCACTAAATCTTTATTATTTCAAAAAAAATTCTTACAGCCTAAAAATATTTTCTAGCTTTACATAACCTGCCAAGGTTTGATAAGCCGTAGAAAATAAATCAATAGATCAATCGAGAATCTGCTATAACTGTACAAAGATCTTTTTTCTTTATGAATATCTTAAAGTTCTTAAAAATTATCATATACCTATATTGAACAAAGTAAACATTCTTAAAGTGCTTCGAAATAATAATTTACTTATATTGGAAATCTATAGAAAATGGCCGTTTATTTTTTGGGTCGTTTATAAATTTTCCACTTTGTGTCATCATCTTCACTGTTATTTCAGATAATATTTTACATCCTAAACACACACACACACACACACACACACACACACACACACACATACATATATATATATATATATATATATATATATATATATATATATATATATATATATTGTCATCCACAGACAGACTGTTACGCTCTTCACTGTGGCTAGGGATCGAAACAGGAATCAGTCAGAGATATTAACCCTAGGTTATCGGCAGAGAGAAGGGAAAGTTTTCTATCCGAAATACGCCAGTGAAGTGCTATGCATAGGAAGCACTGTTTTTAAAATTACTCTTTTTACTCAAGAGAGCTCAACTGGATTTCCCAGGAGCATAAGTATTATCATCCACAGACAGAGTGTTTCGCTGTATCATAGCTCTTCAGCGGATAGAAATCCGATTGCTTCAACCCGGGATCGAAACCCAACCGATTTGGCATCAGTTAGAAATCGTACCCCTAGGCTATCGTCGCAGAGAAAGGGAAATTTTAACGTTTTCTATACGAAATACGCCAGTGGCTCGGAGAGCTCAATTCAGTTGAAAAGCAATGAATTAATAGTAGTGGCTCCCACTGTTTTCTCAAAAAAAAATCTATATATATATATATATATTTGTGCGTGTGTGCGGTTATATATATATATATGTGTGTGTGTGTGTGTGTGTGTGTGTGTGTGTGTGTGTGTGTGTGTGTGTGTCTGTGTGTCTGTGTGTGCGTGTGTGTGTGAGACAATTTTGCAAATTTTTACTTTGGGATTTTTCGCCAAAGAGGCGTCGTCAGCAGAAAATAATAAATTTTTTTCATAATGAAAAAGCTACATTAGCGATATCAGTTTTACATCTGAACTCTTGATGTTTGATTAACTAAACTCTAAGTGCTGTCCTTAAGCTAAAATCGCCGTTGAAAGTGAAGAATCCATGAAATCATTAAACCATGAACGAGATTATGGAGAATGTGACGAGGCAGTTGCTGGAGATCTTTAACGGATTTTGCAAAATGTCAACTGAAAATGTCTAAATCAATCAAGAACAACAATTTAAATATCTGGGAAATGTTTAACAGAGGACGAAAAGTGCGACACTGAAATCAGAAGTCCCATTGGGATATCGAAAGATGCCTTCCAAAACGTAAGAAAAGTATTAAGAAACAGGAAAATTTCGTTGAAAACAAAGATAGGATTACTGAACTGTTATATAATACCAGTCCTTCTATATGACAGTGAATACTGGGCAATATTCACACAGATGAAAAAGAGACTCGACGCAACAGAAATTTGATTCTACAGAGAATACCATAGACCAAATATGTTAGCAACGTTGAAGTTTTATATAAAATGGAAAGAAAAAGGACACTTATACTTAACATCAGGAAGAGACAGTTGAAATTTCTCAGGCACATAATGAGAAAATAGGGTGTATATAATTTGATACTCACAGGATATAAAGAAAACAAGAGAGAGGGGAAAACAATGAATAATATGTATAGTGAGTTTGAGTATATGGATTGCAGAAGAGGGTTTAGCAGACACTATTTACATTATTCGGACTATTGTCCTCATCTTTGTCGCCATATTTATTTTAACGTTTCGCCCGTTGTACGCCGAAACGTTGTAATAAATATGGCGACAAAGGTGAGGACAATACACCGAATAATGTAAATAGTGTACATAATACCTCATCTCAGAAATATAGATAGATACTGAGGGTTTAGCAGAGATAGCAAAAAGGCAAAATTTATTAAGAGCTTCAAAGGAGGCGAAATTATGGCGAGCCATGATGGTGAACGTTCTGAAAAGACACAGCGCATACAAGAAGAAGAAATATTTATGTACATATAAACAAATAAGATGATTTGTAGGTGGTCACAATACTTGTGCGAGCATAAATGGTGCCTGTCAAGATCGACAATTTTAGTACCAGATTGTTTTACTTATTTTTTTCTTCAGTCATCCTTACTGATAAACGTAACAATACCTAACATCTTTGGTTTGGTTTGGTTTGTTTTACGGCATATCAACCTCAATGGGTCATTTAATGCCGAAAAAGAATTTTTATTTCTGGTAATATTTTTTCTTCAAGAATGTATAGCTGGTAACGTCTTTTTTCCTCAAAAATGTATAGCTGGTAGTATTATGTTTTTCAAAAACGTATAGTTGGTAATATTATTTTTCCAAAACATACAGCTGGTAATATTATTTTTCCAAAATGTATAGCTGGCAATATTATTTTTTTTCCAAAAACGTATAGCTGGTAATGTTATTTTTTCCAAAAATGTATAGCTGGTAATATTATTTTTTCCAAAAATGTATAGCTGGTAATATTATTTTTTCCAAAAATGTATAGCTGGTAATATTATTTTTCCAAAAATGTATAGCTGGTATTATTATTTTTTCCAAAAATGTATAGCTGGTAATATTATTTTTCCAAAAATGTATAGCTGGTAATATTATTTTTCCAAAAATGTATAGCTGGAAATTTTTTCAAATATGTATAGCCGGCAACACTACTCTTTCAAAAAAATATAGCCGGTAATATTTTTCCAAAATTGTACAGCTGGCAACATTATTTTTCCAAAAATGTATTATCAGAGGCCCTGCTGTTGGACGTAGTTTATCGTCATACCCAGGACGCGGATGTAGTTTATCGTCATACCCAGGACGCGGATCGTCATACCCAGGACCTTGGGAGTTAATTATTTGCCCATAGCTGGGACCCTAACAGGTGCTACCACCCCAAGTCAGTTTGGACCTTAGAACACCAGCACTTAAGAGGTGGTTCCACGCTCCTCAAAACCTCCTGATCAGAGGCCTTTCTGTTGGATCTAGTTTACCGTCTTGCCTAGGACTCGGATGCAGTTTAACGTCATACCCAGGACGGGACATCTTTAGCGAATATAAATATTTATATTTACGAATTTTTTTGAGCGTATGAAATGTTTTGGCTCATCTCTCTCTGTAAAGAATTCATCCATGCTTGCTTATTTAGAAATAAGTAAAAGTAAAAACAAATACTAGCTCAACAATCTAAAGAAATCCATTCAGAGAATGATTTATAGCATAAGCAAATATTCAGAATTATGCTATAAAATAAATAAATAAAATAAGCTGTTCGTACTTTTAAAAATATTTGGTTCATGGAAGTCACTGTGAGCGAAAAAATAAATTTTAAAATAGCAAGGAAATAATCAAATCTTTAAATGACGTTTTAAATTTTACACATTTAAAACAAATAGTACGCATTCCGTGTTAACTAAAACTACGCTTGGAAAATCACTATATGCATGTAAACATTCATTCATAATAAAATATACTGATCTTTATCTCTTCTTTGTCTGTGTAAATACACATATGTGTTATGCTAGGTTGGGCTGAAAATTCTATAGGTTGACAATAAAGGTGTTATGTTAGAGCAGTGAAATGTTGCATGCGTTAATTTCAATTCTTCTCATTAATAACTGCATTGTTTCTTTCCAGGTAAACTGATATCTAACTGTTCAAAAAAGACTTCAAATGTATCTAGTAAAAAGTCGTTTCTGAAATGACTCATTTCCCAGAATCAATATTCAGAGGTTCGATCATAGACTTACAGACTTCAGCAATTGAATCGAAACTAGTCTGTTACAACACCCCATATGAAGGTGCTATTTACTACTCGGGGCGTATATTCAAGGCATAACTTACTATTCAATAGTAATAGGTAAATCTACAAGCACGTCACCATAGACCGAGAGGAACAATTTATTTACTACTCAGGGGATTTATTTCTGATGACGACAATTCAGTCAAAAAGTGGAGTATTGCTGTCATACCTGCCCAATCCTCTCTTTTTGAGCTTAGCAGGAGTCAAAAGCGTTTATAACACCTGGTATGCCCTTAATATTTTTCTACCCTAGAACCCTTTTCCAACAGACGTTGTACGCCTCGCGCTTCTCTATCGCTATTTCCATGGAAAACGGACTATCGTGCTACATTCCTTAGTTTCACTAGTTCAGACATTTACAGTTAAGATCCTTCATGCCAATTACATAAGGGTCAATCACCCTCATTCTCTTCGTATTCCATTGGTAAGAAGGTTGTTCCATTCGGACAGATTCTTCCAAAAATTTGCTACATTGTGGAACGTACTCCCAATAAGAATCTTCCCTGACACTACAATACTTAGCTTTTCAAGTAACTAAGGGCTCCCCAGTATAGATGAATTATAAACCACTTGTTTGTTCTGTGGGTATTGAATCGAGACATATATATACATATATATATATATATGAGAAGGTGCCTTTATCAGAGATTAGTTAGTCATCGTAGCAAAGGGGTGTAATAGATAGATAGATAGATAGATAGATAGATAGATAGATAGATAGGTAGGTAGGTAGGTAGGTAGATAGATAGATAGATGAACGTTTTGAAATAGATAGATTAATGAACAGATTGAAATCGATAGATTGAAATAGATAGATAGATAGATAGATAGATAGATAGATAGATAGATAGATAGATAGATAGATAGATAGATAGATCAGCATGAAGAAGAAAATTATGTCAAGTGTTCATATTCAGACTATTACTTTCCTTATTGAAAGACATGAATCTAACTTCCCTTTTTACCATCGTAAACGGTACGAATTTCAGTCGAATCCATAACATTCACTTACGTGCTAATACTATTGGGAAAGGTATGAATACTCTTCTTCTCCCCACCAGCTACGGGTAAATAGCAGGACAGACCGGGTTCTATGCCCCTCGATGGCAACTAGTCTATCTCAGAATGAATTGGAAACCTACTGCGGGAAACATCTGCCTCGTCAGTCATGTATCGAAAGATACATGATCGCCTAAGCTTGTATCACGCATGGCACATAACTGACAAATGGTCCAAAATGGAAACAAAAAGTAGTTGGGTGTGCACATACTAAATCCAGATTCGTCTAATTAGATAAAATAGAGGAACAGCTAAATATCTGGTATATCCATTTTCAATGTTGGGAGATGGAAATCAGGGAAGCGAACATGACGCTATATATTTGCTTTTACAACATCACACGAATAGATCATAGCTTTTTTTTTCGAATGAAATCGATTATTTAATATAGGTGAGTGATAATTTATAGAATGATGGCCACATATTTTTCATGTTATTACTTTGAAGGCGATACAGAAATGTTGATCCATTAGAAAATATTCGCTTACTAGGGGAATCTCTTTTTACTTACGTTGTAGCGTATTTTTCAGGCGGTCTACCATTTGGCACGAAGCAAACAACGCTACTTAACCAAGGAATTCAAGCTTAAATTAATCACAACCAATACGAAACGTCAGCGAGTTCATAAGTTTCAAAGATGGAATATTAAAAGTTGGCAATCGATTCTTTCTCTATTTTTATCGATTTGTCCCTAGGCAAAAAAAAGAAATACAAAGAAAACGGAAGAATAAATGATTATTTTCACCGAAATAGAGGCGAAAAAATACTTTACCTTTGATGTGCTTTGTAAATCTTCAAAACTCAACAGGAACCATCAAGTCGTGCCAACGAAATTCAAAAGGATGACAGTAAACTAATCGAAAGTGATATTTTGTTTCGCACTCAAGTCAGGCAAAAGGCTTAGTGGGATTTCTATCTTTATAGCTTTGACTAATATTTAATGTTCAGTATTGATATCTACTGATACTGTAGATGAATGGTTAGAACATTATCTTTCCGACCGGGTTCGAATCTCACTATGGTTGCTTTGTTAGCGAGACAATACCAACATGCGGGAACATTAGGAAGTGTCTTAAAACTACCCCAAGAATTTACCCAAGCCTTGTTTGTGAACTTGAGTAAATCCGAATGGAAGGAATTCACCAATCATAGTGACTGAGAGTTTGAACGTACTCACCTTGTTCAAAATGGACATCTCATCAGATTATGTGTTCCCTCCCATAAACTGTAACCCAGGTCCGCTTAGCCTAGTTAAAGCATAAAAGGTAGCTGTGCCTTGTTGTGAAACAAGCACAGAGGTGCCTAGCCACCCTAGCAGAAATGTGTATCAGATACGAGCGGCCAGGTATACTGTTCGGATGAGGGTTTTTTTTTTTGTTTCAACAGTTTAATGTTCGAATACGTCATGATACTTCCACGGAGTCGAGTTATCCCCATTTCCCCTTGTAAGATGGAACTACCACTCAGCTTTTCCCTCACAAAATACCACGAATAGATAACCGCGTTGATAATTTCATGAATATTACAATCTTAACATCTTCAATTCAAGGGTTTGCCGTTATAAGTAATTTCAGGGGAAAAATGTAACTATTTCGGCCACTAAGGTTGATTTCCAGTGCCATAACTTAATATTAACGACAATGTATGCTAGTGATTTTTTTTCCTTTTTTTAGATTTGAATCCCGGCTATTGTCAAATTTAACCATTTGGGGGGGGTATATTGGCCTCCAGTCTGACACGTCGAATACATACAACCTTCTAATTTTTTAAAAGTTAACTGTCAAAGAAAGACAAACTAATAAAATGATACAATCTCTTTAAATAATAAATAAATGATAATCAAAATCTCATTAACAATTAAGAAAAGCGCAGTTAGAATAATTCTTTATCTTCAAAATAATTTATATTAAAAGCCGTTATTGAAACAACACAGAAATTATCTTTTAAAATTCAGATAAGCAGTTCGGTTCCATCATTGATGTCACTGCAATAGAAAACATCAAAGCTGTTAAAATCTAACTTCAAAACTTTCCATCATCTTCAAACATGCTCGATCAAGACAACCATATTCCTGACATTACAATATTTAATATTGAACTAGCTATAGATGTATCTATGTGTTCTATTCTAAAAGGTACGTTTATCGCACTTCTCGCCTTTTCGATTTCTTGCATCCCTGCTACCTTCAATCTTCAAAAAATTGAATGCAACGCTAATCGCCGTCTTCTGTCTTCCTGGAACCTGTTCTTTTATTGTCCTTTCTGCTCACATCTCAATAAAGTTTTTCATTCTATGTGAATCCCAGTATATTCTTGTATTCAAGAAAGAATTAAACAGCGAGAAAGGAAAGAAAGTTTTAAGGATTAATATTTTCTAGCAAGAAGAAAAATGTTTGTTTGTTTTTTTTTTCAATCAAATATATATAAATGTGTAAATAGATAAATCATGTAAGTAAAATTATTTATTTTTCTTTTCTTAGTAAATATATACAATATATTGCCTGACACATTTCAAAGCTGCCAAGATGTACTGTACGATTTTCTGTGACCCTGTTATTGGAAATGAGTGCGCAGATCATATGTAAAGACGCAAAACAAGAACATTCCGTGACATAATCTTCATGTACATATTCCGCTCCGGGCTTCATCCATTATTCAGTGTGGGTCACAACGAAACAAGCTTATCACTTTATTACACTACTCTTCAAATCAAAAGATTATTCATTTTGGCGTTGGATTCTTATCGCGTGTCAAAATTTATCAACGAACAGAATATTGTAACGAGATGCTTCTTAAACAGCAAATGGCTTCAAGTGACTAAAGCGTGTATGCCTCAGCGACGACCATTTTCATCGAACCCGCCTCTACAGAATCACAAATAAAGAACTGTACTAGATAACAGAAACCACATCACTTGATGACTTTCAACAGCAACCACAACCAAAATGGACAGCACATGTAACTCAAAAAGAGAATAATGACGTTCCACTCCACCCCAAACAAAAAGGCAAGGAAGGAAAACTCTATCAATATTGGAACGAGCTTTCGCAACGACTGGGATTGAGAAACCTTTTTCCAGAAAAATTGTTTTTTAAGAGAACGATTTTTAACACTTAACTGATAGTGGTACTGGCTATTGGGTCAATAAATGCCGAATGTTTCCTTATAATGAAACGGCTAACATTACCATTACCATTACCACCATCCCAGACGATTCTTATTTACTTCCCGTATGTAGAAATGAATCTAGTGGCACGGCTGAAATTATTACTTTAGAGATGGTGTAAAACGAAACCATTTGTCGTAATTTTACGAATATGCGAATAATCTCAAATTCAACGACTGAATTAGATATGCGCCTGTATTTCTGAGATGAGGTATTTTAACCATTTACACTATTTACATTGTTCGGACTGTTGTCTTCATTTCTGATATCATATTCACGATGTTTCGACCGTTGTACGCTCCGACCTTCTTCAGGTGATCGAAATTTCGAACCGAACCCTTTATTTTGTCCACTGGGGTAGATCGTCCTTAGTTCCATGTGTCAAGCCTTTTCTGGATATCTCAGTTTCAGTTATTTCCGATTAGTAATTCAACTCTCCAAGTTTGTTTTTTTGGGTTTTTTTTTTAATGGGCAGGTATGAACTTACAACTCTTTGCATCAAGTCAATGCATTACTTCAACCAACGCTTTTATCCATAGTCCTAAGGTGAGGTGGGGGGTCATCAGTGAATGAATCTTGGGGACTTATAAAACTAATGTCTCAGTAATATTTTTTTTAACCAGAGCTCATATTACAATCTGAAACTGAGCTATCCGGAAGTGGCATGACACATGGAACGAGAACAATCTACCCAGTGGACGAAATAAAGAGACTGCTTCGAAATTCCAATCACCTGAAGAAGGTCGTGAATATGACAAAAAAATGAGGATAACAGGCCGAATAATGTAAATAGTGTCAATTGAATGAAATATAAAAATATAAATATAAACTCATGAAAATATATTTATCATTATTATATTTTTCTTTATTAGTTTTTAGATTAATGTTAAGATGCTTTCCATCGCCACTATTCAAATTAGTGTTACTGGAATCACGGTCTGTTCTTTTATTTTTTTATCTCTTAGAGCCACTTTTTCCGTAGCAGGTAATCTACCTCATAAACACTGATAGCTTCAGTCTTCAGGAAAATCAAAGGTAACATTAAGAAATTACTTTTAATTTTTTTCCCGCTCAATATCATTGTTTTGTCGCCACCTATTAATAATACCATAATCTTGATTTTTTTTTTACTAAATGAAATACTGTCAAAAGTTACTCATTTTTTTATTAGTATTACTTTCATATCTTACTGTCAGGTGTTTTTCTTAACATTTCTTCAATCTGTTATTCTACGACGACTAATAAACAGTGTGAATAAAAATAATATTAAACACACGGCGAGACTTGATTAATATTCTTTTTTTTTCTTCTATGTGAAGTGTTCTTTCAGAATGTGGATAATAATGGCTGTCTTCCTATTCTTGGTAGTTTTTAGCAATGTTTGTGTTTTTAATATCCCTACCTATGCTTCTTCATTTACACTTTTCATTTACACAAGCTCTTTACGTAGATAATAATTATTTTCATCTGTCCCTCTTGAATTCAATAATTGTCTTGTGAGTATCAAATTTTCAATGCCTGCTTTCCTCATTATGAGTCCTGGAAATTTCAACTGTCACTTTTTGATTTTAAGTATAATCATCATACCAAATGTGGCGAATATCGAACTCACACTTATAGCAGTATTTGGCTTAGCAGTAGGAAGCTTTTATATCCTGAGTGCTGATTGAAGTTAACCTTGCGTGATTTTAGCGACTCGCTTTATAAAAAGAGAAAAGAAAAAGAAATTCATTTTATTCTTCAGAAGGAAAAGTGATAGTCATCACATGTTCACGCCATCTTTCGAAACCTTTTTCTCGCATTTTCTCGGCTTACTTCGCGCGAGAGTGTTTATGCAATTTTATCGCGTGATGCATGCATGCATATAGCTCAAAAGATTTTAAGACTTTTCTAATCATTGCCATAATCAGTCAAATTTAGGATCATTAGTTCGGCACCCGTCTCTTCGCTGAAGGCAAGTTGATCAAATTTCAAATCTAAATTGTCTGTCTATTTAAAAAAAAATACTACATTTATTAGAAAATATATTCAATTTCAATACAGTGGAACTTCAAAGGGCTACCTTGTACGCTTTTCCTGCAACCCAGTGGTTGTTGTCGGACAAAAAGAGAAATTGATACTTGCAAAAGAGATGTTCATTTCGGTTTCATTCAGTTTTTTTTCTGCGTGTATGTTTGCGTGCACACATTTATATTTTAACACAATTAAAAACCTGAAAATATTTCTACCTTATTTTTCAAAAAGTTTTAAATATACTTGTATTTATTACAGAACAATTTCCGAAAAATTCAAAAAAATTTTGTAATTATCTGGTTTTTAGGGTTTAAAAATTAACTTTTTTTATTGTTTTCCTTCAGTTTTATGATTTTTTGTGCTATGATTGGGGAATTAATTTTCAAGACAGACTAGAAAGCGAACTTACTATTCCAACGTCTTATTTCAAACTCAGTCATATATGTGTGCGCATGTGCTTGCTTGTACATCAATTGAAAGAAACACACATAAGCTAATCATACATAAATTAGTAAGTACTCGTATTATCTGACAATAGGCACGACACATGTATTTATCAATTTGTTCCGGATTCTGTTTGTGAGTTTCATTTTTTAAACAATTTCTTTGTTCCTCTGATATATCCTTTTCTTATTATTATTCCATACATGTGTATACGCACAACAGATAGGCTTATACCATATATAACACTAGTTCCCATACGATTACCGAACTGATGCAACGTCGAGCCTAGTAGGTGACTACTTGGGAATACCAGGTGCTTTCAACGTGGATGTGCGGGTGGTGCAATGGATAATAGCTCAGAATTGTTAATTAGAGAGTTGAGTTCCAATTTCAGTTGGGTTCGTTATATTTACTTATACGCAAATATCCTTGGGAAAGGTATGGATCAATTTCTTCTACCCCCCCAGCAATGGATTAATTAGTAAGACTTGTATCACTAAATAAAAGAATTTTCACAATTTAAAAATATTTTCTGGTTCTAGATAACATGCAATGGGTTTATAAACCGTAGAAAACGAATTGATCAACTCACAACAGATCCCCTTGTTGTAGCTGAAGATGGAGTGACAACAATTCTAAAATATGCAGCACCTTCCACATTATCTTTGGGAGTTGTGGAACATGATGTAATCTTCATAATTCTACCTTTAGTTTTCTTTTCATTCAGCCGTCCTGGGTATGACGATAAACTACATCCGCGTCCTGAATAAGACAATAAACTACGTCCAACAGCAAGGCCTCTGCTCAGGTTTTGAGGAGCGTTTAACCACCTCTTAATTGCTGGTGTTCCCAGGTCCACTCTGACCCGGGGTGGTAGCAGCAAGTTAGGTTCCTAACTATTTTTACACTTTCATAGTGTTTTGACCGCAAACTGGGATCAAAACACTATGAAAGTTAGGTAGGTACCCTTCTCAGTTGAAATTGAAAAATCAAATTAACTTCTCCACACGTGTTTCGCAAAAATAAAGACCCTAACAGCGGAGAACAATGCTTAACAGGAATAACGCGACTGTTTATTGTATTCTTGCTGGTCCTCCCTTACAGCCGTTTTTTGAACACAAAACCCATCAGGAATTAGTTTGTTTGTTTTTTTTTGTACCGTTCAGCTCTTCTGATTGTTATAAGCTATACAACTTATAATGCTAAAAGATAGATCAATTTAAAAACACCATTGACTAAACTGAATGCCGTTTTCACTAATTTTAGAATATTTAACTTTAATGTAAGAATAATAAAATAATTTACGAAATAACAAATAATTGTTTTAAAAATTCATTTTTCATCGAAAAAGTTTTTTTGCTTTCAGACAATATTATCCATATTCATAAAAACAACTAAAAGCAACTAAAAGCATTTTAAATTAAATAATATCTTTGTTTTATTGAGCTGTGTATGTTACAAATCAAAGCTAATGTTCAGGTGGGGGGGGTCAATTAAAAAAAGTACATGATTTGCTTTCCTCAAAACCTTGTGCTTTTAACTAATATAATCACTAAACTGAATGGTATTGAATTTCTAGAGATTTCATAAAATTAGTTTTTTGGGGGGTAATAAATATAAAAGAATATTTTTGCCATGACTTTAAAAAAAGAAAACATATTTATAATAATTTCGATCATTTGTGAATAGTATCTGAAAGTTTCATTAACCTCCGACAATTATTTTTATTTTTGCAAGATTTTCCAAATTAATGTCTGCCAAACAAAAATCGTGCTAACATTTTATATGCTATTTAGTAGTTCCGCTAATACAAAGAGAAACAAGGTTTTTTTAATCAAAAGTTAGAATGTTCTAAAAAGAAGGAAAATTTTTTTTAAATGATTTTTAAAAATACTTTGTTCTTTCCTCTTAATAATAACAAACATTTAGATGATAAAATTTTGTTTTCGTCAATATTTCGAGACTGTGTCTCTCTTTTTCAAGTTATGTTTAAAAAACGACTTTCAATTATAAAACTATATAAATCTACAAAAAGTTATGTCTTTGAACAAACGTTTCTTGTCTTGTCATGAAAAACTGTACAACTTTTCTATTCTCTTCAGTTTTTTAAATAGCATCCAGTGTTATTATTATATGTATTAAGGATAAAATAATAATTATTATTATTATTATATACAGACATCTAAAAAAGCATCTAAATTTTCCGGAGAAATAATTTCTTGAACTGTATTCCATATTCAAAGGGGTTGCATTATCTAGATAATATGAATTTTTCCCAAGCATGCAGACAATTCAATTTGTGCGATTCAAATGCCAAAGCAAAGAGGAGTAAAGGCTGCACACTCTACGTGCGCATACGTTCGGAGAGTAAGTAATAAATGCACAGTAGACTGTGTAGATTGCATGTTTAACTCGTAGAGTGTGACGTGCCAAATCAGTGTGTGACGCAGAAGGCAATATTACGTCATATCATGTCAATTGTCCAGTTGCACGCTCTCGTCTTGTTTGATAACTGCAAAGATTCACGAACAGAGAGAGAATGCTGAGATGGCAATCCCTCGCATATCAAATATGAATTAATGAGGCCGTAAACAATTGTTTTTTATTTATTTCATTTTTTAAAGAAAGAAAATACTCTGAAATTAATGTCCATTATTTTGATGTCATCCCATTGCTTCCGGTTAATTCACTCTAAAAGCATCGTTTTTTGTTTGTTTGTTTTTTTTAATCGCCGGAGTCGGTTATGATTTAGATGATTGCGCAGTGTACAAGGAAGCAGGAACATTTCGTGAGAAAAAGAAAAGAGTGTTAATGGCATTGTTAATATTAGCCGTTTTCCTGCAAGGAAACTTTTGGCATTCATTGATCGAGCTGCCAGTAGTGTTTTCACTTGATATTTATAAAAGTTTTGTCTTAAAAGATTTTCAGGAAAATTAACTCCGGTAGCTGTTATCGCTCTTTCCAGCATTGATTGGGGTTTCCTTCCTAAGCTTTTATTTGAAGTAGTGTGGAATGTCAACATCAATATGTCATTATTTTCTCTTTGATTTAG
>OZ038475.1:63641598-63759098 GCA_964036315.1 Acanthosepion esculentum | reverse complement strand
TAGATAGATAGATAGATAGATAGATAGAAAGTCCAAGCCTTACACATTTATTAAGTCAATTTCATCTACAATTTTCACTGTATAATGTAATTAATATTCACCATAGAAAAAAAGAACAGGGTCAAATGCTTTTTACATAATTAGGCTGCGAAATATGCTTGTAGGTTGATTGATTGATTGAATGAATGATTATGGGCCGTGGATGAGTGGTTAGAACGTTCGCTTTCCCGGGTTCGAATCTCACTATGGTTGATTTGTCAGGAAGGAGACTTCCTAATGTTATCAGTCTGGACGGGGGATGACACCTTTGGAAAGTTCCTGAACTCACTGAACCAAGCCTTGTGGGTGAAGTTGAGTAGACGGAACACTAGTGCTTGAACGAAATCATAATCACTACTGGTGTTGTTCAAATTGTTGATCTTTCTAGGTGACACACTCTCTCAGAAACTGTAACTAAGGTCTGCTCAGCATAGTTGCAGTATAGTATAAACCACAGATACAAATTTGCCTGAGCGAGAGTCTGCAATAGAGATTGGCTAGAATACGAGTGGCCAGCTATTATTAGATAGATTTATAGAAAGAGATGAACTGAAAGACAGATAGATAAAAGATAGTTATGAACTAGTAAATAAATAGATAGATAGATAGATAGATAGATAGATATTGTTTATCAGTGCCAGTCTGTGCATCCATCAAGATCATACATGCGCAGTGCAAAATGGTCAGTATAAAGAATAAGTTCAAATAAAATCTGATCTTTTAACTATATGTATTTTTGACGGCAGAATCATCACCCAAACAATATTGGAATCTTTCCTTTTACATAATAAACGTTATACTTGCCTTGTTTACGAAAATATTTTCAATAAAATCATAATTTTTCACTACTTTATCGACCGTACTTTAACGTTTCAAAGTATTTTTAATCGAAAATGAACTTTGTGACTCTCAGTAATAAAATAAACTCTTTACCAATAGCCATTATTATATTTTTTAATCATTGAAGCCTTGTATTAATAACACTTTCATTTGCAAGTACGGAAATATTGTTACCTGAAAAGAAGTAGACAGTGAAATTATTTTACATCTCTCGGTCAAATCATTTCAAGTCGTTCTTCTGAAGCAACAAAGAATTGATTTAGGCGTACTGTTGTGTCTATTCTCTGGAAAAAAAACTTAGCTTCAAACTAAACTTCGCCGTTATGAAAGTTTGACTGAACTTTCCTTGATTAATTCGTCTTGGCACTAAGGAATACTCCTTCCGGGTTGTTCTTCGTCAGAGCGCCATAACAACTGATCCGATTTATTTGTTTCTGATATTAATAATGCACACAAAACACACAAAAACATGAAACAAAAATCACTTTTTCCTTTTACGATTATGTAATTATATAGATTACATACCTATATACCAAAGCGAATTAATATTTTTATTAAAGAAACAAAAGCATAAATCTATCAGGTTCAGCGATAGCCGAATATTTGTTTAAAAACTAACTCGAATATGTTCCCAGTACTGAGTAGAGCTTATACCGATTATCACTTGAAGTTTTGGAATTAGTGTATATTAAGTCTCACAAACCTCTGTAAGCAAGCGTGGTTGGTGAGCTTATGGATAATTAGCCTTTAATGTTATATATATATATTGTCTGCATATGACATTAGTCTTGGGTTATATATATTTTTAGTCGCAGTGCACCTGTTTTAGTTTTTTTTGTATTTTTTTTTCTTCAATTTTTTTTCTGTCGAGAAAGCTCCAATATAACAATTTAACTGTTTTTTTGATCGTTGTTATGTTTCGGTTTTTATAAATTTACGTTGCTATATATATGACTATAGTTCTCAGCCTTGATTATAACTATTTATCATTTAACTCTAACGATACCAAGGCGTGAAACGTTTTACAAATTATTTGATCGAAAACAATAGATGTACTTTTCTCAGTCAATTTAAAAAAATATTTATTATTTTAGAGATTTCGAAATTTATGCTCATATGTGATCAATATTTACTGCATTTAATAGCATAAATCTATTTTTTCCTAAAAATCACTCTACAATATTTCTCGTTTCTTCTATGAGCTGCTGGTAGACTAATGTTTATCTGCACGCGGTATATTGCCACTACTCTTCCCAAATCTATAGTAGTTTGATGAGAAATCCTACTTTCTTTTATGTGTTGTGTTCTTTCAGAGTGCGGGTGATCATGGCTCTCCCCAACTTCCTTGACGTTGTAGCTCTAAGTAATGTGTGTCCACTTACATCTCTGTTCTGTTATCCTTTTACACAATCTCGTTCTGTAAGTTACTTGCTGTTTCCGTCTTGACATTAATGTGTGCTGTGAGTGACAAATTCTCCAAGTCTTCTTTCCTCATTATAATTCCCATAAATCTCAACTGTCTCTTGCTGATTCTACGATTTCTAAGAATCCTTTTTGTTTCCATTTTTCTTAAAATGTCTTCGTTATTCACATTGTTCCCTCTGTAATGTTTAGTTAGTAGACATTAGACTCACCGGGCGCCCCATGTTTTCGGCCTTGTGCCACATTTAAGCAACGCTTGGAAAACCACTAAAATAATCGGTGATGCAACCACTGGGCAGTCAGTTCCACAAGGTAGTGAATCGTGGAAAAAGTTGCTTGAGTGGAACTTACATCTCAGCGGGGAAATACGAATAGATGGGTGGTTTGCTACAATGGTCGTGGCATGTTGGGTCATAACCGTAAAAGTAGAAGCGTGTAGTTCACCCTGACCATGGAAATAACGATAGATCAGCGAGTGGCTTGCAACATCTCGTTTTTGTCTATTATAGAATCTTTGCGAAAAAATTACTTTTGAGCATCTATAGCATTTTCTATTCACTGCTTTTAATATTCCAACAGCAATTCTAAACGATATAAATGATTTGTGGTGTTATTTTAAACCTAATACACTTGCGAGAATTGCCAAGGAGCAATGTCACTCAGTATATATATTCAGTTCAACACATTTTAGCATAACATTAGCTCATTTACTTCTAATATTTCACCTTAAATACTTTTAAGTATGAAGCGGATAATTCGCTTATTACATTTTTTTCTCTTTTCAACGTTTTTACTAGCTGTTTTCTAGCACCGTTGCAGGCATTAAAGGTGTGAAGGGTAGATCGCAATAACAACACATCGATCCTCGATAAACTCTCTTCCAAACGTGAACCAATCTGATGCGTGATGAGAAAAACGGCGCATGCGCACTCGAAATAATTTTCAGAATAGAAAACGTCAGTTATCAGTTTGAGTCGATTTAAACAATTGATATCGAAAGAGTTTGCTCCTCAGGCATGAAAAACAAAAGTAAATTCAGAGCTAAAACCCAAATTTCCTGGCAAATACGAAGAAAAATATAACAAGCACGCTTCTCGTTCTTCCACACTCACAGACGCGCGATTGTACACACACACACAAATATATAATGCATATATACATGAATGAGACACACAGAGATGCATATAATACACTCATGTTACACACACGTGAGTCACATATAACATACGCATATTATATATAACAAACACAAGCATACATTCATATGCATAATAATTCGTTTCAGTTACGAAGGAATACACTCTATCACAAATATATATATTGATTTTCTAAGCGTAGCTTAGATGGGGCACAAGGGCAAAATCATGGGTCACCCAGTGAGGATCGAACTCACTACTCAGTCGTAATTGTTCTAGCGAGACAAGTAGTGCCCTCTCACAAATATATATATATATAATACATATATTTTATATATATATATATACATATAAAACACTAACATATACTTATATCTATATATACTTCTTTTTAGTTCATATCTGTAAATTGTGGATCACCTAGACGTTTGTTTTACTGTTTTCTTCTCGACATTTCTGATTTCATTGTTGTTTTTTCTCATAGCCCGTCTGCCAAATTAGTTCTTGCCCAACCCGCACCGTTCTTTCACCTACAGCTAAACGAAGAAGAGATGAATGTATGCCTTTTACAAAAGCTAGAATGAGCAGTAAACGCCATCATCGGAATTTGAACTCGTTATGCCAATTTCATTTGCAGCTCCGACGATAGATATGCCACCTTCATGCCCACACGGACAAACACGCGAGCTCGCGCTCCCCAACATACCCGCGCGCACACACACACACACACACACACATATATATATATATATATTATGTCGCATAAGAAGATGTACATACCCACTACAAAACTGTGCATCTTGTTTCAGCGTTAAAACGTAACGTTTCTTCAGGTGGGAAAATCACGATGCTACTTAATTAGTTTATTCCGAAATACAGTTAACGAAGTACATCTCCTACTTCCGTCTTTGGAAAATACTACTAAATCATATATATATATATATATATATATATATATATATATATATATATATATATATATATATATACAGTGTAACCCGGATATAAGAGAGTTGTCGGGACCGGAGAAGTCTCTTATATCTGGGTTTCTCTTATATCCAGGTTTGGTCTATTTTGTTTTATTAACACAGGCTCTAATTTGGGACCAGATAAAATCTCTCTTATATCCGGGGTTCTCTTATATCCGAGTTTCTCTTATATCCGGGTTTCTCTTATATCCGGGTATCTCAGATAACGACATATATTTTTTTATATATGAAGAATAATATTGGAGAATAATGTATGAGTGGAAAAAGTTTTCTTGTGACTCGTTCCGTTCTTTAGGACTTCCTCGGACTAAATTTTTTATGTTGGTTCAATGCGAAACAAATCCTCATAAAATATTTCAAAATAGAAAAACGGCGTCAAAATTTTAATTTAAAAGCGGAAGATCTCTGTAGCTTTGCGTTTCTGTGTAAGTAGTAATCTGTGTTTGTTTTATATTTCTCCATAACCTTTTCCGGCATTTATTGAACATGATTTCTTAATACTATAAACCTTAGTTTTTAGGGGTCACACAAGGGATACAGTTTCAATTCCTGTCGGAGGCACAATTTTTCTTTAGTAGGACTTCTCTATCGGGGCAGTTTTAATAAAAACAGGTCTACCCACAATAAGTAACGTTTATAATAAGAATGAATAATGTCGGATAAAAAATATTTTCCAAAATTACTGTTGTCAATGTTTCTGGTACGAAACTGAAGGTTAGCGGATATAGATTCTTAGAAGTCCCAACCCTTAAATAGTTAATAGTCTCTCGGTTTGGTCGTCATGCTTTAGCCAAAGAAGCGGTTTCCTTGATGATGAAAAGAAGGGATAACGGTTCGATTTCTATCAGATTTACATTTTTTCCGTAGTAGGACTTCTCAATCTAGACCGGTTTTTATTTATTTAATTATTAATAAAAAAGCAGTGATATCAATTCAAACACGTGTAACCACTAAAAATAATGTTATAAAATAAGAAATAATGTCTGATAAAAAAATCCATTAAAAATATATATATAAATATTTTCTATTTCGTAGTTATAAAATTTCTCTATCTGAGCAATCAGGAATTAAAAACAAAAAAAAAACTGATATTTGATCATTTGGTCCGAGTTGGGTAAGATTGCTGGGTCGTAAAATTACAGTAAACCTTTTTGTTTCGTTGTAATCCATTTTTCCTTTCTTAAGTTTAGAAAGTGGACAATGAACTCACAATGCATTTTGTATAAAACCTCAAACATATCACGCCCCTGGCTACCGTAGTCTGTCTTTAATGACAAAGATGAAAGTGCTGAACACAGGGCTATTGTTCTATTGAAGCAAAATTCTTATTCGCTCTTTCAAAAGATAATTACTTGAATGTTTATGGTAATTTTCGTGTGTAAATTAGACGTTTCCTATAATAACACATGCGTAATTACTTTAAGGTACATTAATCACCACGTCCAAGAAATTCTTCTCTGGATTTTCTCAGTTACTCTTAATATTTCCGCATTTTGTTTTAAAAATGTTGATTTTGTTTTAAAAAATCTTGATTCAAGATCTCAATAATTTGTCATAATTTGTATAATTATTAAAATTGATTCATAGCAAAATGTTTAATTGATTTGCTCTTTTTTCTCTTCCATTTTTTTTTTCTATTCAAAGCTTCTGTCAAAGCCTACAGCACTCCATTCAACTGCGAATCCATATGAATTATGAAATTGATAGAATGAAAGATGGGGCGCCATTATTGAAATTACGATTTAAATACTGGGAAGAGATAGTTGGATTTGCGTTCTTGGTTCTCCAAACCTTAAATTCGAAATGGATGAAGGAACATCCTGTAGAATTTCTGTGATTCATCAATGTCCGGAAAAATCAGAAATTTTATTATACCAGAACTTTTTGCAACACGCTGAAGCGTGCTGAAATTCCTCCAATATTTAATATTGTCGAAGTCATTGCTAACATTTTTGTCGACATTTACAAGCACTACGTTTCGTTCAATTTCGCAAACCATTCGATGAAATATAAAAACTTAAAGAAAAAATATGCAAAAAACAATATTGCATTTTTATTAAATAATTATTTGTTATTTTAATTATTAAATTATTTTTTTAAATAATGGGAGTATTTTGTATATTAAATAATAAAACTTAATTTCTTCCCCCAAATTAATGAAAATGTATTTTACTAATGAGGAAAGCCGAGTTCGAATTCCAGTCGAATCCATTACGTTCACTTACGTGCTAATACTCTTGGGAAATGTATGAATCCCCTTCTTCTCCCCCCAGCTATGGGTAAATAGCAGGACAGACCGGTTTCTATAGACTTTGATAGCAAATGGCCTAACGCAGAAAGAAATGGCAACCTATTACGGGAAAAAATCTACCTCGTCAGTCATGTATCGAAGGATACATGATCACCAAAGCGTGTATCACGCATGGCACATAACTGACTGACTGATTGTACTAAGCTACGCCCCCTAGTAAAACCAACTGTACTTTGTACCACCTGACCTGTTTGCAGTTCTCCCTAAAATTTGGTTTCGATCGGTCAATATATAGAATTTTAGAGATTGTGATGGACGGTTTGACGGACAGACTAACGGAAGTCGCAGAATTTTATGTATAGATTTGTGGATTGCTTAAAAGAAACCCAAAAAGAGAATTTACTCCATAAAGATTGTAAACCTTTCTCTTATATTAATCATGTACTTTTGACTTCATTGCTGAATCATACAAAGTTTTCAAATATAAAATAGGGAAAATTAATGTCCATTCAGGTTTAGGTGATTTCAGAATAAACTTCATTCTGTAGCAATACAACAAAGCATATCTTATTTTTATAGAAAGGTAAGTAGTCTTGGCAAAGACGTGTTTTAATCTAGAGAAGATAACATGGACTTTAAATTGCAATGCAATATGTCAATATTTCAATAGACAACGTCTCAGACCAAACAAAAAGCTTAATGGCTTCCGATATTGTTGTGTGTGGCCGTAAGGAAAAATTGTTTAATCTTTTCTCGGATTATGCATTGCGCATTTGTAAAAACAGATTAGAAGACATTGGTCTAAACCTTTTAAATATGCCGCACCACATGCTAAATGAACCTACTGACAGAAGACTACAAGAAGACATTTCATCAGATTTTATAGACTGTCCCTAAAGAACCATAAACAAAGAATTATGTACAAAAATAACAGAATTGAAGTCATGTCATTAAATAGTCTCGTTAGATCTAAATATTCAAATGGACATTCTGTTTCAAGTTCAACTCATCTGCCTTCCATCAACATGGCTGATGCTAACATCCAGGAGAGTGACTAACATTCTCGGCTGACACGAAGTGGAAAAACTATATTGAATCCATTGCAGATCTTGCTCTTAAGAAAATTGGTTCACTATGTCGTGCTAGACAATTTTTCTCTCTAGAATCTCTCTGACATATCTATAAGTCTACCATTTTCCCATGATTTGAATGTTGCTGCTACATATGGCTCGGTGCTCCTGCTTTATATTTAGATATTCTTGATAAAATCCAAAGAATCAGCAATATTATTGTTCCTGAACTGGTGTTTCAGTTTCAGCCACTGTTTCTTTGTACCTTTTCTATAAATACTTTCATGGTAATTGTTCTGTTCAGCTCTTGCATCTATACATTATTCATTTAAGTACAGTACTATATTAACCACAGGCTCTCATCAATTTACAGTTGAATTGACTAGATGTAACCGTAAGTTCAATGCTAACAGTTTCTTTTCTCGCATTAGTCACTTGTGGAACTTTCTTCCAGCTCCATCCATTCCAGCTAAATTTGATTTTCAAAAATTTAAATACATTGTCAATCGTTATCTACAATCTTCCTGTATTGTTCTCGTTCCTTAATACTGTTTCTGTTTTCTAATTCTTTCACCCTCAGTAACCTTGTGTCTTAGTGGCTGTACTATCTTGCATGGGGTGAATTCGATTAAAAAATATCGGTTTATCACCGTTTTCTCAGATCACTGGTTAAAAGTTACTTCAAACGAATTAATCCTATCAATCAAAAATGGTCGATCTTTTATTAGACCCTATAAAGGAGCACTACAAAAACAAAAACAGCTATATTAAATAACAAAAATCAGATCACTTGAACCCTTCCATCAGCTTCTTCAACTTCTGCTGTGTGACACGGCCATTTAGAACGTTGATGATCACGATTCGCCATAATTTACTATCCTTTGTAGCTCTTAGCAATATTTGTATTTTTCATATCCCTTACACTCCTTCTTCTGTCATCCATTTATACAAGTTCGTTGGATAGTTTATTCACTGACTAGATCTGTCTCTCTTACCTTCAATATACCATGTGGTTGTCAAATTCTACAAGGTGCAGTATAAATACCTCCCACATTTTAAACTGTCATCTTTATAATGCTAGTGAACTTAGGAAAGTACCAGTGGTGTCATTGAGCTAATGTCTCATCATTTCTTCTCAGATCCCATGAATTACAATCCTGGCTTGGACTGGTGCCCACCATGAGTTTGATTTTGTTTTTATTTATTTTTTTATGATGAATATGTAATTTTTGCTTCTCGTGCTCTTTATATGTTACTTTGGTATGATGCTGTTTCGTAAAGAAAATCGATACTGTTATGGGCTGAACATTTCATGGTCACAGGTTCGGCGTTTGAAAGAAACCCACCTGAAAGATCTCAAAGTGCTTGAACTCCAGAAAATGTGAAGATTTTAGAAATTATCTACAACAATTTATGGCGAATAGGGGCCACCATTTGGAATGATTTTATTTTAAAATCCAAGTGAATAAAAACTGCAGCTCTCTGTTTAAACAACAGTGAAATATATTTGCTAATAACAGTTACCGTGATCTTTTGTTCAACCTTTAAAATATGGGTGGTATTTCTAAGGCACCCATCTTTCTTCATGATGTAATTCCAGCTTTCATTTTCTACTCCCTAGTTTCTCACATATTCCATCCATGGTATTCTCAGCATCCTTCTGTAGAAGCACATCTCTGTTACCTTGTCTCCTCTTCATTTGTGAGGAAACTATCGACTATTCACTGCCATATTGAAGAATTGATATTGCATAGCAGTTCAGTACTCTATCAATTGGAAGTGAAAATAATAATGTAATCGATGTGCCAATTTTCCACACTAACAGAAACAAAAATGTATTTAATGTAAATAAAATTCAACTGTTCAGATATAGACTGCGAAACTTGCCCAACTAAATGGACCTTTACATCCCTGGTCACGATTAAAGTACCCAAAAACGTTATCTACATCGATATTTCTTGTCATACCTTTATGAAGATCACAATCCGTATAGCCTACTGTTTCAAGACATCGAATACAATATTATAACCATGAATGTTGGCAGTTCAAAGACACCATACTTCAATTCGTTATTCGGAATTATCATCGTCAGTCACTTCACGTACAGTACATATTCTGTGTAGTTGTCTGAGTTCCCATGCTATTCGCAACGACATTAATATTTACGTCGGCTATATCTTCAGGCGTCTGTGATTAGATGATCTTTTAGTTGTTTTCATTAATATTTTTGGTCGAGTGGAATCTTATCACGTTTTGACTTTGCTGAAAACAGAAGAGCCGCACAAAATTTAATACTAATTTATTGATCCAAGCTGTAGAAATCAGCAACAATTGACTCACCAACTCATCATAAGTCGAAGGTACGGGATATACAAACACTAGCAGGAAGTTCGAGATTTAAAAATTGTTATAACTTCTTTTCTCGAGAACACAATCGATATGCATGAGGCTTCTGTTCTTTACTGGGCAACTATACATAAACCATATGCATTCGAAAAGCACATATAAACTGCTGTCACCAGCAGACGAAAGATTAAATAGCTATAATTATAAGAATCATCAACACAGGTACGGTAGATTAATGGTTAGTGACTTGGTTTGCGAAATCGAAGAGACGGGTTCGGACTTATCTCTAGGTTTAATTTATGACTTGCGTCATTTAGTGGCAAGATGTATTATTTTTTCTAAATAAAATATTGTATTTAAAACTGTCAAAAAAATTATATTACATAGTAAGACTGCTGTTAGTTATCGTTATATTTTTTGTTTTAATTTTATTTTTGAAATCAGTTTAATTTCTTTTAGAAACTGAAATATGTAAATGTTGAAACCTAGGGAAGGTTACTGAATAAAATAATCACACAAAGGTTGGTAATGAATAATACTTAGGACATGAACAACACATATAAGATTCGTCAGCGGTGTGTAGAAGAAATAGTCAACTGTTAGAAGTGAGTCAAATGAATTCCACAATGAATCCCCAACTGCAGGATAACTAACACCCGTCCAACGGGGTCAGATGTAGCACCAAGACTAATTTAATGTGGGGTATCCGAGCCCGTAGGCTCGGCCAAAAATTCCCCGTAGACCCCGTAGAAAACAGGATCTGGTAGCTGTTTCCCGAGACGAGACTCTGCCCTTCGACATAGCCTGGTCTGGGGATTCTCTCTGCCCAAATGCAGAGTGTTTGCCCAGAACAGCTGTAGACGAATCTCCAACTGCAGACCAACATATAGTATTTACTACCTGTATTTATGTGAATGGGGACATACCCATTATCGTCTGTAAGTATGCTACAACAGTAAAATGAATCGGTATTTTTAAAAAGTTCTTTTAAGTTTGTTGTTTGGTAGTATTTAAACGGATTGAATTAAAATTGCTGCAGTATGTGTTTTATGGTGAATAGCTCTTGGCATGCCACACATACCGGATGATCTTCCTTCTACGGGATATACAAATAGGTTTCGGTAACATTCCAATATGAAGCTTGAACATAATCACTTCTCTTGTAGTTTGGTGTTTCTGGTGCTATTCTCCTATAATTGGTTTAATTTTGAACAATTTATTGTTTGGGCAGGAGTCCACTTCTAGGTAAAGTAACAGGATAGGCTGAGTCTAGGAGAAGCAATTCAAACCAGCTACTCCCATCAGGTCCTGCCTCTTTAGGCAAAAGGCTAGAAGGCAACTTCAAAAACAAATCTATCTCTGTGAGGAGGGACGTGGTAACCTCAACATCTCCGCTGCAAATGAATCCGGCGATCCGTTGCGCTATTCTGTCTTGGATGCCACAGTGAAATACAATTGTAAGATGGAGATGAGTGCTGGCGACAAAAACGCAAAGGGCACTTACTGAATAAAATGAATGAAGTAGTTATCTGTCTTCCCATTACTATATATTTCTTTTAATCAACTGATTTGTCATTGGTGTTCATTGGATATCATTAACCGATGAATTAAACTTTTTCAACTGTACGGGCATCATTCGTTCATGATTTGACTTTAACCTCTTCCCCGCCAGTTATTTTGGGGAAAATATTTCATTTTCAGACGAATGTTTTTATTTGTTTTTAATATAACAACTAAGAAACTGGGGTACCTTGAAGTAACCGAGCGGTGGCTATCACCTCTACCAGACGATTAGACTCATTTCAAGCTGAGAAGGACATAAAAAGAATCAATACTGATGTATGAACACGTCTCTAAGTGGACTATTTACATTATTAGGACTATTGTCCTCAAGATACCATATTTATCACAACGTTTCGGCCCTTGTACGCTCCGGCCTTCTTCA
Source organism: Acanthosepion esculentum (assembly GCA_964036315.1). Classification (NCBI taxonomy): domain Eukaryota; kingdom Metazoa; phylum Mollusca; class Cephalopoda; order Sepiida; family Sepiidae; genus Acanthosepion; species Acanthosepion esculentum. The sequence continues at coordinate 63,747,060 of OZ038475.1, read as the reverse complement.
GGTGGTTGGAATGTCGAACTGAACCCTTTATTTCGTTCGCTGGGGTAGAATGTTCTAGTTCCACATGCGATGTCTAATGGATGTCAGTTATCAGTTATCTCTTGTTAATTCACCTCTCTAAGTTCTCCACCGCCTTAAGGTATTGAACTCACACTCTTTGGGTCCTGTCACTGGATCTATCTAACGCCTTTACCCACTTGCGGATATCTGTGTATAAATTTCTGGGTATTATAAACCTAATGTCTTCAGCAATCATTTTTTACCAGTGCTCATACTGCAATTTTTGCTGTTATCATTGCATATTTTTTACCAGAGTTCATATTGAAATTTTCTTTGTAATTATCATTTTTCTCTGGCTCTCCTTATTACTGGTTCCCATATAGTATTCAGTTCTATGCTTGGTCGGCTCAAGAGATTTTTGTGGCCTAGCACATGTGCTGATTCCTTAAGTTTACGAATTTTCCAATGATGGTCTTTGTCTGTGGTTTCAACCTGATCCCACAGAGGGCGGTGATCTCACTTTTCTCTCCATATGTGGTCAGCCACGCCTGATCTTTCCACTTCCCCTCGTGTTACAACATTTTGGTTTTCTTGAAGCCTTACCTTAAGGGGTCGGCCTGTTTCCCCTTTATATTTCTTTCCTTAGAAGGGCATAAAAAGAATCAAGACCGACGTATGAACACGTCTCTCGGTGGTTTTGGAACTTTATTCGTCCGTGAAAAGGTAAAAAACGTAGATACAGGTCTACGCCAGGGAAATGGTTAAATGACTAAGTTGCAATTCTAGGATTCCTGAGGTTACTGTTTACTCAGATTCATTAATTTCCTGGAATACTTGCCTGTAATTAAATCTGGAATAACAAGCTAAAGGTAGTGATATGTTTGCATGCATACTTTTGGTAAAGAAAAGTGGTGAAAATGGTGATAACTTGATGCAAAGAATGTATAACTCCATTATTCATTCAAATCTTTTAAGAGATATCATAGTCTTAAAAATATTAAAATATTAAGATACGTTGTTTTGTTTCCCTTTTATTGCAAAAGAATATTTTAATAGTTTTCGAATATGTGAAAATAAGCATAAAAATTACTCTTTTGTGAAGGAAAAATAAGAATTTTCTTTTTTTTTTACCCACATTTTGACATATTTCATCTATTTATCTGGGAATCGTATTAACAGAGGACGAAATTTCAACACGGGTAACCAAAAGCTCATTGGGATAGCGAAAGATGCCTTCCAATACTAAGCAAAGTATGAAGAAACAGAAAAACATTTCTAATCATTTCACACCGAGCAAGGTGAGACTGATACTAGGAAGCATGGGGTTACTTAGAGTGAAAATGAGGAAATTGGGTATAGGGGGGTGAGGAAAGGATAAAAACTGAACGGGATTCAAGAAGATAGAAGATGGTGATTGACGATGGATTAAAATTTTTGAAGATTGTAGGTATCGAGGAAGGAAGTAACCAGAAGGGAGTTCTACGTGCTGGAAGTGCGAGAAAGGAAACTGTTGGAGTAGAAGTGGCGGTTATATTGAACTACTTCAACAATAATGTTGGGAGCTAGATGTTAATCTAGGAGCACGTTTAAATTCACGTAGTCGGGGCGCCAGGAAAAAAAACTCGTCAGAAGTGTTGCCATGACAATATTTGTAGAAAAGACAAGTGGAAGCCACGTTACGTCGGTGAGAAAGTGACTGAACTGGCGATGCCAAGACATTCACATTGCAGATATTTCCTAGAAACAACGAAAAGATTACTGAACTGTTATGTAATATCAGTACTTCTCTGTGTCAGTGAATGCTGGACAATCTCCTCATAGATGAAGAAGAGAAATGTTGTTCTAGAAAAGGATGCTCAGAATACCATGGACCGAACGACGAAGTTCTAGAGACAATGTAAAAATGACACTTATAACATAGCATCAGGAAGAGACAGGTGAAATTTCTGGGGGAGATAATGATGAAAGAGGGCTTGGAAAATTTGATACTCACGGGACAGATTAATAGTAAAAGGGCCAGAGGAAAGCAACGCACAATCTACCTAGTGAGTTTGAATGAAGGGGTGTCGGTGGGTTTGGGCGAGATGGTAAAAAGACAGAAGTTATTAAGAGATATAAAAGAAATTGTGGAGAGCTATGATTGTCAACATCCTGAAGAGACACAGAAAATAGAAGAAAAAGAAATTAATTTTTTTTTATTAACTCAAAAATCCTGACAATGAAACATTTGTTGCATTTTGAAATAATACAAAGACAGAATTGAGCCAAACAAAGCAACCGCGCATTATGCACGCGCTTTCTCGTTATCAGTTGTCGAAAGTAAGTAATCAGAATAGCGCTTCTCTTTAAAATTAATGCTGACATTTTTTTAATATAGAAAAATCAATATAAAATCAATATATTACATAGAATTTACGATAAATTCTGAACATATACAATAATATAATTATGTTATAATAATAACATTATATTATAATAAAATTTGAAAACACTTACAATAAACAAAGGTGATTTAGATTAAATAATAAAATGTCTAATATAATTTTGTTGACTGGACGGTTTTCAACGCGGGAAATGATATTAGCAAGCCAAGTTCAAAGTCCGGTCCTGTCTGTTGCGTTCACTTCGCACAAATACCCTTGGAAAAGGCATGAATATCTCTCTTCCTCTTGTTATGTAAACTATGGATGACTATAAGCAATCACGCGGATAATAACGGATATCTACAGCTTGAGAAGTACCGACCTCGTCAGTCGCGGCCTGTTTGGTATTCATCCTCGTGCAGCGATTGATTGATTGATTTGTCTTTCACTGTTTATCAATCCTTTGTGGGTTCTTTATAGCCGTAACATATTTTGGATTTTATGAGCGAATACGGCACTCACAATTTTCATGAGAATAACAAAGATTTTTCCTATTATTTAATCCTTAAAGGGGGGAAATGGATTCATATCTTTCCCAATGGTATTTACGCGTATATGAATATAACAAACCCGACTGGAATTCGTACTCGGTTCTACGATTTCTCATTTCGAGCCGCTAGCCAAACACCATCCTCACATCCGCCTCATACGCGGCGAGTGAACAGCGATCTATATTTCATTTTTCCGTGTTTTTTTTTATTTATTTATTTTAATAATTATTTTTATTTTATATATATTTTCACGAACTTAATGCAATTTAACAAAATGTATAACGAATTCAATGGATTGTCTCTTGTATTTTTTATATCTAAGCAATGCTATGTACTTAAGCTAGTCTAAAATCTATTTATTATCTCTTAGTGGTTATAAAGGTGCGCTGTTGATGTAGATGTGGTGAACAAACAGAAAGAGAGAGAGAGAGAGAAAGAAAGAAAGAGACTCTGGAACCCCATCTATGAAATGAGTTGTTTAATTTCAACAGCTAGGTGACTGTAGTCGTTAATCCTTGACAAAAATAGAAAAAGAAAAAGGTTTCAGTTAATAAAACTCAGTTTCTGTGAGTTTTTTTTATCATTATTATTATTGACGCTGTAACATAGAATAACTGTGAAATGTGTCCACGCTTGAACGGTTAGCAGTAAACGGTTTTTTCTTCTTTTTTTTCGGCTGGGCTGAATGAAAATATGACACAGTGAATAATAAACGCCTGCCATTGTAAAGTGTCTCAGAGGAAATCTATTAATTGAGCCGATACCAAACGTTTTGTTCTCGTGTTTCGCTCTCTCTTTTTTATTATTTCTATTCAAGTTCCAATTTTTTTTTTGTGTGTTTGTACTTGAGATTACGCCATTTTGAAGTAAAACGCTAGAGTGAATATATGTTTTGAATGATATTTGGATTTTTTTTGTTGATACTTTGATTTTGCCTTGAATATTGGCGCGATCAACACTCTAAAATCTTTCCCGCCAATTATCACATCAATTACCCGATTGTTCGATTGGTATTAAGTAGACATTTGAAAGCTTCATGGCTCAACTCATAAATGCTTCCTCTAATGCTAAAGTCTTGTTTCCAGACGACATAAATAAATCTCGTCGTTTTACAATTAATCACGGAAAAATACTAACATTTTCGTTGTCGCTTAAACTGCTTCCTTGTTTCTTTATGAATTAATGCCGTTTATACTTTTATTTAAATCCCGAGCAGATATCGAACAAAATATCGATTGAATGATAATAACGCGTCGTTAATTCGTTAATGACATGTCTCCCAAAGGTTTTATTGTTCAGCTGAAGTCGATTGGAAACAGGGCTTTTCTTTTTACCATGTTATCCTACAGACAAATATGTTCAAAATGTAGCAGACAGTAAATCAACATCAACGAAAAAAGGGTCTTTTTCTTTTGTAGAAGCTTAATCATATAAAATGGAAGAGGGAAATGGAAGACATTTAGAATTGGAAATACAGCCTGAGGATATATTATCATAGATTCATATTATGTTTCCAAGCAAGCAGTCCGGTTACGCCTACCTTTCGTACTGATCCATTTGTCTCTTTCATTCAACACACACACACAGATAGATAGATAGATAGATAGATAGATAGATAGATAGATAGATAGATAGATACATACATACATACATACATACATACATACATACGAAGGATAATTTGTCGACTTAATTACGCAAAAATGAAAATAATATTGACATCTCATTTTGGCCGATATATTTATCAAAATTTCACAAAAATATCTGGAAATAATAAAGAGTAAATTTATTCAATAAAATCGCCATTGGCCTCAACCAGGGACTTCAGACGACTTTGGAATCTCCTGTAACTGTTCTGGACGGTCTACTTATTGGTGAATGCTGTCATAAACCTTACCTTCAGTTCATCTTTGGTGTTATGGGTTTTACTGGGCACTTGCACAACTGCACCACACACATAATAATCAAGGGGAATGCAGTCTGTGGAGTTAGGCTTCCAGATGTAAGGGTTGATGCGATCGCAGAATTTGTCTGACAGCGTGTATTGTCTTCTGCTTTTGTGGCATGGCGCAGAGTCCTGTTTCCAGACAAAATGTCTTCCAGCCCCCCACTCTTGACCCAGGGCAGCACTGCCTCCTCAAAGCAATTGATTTAGCTCTCAGTGTTGAGTCTGAGGCTCTCACCAACAAATTCCGGAGTTCTTTTCTAATCAGAACGATCAAAGTGAGTTTTCCGAGCTGCCGTACCATCGTAATCACCATTAGACTCTTCCAACTCTTTCAGAATCCTCTGCACTGTCTTCAAGTTGGCACCTAAACCATCTGAAATGTTCCCATTGGAGCTTCCGGCGCGAATTCCAAGTAGTAAGTACGCCGTTTCCAAATTTCTGGCGGAGTGAATTGCGTCATGGTTCTCTTTTTCGTACAGACAATGCCCAATTGACCGCACTATAAGATGCAGTCGACAAAATAAAAAAAAACAAACAGCGTGCATGCGCGAAATTAAAAATATATAATGGGGAGAATTTACCCATCGCACCCTGTGTATAGGAACAAACTGAAATAAACAAACAGAAATAAACATAGAAAAAAATTGACACAGATCGAAAGAAATAAACTGAGCTAGCTAGCTAGATAGATAGATAGATAGAAGAACTGAGATAGATCGAATGAAATAGATTTTAATAAACTTAGATCTAAATAGACAGATATATAGCTAGCTAGATAAATAGATAGATAGACACAAACTCAAATAAACATAGAAAAATTGAGATAGATCGAATGAAAGAAATAGATCTTAATAGACTTAGATAGATAGATAGATAGATAGATAGATAGATAGATAGATAGATAGATAGATAGATTCATGGGTGGCTGTTTGATGCAAGTGCTTCCAGCATATTTTGTCAAACTCTTTTAATCATATGAATTCAGAATATCTTTATTCAGAGATCAAATTATCTTCCCTCACTATTCATGAAAAAGTGTTATTTCCTATAAAAGAACGATTCCAATCTTGATTCGATTATTCCCATGAGGAAATTTCCGACATAGTGAACTCATTGCAACTGCTGATGACAAGAGGACGTGTGCGACATAAAATGAAACAAGTGATAGCCTGAAGCTTCAGGATCATCTGCTACATTTCAATTTCAATGCGTAGAAAAAGCAATGTCATGGGGATCAATTTCGGTTGACTTCCTTAACCAGAAAGACGTATTTTCTTTACACTGCCTCATTCAAACAAATCAGTATAGTTTTAATTTTTTTTAAATCTCTCTCCAAGTTCGCGTGTTCCTTCTGCTAGATTTCACTTCAAAAATTCATTCAATTCAGCAATTTTCGCGTGTTTTTATCTAACAGCTCAAATTCTTTTAAAACTTTCTATATCTATTTCTCTATTGCATCTCTGAAACATGAGAATCTATATCAGCGTTTCATTATTAGGCGAGCACTGCGTGTAACCATCATCAAATTTGTATTTTATATACAGCGATGATTGTCAACATAGTAATATAAACATTTATAATAAAATTATATATAACATTTCCATAAACATTTCTGAGGTAGTAAGGTCGAAAAAATATATTTCCTAAATTTATAAGGAAAGAGTGCCCGATATAGAAGAGAGTTGGTAGAGAGAGTGTGAATAATATGACATGATCCGTTTTCACACCTCAAGCGATCTTCAAATCAAGTGTTGTTACTCATTTTCAATTAGATACGAAAACAAATTGCTAATACACTACCTACAATCACGCCATGAATAAAAGAAAATCATAAATAAATTTACATAAACAAACTCTAATAAACTTTATATCAAACACCAAAACTAAGAACCGAAGAAATAATATACATTACACATGAATAAAATATATAAATGAAGTTGAAATAATGAATAGATAAATAAATAGGAAAAGTAAAGATGATGGGCGTAAAGAACCTAAAGCATTGGCGCTAAACAAATCGTCCTGGGTATGACAATAAACTACAACCGGCAGCCAGGCTTCAGATTCGGAGGTTTTGAGGAGCGTGGAACCAGCTCTTAATTGCTGATGTTTCCAGATCCATCCTTACCCAGGGTGGTGGCACCTGTTAGAGTACCAGCTATGGACAAATAGTGAATCTCTAAAATGGGGTAAAAACAAACTATGAAAGTACAAAAATACATAAAAAAAATTAAATTTTCATTGTAAAAACTTTTTAAAAATTATCATCAGTACATTATTGGGAAAAAAATGACCAGCAACACATTTTAGGAAAACAAAATTACCAAAGCTCAAAAAAATAAAAAAATTCGCTATTGAATCACCCGTAAGGAATTGATATGTCGTTAAACAAAGAGACCAAACCATACATAAAATAAAAGAAATAGGAAGATCCAGTTTCTTCATTCCCTTACTTTCCTTCGTGCACCAAGTTTTGAAATTGAGAAAAGCTTAAACAGACATTACAGAACAATTTTAAAAAATAATTGTAAACATTCTTAAGTTAAGAAGAATATAAAGAAAACTAGCTTTAGGAATATCATGAAAATGGATCTGGGTATTTAACAAAAAAAAAACAGATTGACCCACAAGAAAAGTTTTGAAGGAACTGATGTGACAAATATAACTAAGAGGAAAAATGAAGAACCACTAAAGACATGAAATTAACCAAATTTCATTCTTTAAAAATGATCGGTTCCCTGTAGCGCCTCAGAAAATATCTGAATCCTCTTGCTAGCCTCTAACTTTAGAAGAGCCAGATCAGGCTCAAAATGGAGTACCGCTGTCATATTTAGGCAGGAGCTGCCCAGTCCTCTCTTTCCAGTTTTGATGGCGTCAAAAAGCGTTTCCGCGTTTTTATGGGTGACAAAATTATTTTCCACTCTCTCATAGACGAGATGTCACAAGCCTCTCACTATTCTATCGCTAACTTCCATGGAAAGTGCTCAGACGAACTACATTCCCTGGTTCCACCAGTTCTAGCCTTCATGGCTAGGAAACGGCATGCGAAACACATTGCAAAGAACTACCCTCATTCCATTCGTATTCCATCGGTGAGAAGTTCCACTTGAGCAACTGCTCTGTGGAACCGACATCAAAGAGAAAATGATGAGAAACAAGTATTTGTACACATACAATTTTTTAATTTATTGTATTTCCAACTAATGAATAAACATACTTTTCATATATTTATCTGTACACAAATGCATAATAACTAAATATGCATAGAAAACAGAAAATATTTGATTTAAAAGTACTCGTACAATACAAAAAATACATAATCTTCATTAAATACTTTGTAGAATAGCCAGTATTCACTTCTACAGTAACCAACCTCTTCTTGTAGTTCTCAATTAATCATTTGCAAATTTTAATTGGTATTTTGTTACATTCTTCTTCGCATATGTTCTTCATATCAGGAATGTTTGTTGTAACTCTCGATTAGATTTAAATTTTCAAATAATGCCACAGGTTCTCGATTGGGTTTAAATCTGGGGACTGACTTGACCATTTCAGGATACGTACATTATTTTTAGCATTTCTTTGTAGATCTTGCAGTGTGCTTAGGATAATTATCTTGTTGGAAGATCCAATCAGGAGGAAGTTCAAGATTTTCAAATGAAATCATTAAATTTGCTTCCAAATTATGTTGAAATTCTGCTGCATTCATTCTACCATATATTACTGATAAGTTATCAGTACCTCTTGCAGAAAAACATACCCTAACCATGATGCTACCACCACCAAATTTCACTGTTGGAACTGTGTTCTTTTGTTTGAAGGCATCGCCATCTTTCCTCTATGCATGATTTCTAGAATTATGTCCATACAACTCAATTCTGGATTCTCTATCCATACTACTCTTTTCCAATACGATTTTTCCTTATCCTTATGTTCACGAACGAATTTCAACCTGGCATCTCCCTCTCTTTCCAATAGCAGTGAAGTTTTCCGATGGGAGTGCGAATTGTTCCTATGAATATCATTGTTTATTGTCCGTTTAGTGACACAGATTCCTGATGAAAGCAAACTATCCTACAACTCTTGACTAGTAACCATTGGGTTTTGCTTATTTTGACGCATTAATTTCCTCGCAGATCTTGAAGAAATCTTCCATGGTGCACCTGTTCTTTGGTTTTCAACAGTTCTGAGTTTTTTATACCTTGCAATGAATGAATTAATGGTAGTAGATGGAATATTAAGATTTTCATGTAACTTTTACCTTCTTTCCAGAGCTTAACAATAAGTTCTTTTTTCGGAATTTGGCAATTCTTTACCTCTTGGCATGATGATAACCTTCTTACTTGAATATCAATTACAGAATGTTCTGTTTGTATTTTTTAGGCTAAAAAAAACTACTGATAACATTATGTTCACAAGACAACCTCACTCAGTAACGCTCTACTTCCAGGTGCTCTTATGCTTTTTCTTTGGTTAACAGTGCGATAAAAAGTAATCGAATCAATAAAAGTTAATAAAATCATTGAATAAAAGACTTATCAAGTTCGTAGAATGCCAAGGAATTTAAATTAAGATGAAAATAATAAAATAATAACTTATTCAAATATATTGTGAATACATATGAAATATATATGCAAATATATGAAATTTGATTTGTTAGCCTACATTTTTGTGTTCTTATTATAAAATTTGATTTTATACTTACATTGTTCACATAATGCAACTTTGCACTTGTCAAACACCTTTTTTCTTTTAATGATTGTTCACTCAATACAAAGCCCATTATAGATTGTTACTGAGTGTGATTCTTTTACCTAAGAGGAGCAGGTAAGAAATTCAAATTAAGAGCATATGAAAGAAAGATATCGCTTAACTCTAGACTTAAAGCATTCTCTCGAATGGAACTTATTTCTTATTAACGGAATACGTAGGGAATGCAGATGATTTGTCCCATTTTATGTGGCTTGGCAGGTTTCAGCTATGCCTGTCAGCCCTGGTGGAACTAAGAGACATAACTCGTTAGACTATTTACCCTAGAAATAGAGACAGAGTAGCGAGAGGCTTGCAACGTTTCGTGTGAATATTTTAATAAGAGCAACCTAGAACTTACATGCTATAATTTGTTCATATAAATATCTGTGTATCCTGACAAATTAAGATAATGTTAATAACAATATTATGTTGAAAAAATTGACTTGCATAATAAAATCTGACACATATTTCTTAAACTAACTAGCCGGGGTTCAATTTCCCTGTTGGGCCCGTGAGAACTAAGAAAGGACAAAGAAATTCGATTAGTTTTGCAACGACCGTCTTATCTTTGCATTGGTCATCATAAAAAATAATCTTGCACTAGCTGATATCCCATTTACCTTAATTCAATCTAGAATCAGTTTTACAGTAAGAATAATATTGGATATCTCCCATGAGCCCCTAAAAAGATCTTATTATTTCTCTTGGAATATTACTCAATCCAATCGGATATTATTTATGACCAAAATTTACAGCACAGAAATTCTATTGCAAAAAAGTATGTTGTCGTTCAAAAATTGGTACACTCATTCTATACTATAAGTATATTTCATTCTATATAAGCATTTTTTTAAATCCGTTAATGATTTTTTTCTAATAGGGAATTTAGATATAAATAATTAAAATACAATGATCGTCCAAAAAGTAATATCTGTTATAATTTCATTTAAAAAATATTAATGATAGAAAGCCAGTTGAAGGTTTGTGACGTTAGTTTTGTTTTCCTTTCATTATCTTTTAATTACCAAGAATTCTTGGAAAAGATAGTTGAATTGAGTGGTTTCCCTTTGTCTTCTCAATAGTTTTGAATTCCATGTTTACTTGCTCCCACCCAAGGCTGCGATTTAACTCGTAACTGGAGAGTGCAAAAGAATTGAATTTGAATGTCCCCCCAAAGTTTCAGAAATTATAACATGCAATTTACTTGCATGTTATCCAGAAATTAAGGTTGAAGTGTTTGGCTCCTTAAAATATTTCATCACTACTTAAAAAAATCATTCAATTGGAATTATTGAAAGACGCAGCTTCAGTCTTCTAAGATACATAAAGACAATATTCCATATCCCTTCAGATTCCTTTTTCTTTATTATCTCTGCATACGTTTACCCTGAAAGTATAAAATTACATACAAAATATCTGTAGTTGAAGACATACAATTGCGTTCAAAGCATATTTAGTTGAAGGCATAAAAGTATGTTCAAAATATTTGATGATACGCCGCTAAACAAAACCAAGCAAAATCAAACCTTATAGAAAATTGACAATAAATTCCAGGAAAAACTTGGATCCATCATTTAAATTCTCAATTAAAAATACGAAAAAAATTTTTATATCTTCTATACATATTGTTAAGTGAAGAAAAAGTATTTTGATGCTATTTGACCAGTGCGGAACTTTTCAGTTAGAGCACTTCGCAGGGTCAGGTGAGATCGTTGGGAGTGAGCAGTCAGATTGGGGTCGGGAAAACTGTTTATTGCAATGTTACAGTAAAGTCGTCACATAGTGACATATCCCCCAACCAAAATATAACTTAACTGCAACGTTGCCAGAACGCGCGTGTGAGTGTGTAGCGTACCGTATCCATTCTTACATAAGTATACAGACACATAAATACATATATTGAAATACATACAGATATATACATTGCCTTATATACAGATATTCCGACAATGTTAATTTATAACCTGTATAGAAATAATAATAATAATAATAATAATAATAATAATAATAATAATAATAATAATAATAATAATAATGGCTGATTTTAATGCATCTTTGAAGATCTTTAAAAAAACTATCAAAATACAAGGATCTTGAAATGAAAATCTAAAAAATGTGGCATATGTGGACATCAATAATTACAGTTGTAGTTGGAGCCCTCGGATTGATTGGAAAGGATTCCAATAGATTCATTAAAGGGATTCCTGGTAACCCATGCCTTAAAGGAATAAAAACATTGTACTCACAAGTACAGCTCACACGTTATGAAGAGCTTTCTCTATGCAAAATGTGAATGATCTTGGGGTTTCTTTGTTGTTTTTTTTTTTACAAAAATGGTCACTGGAAATTGTCATGAAGGCATTTTTGATCTTAGATCTCTGGTTGGAACCCGGAAGTAAATGTGTATACAATAGAAATCAAAGGAAATAATAATAATAATAATAATAATAATAATAATAATAATAATAATAATAATAATAATAATAAACTAAAACTCTAATCGAAGTTTCATGAAATAATATTCACTTTTCGGTGTTCACCACCAAATTTCCTGAAGAATATGTGCTTCCATGAAAATCAGATTAGATGTTCTCGACAACTAATTTATTTTAATCATGATGATGATACTGATGATAATGAATAAAATAAACCATCATCATCATCATCTTCATGATTATTATTATTATTATTATTAATATTATTATTATTATTAATAACAATAATAATAATAATAATTTTCCATCTTTTGATATCGAGCACTATAATTACAATTTCACGTAATACAGGACACTAGAGCCTGTCGAGGTAGAGTGTTACAGTCAAAATGATGATATGTGATATGATAGAAGAAAAGGTATTAGGAAGTAAAGATTATGACGGTAAATATGACGATTGGCCCTTGAGTGAAGAGGTCAAAAGTGCAGTATAATATGAAATCTGCCGAAGTCTGTTGCACTGGAAACAATTCTTGGGGGTGGGGAACGTCTGCTTAACTGAAACCTTTTCATACAATTAGAACTTGGGAGGAAATTAAGGCGATTCGACTCCATGGTTGTAAAGGCCTGAAATGAAAAGCTTAAGAAGTGAGCTTATTTGAATATTTGCCATTAAAATAAGGACAGCGGAACAACCCCGTGTCTGTGAGAAAGACGTTGAAGAGGGCAAAATAAATAATTAGCCACTAGAGCACGTAAACGGTTCTGAAACTTATGAAGGGTGAAAAATTAAAATTGTAACACAGAAATAGCACCAAAATTCTATTTTTAGTGTAATCTGACGATATATATATATATATATATATATATATATATATATATATATATTCATACATGTTTCATTAAATAATATAGACAAGTGTTGTCTATTTATTTTATGTAAGTTCTTTTCATATTGTCTGATAAGCTTAATAACATTATCATTAAACATTATCATTATCAGACAATATGAAAAGAACTTACATAAAATAAATAGACAACACTTGTCTATATGATTTAATGAAACATGTATGAATGAAAAAATGCTGCCTAAATACACACAATATATATATATATATATATATATATATATATATATATATATATATATATATATATATATATAAAAGAAATTATTAGGATGATTTGAAATAATCATAATTAAGTAATTCATCGAGTCTAGAAGAATCCTCAACAGAATGCAGAAAGCACTGGACGGCCGTTTCGTCCAATATTTGGGACTCATCAGCAGTGCGCATCCACGACTAGAGAATCGAACCCGGACGTTTACAATACGACGCAAGCGTCAGTGTGTGTGTGTGTGTGTGTGTGTGTGTGTGTGTGTGTGTGTGTGCCCGCGTGCATTTAAAATGGGATATAAAATGGCAAAAAAATTTAAAGAAATCTAGTTTCAATGAAACGTTTTCCATTTGTCAAATTTCTCATATATATATATATATATATATATATATATATATATATATATATATATATATATACACTAGGGTCAGCATCCTGCGGCGACAGTCTGTTTCATGCTTAAATGCATATTCAGGTCATCTTCATGTGCTGAATATCGCCGCTGGATGTTCACCTCAGTATCCACTTTTATATATACGCTCTATCTCTGATATTGAGCACTTTAACCTATAAATATAGCATACCTTAAACCCATATTTTATTATTTATATATATATATGTGTGTGTGTGTGCGTGTGTGTGTGAGAGAGAGAGAGACAGAGACAGAGAGAGTGTGAGTGTGTATGTGTGTATTTGGCGGTGAGAAAGAGAGATAATAGATTATACTGTCATGTACACTCACAGATACGAAGACAGATCATTAACTTCAAAGCCTGATACACAGCTATTTTACTGAAATTTAGTCTGGAATGAGAATCGATCTATGGGATTCATATTCACCATTGAATTAAGGCCATTGTCATGGAAGAAGTTTTATTTAAATATATATTTGTTGTGTGAAATAAATGTTTTTAAAATCATCACTTTGTTGATGTACCTCCGCACAGAACCGGAAGCACAAAAACATGGCATCTTCTGCACACAAATTTGCAATTCTGGTTCGATGTTTCCAAATTTGATCAAAGGAATTACATATGAAGGCATTAGCTTTCTCTTTGACGTCGTATATTTGAAATGATAACGTTCTAAATAGAGAATTTATCTTGTCTTTTTCTAAAGAAAAACTAATTGTAGGCGATGCTATCAAACTAAATTACCATCTTTGGAATCGACCAGTTTTCGGAAAATAAAAATAGAAAAAACAGAAACAAGGCGAAAGAAGACAGGATGAAAACAAACGTAAACACAATAGGAAAAAGCGTAAAAAGTAATAAAGTTGTACAAAGAATTATCTCCCTTGTTAATCGAGGCGCCTTTATCTCCAATACAAAGTGTTCTTTTCTAATAGAAAAATGGAAAGAATAACAGTGTTATTTTTTTTAATCGGTTTCGTACCATGCAAGCGAGAAAAGCTACTAAGACACGAGGGGTCACTGGGTGTGGAAGAATTATGAACAGAAATATAAATAATAAACAGGAAGAGAAAAGAGTAATCAGGGGGACAATAGATAGCGATTGATATTGCATTTAATTTCTTTGCAAATTAAAATTGGCTGCAAAACGTGGAACCGGAAAGGGTTCCACAAACTGAAAGTGCGAGAAAAGAAACTGTTAGCATATAATTTACAGCTACATCTAACCGTCACAACTTGAATTAATGAGATCTCGACGCTAGTCAAGTACTGCGCTTAAATTCATAAAGTCTAGGTACCATAGCGAACAATTACCAAGTATTTATAGAAAAAACACAGGGAGGCAATCTTACGGCAGTAGGAAAGTGACTGAAGGCGAGCCGATAAACCAGGACCAATAATATTGATGATTCTTCTTTGGATTTTATCAAGGATCTCAAGGTAAATAGCAGGGGCGCCGGACCATATGTGGCAACAATATGTAAGCATAGATGAATGGTAGACTTATAGATATGTAAGAGAGATTCTGGTGAGAAAGATTGTGAACCGACTTTTTTAGCAGCTGATCTAGCAATGGGTTTAATATAGTCTTTCTACTTCATGTCAGCTGAGAATGTTAGCCCGAGATGGCGTAACATAATGGGTATGAGCATCGAAGTTAACAAAAATGAAAAGAAATATGTAAAAATTAATCCGACAATTTTTTAAAAATATGAATAAAAATAGAGAATAATGCAGATATTAAATAAAACAATTGTTTTTTTTAGCCATTTTAAAAAGCTCGAAAAACTTTGGCTCATATTATATTCAGTGTCTTTCTTGAGGAATAAATAAATATGTTTATAAAGTAGTGAAAAGTGATAAGGCGGAAAAAGAACAATATGCAACATTAGAATATCTTATTGAATTATGTAACTCATATATTGGGCGCTCCCTTTAAAAGTAAAATAAGATTAAAAGTGGTGAATATAAAGAGAGAAACATGGAAAAAAGAGAAAAGAAAATTAGCAAAGATGAAGAGAGTAAAGAGTGAGAAGTAAATCAAACGAGAAAGAAAACAAAAGAAGTATAAAGAGGGTAACAGGAAAGTAAATAGAAGGATAAAAGAGAGAAGGGAAAAGATTCAAAGAAAGAAAGATAAAAAAAGCAGAAAAGGAGTTCGATAAAAAAACGGAAACAAAATTTTTTTAAAATAAAAAGTAAAGGAAAGTGAGGCTGAATATTAAAAAATTCCAAGTAAAGAGAAAATAATGAAGAGAAAAGGAAAGATAGAAGTAGTGATGAATGAGAAGTAAGCGGGAAATAAAGAGAGAAAGATGAAAGTAAAGAGAGGATGAAGGAGATAAAAAAAGAGTTAATGAGGAAAATTAAGAAAGAAGAAAAAAGAAATAATAGAATGAGAAAAGTGAGAAAGAATTGAATAGAAAGTGAAGGAAATAAAGAAAAACGAAAGCGAAAAAGAAATAAAGGAAACAAGAAAAAAACGGAGAGAAACAGGAAAGTAAAAAGAGAAAAAAAAAGAAATAATGGTGAGAAAAACAAAATCAAGAAAAAGAATAATTCGTTGAAGAATTCCTCGCAAACAAAAGAAAATGTCAAAAAATATCAACATGGAAAAGAATGCATTTTTAAACAGAAGAACGAACAAATAAATATTTATGACCATGAACAAATATATTAATGTTGTGAATACATTTGGAAAAGAATAGAGCTTTCCTTTTATTTCAGGAGAAAGACTTGCTTGTCTTGAAATTCCAAAGTTACCAACATCGTTTGTCCTTTCGAAAGGCAACATCACCACAACTAAATCAGCTGATCCATAAGTAAGGGAATGAAATACAAAGAAATGCAGAATGGGATGGCAGGGCTATAGAAAATAGATATCTGAACCCTCGTTCGACCTCTGTTCTACGCCTGAATAAAGCGAAGGGTTAGCGAACAACGCACAGAAAGCTGCGTTGACAGGCTACATACAATTTTTAGACAGATCATGTTATTATTTATAATAATATATTATGACAATTCGAATAGACTGGAATATCAATGAAGTAATAATGTATAGCTTCATAAAAAAATCCTATTACTATTTCAAATTACCGAAACTATTTTTCGCACAAGTACACACGAGCACATAGATAGATAGATAGATAGATAGATAGATAGATAGATAGATAGATAGATAGATAGTGAATGACGAACTGAAAGAAATACTTCGAAAGAAGGAAAAAACGGGTAACAGAATTTTTTCATTTTTTTATTAAGTGACCCACTATTAATCTGACATATGGTTTGTATATCATATACTGATATACATTAAAAAAATTGAGCTACTGGTCAAGCTTCAAGGAACAACACTGCCAACACTATGTCTGCAAAACGAGAAGAAAATGAAAAGAAAAAAGAAAAGGAAAAAGAAGTCCCCCTCAAAAAAAATAAAAATGGTAAACGCAGAGAAAAACAAAAGGAAGAAAAAAGGCAGATAACTTACAAACAAAAAACATAAAGTGCTCAATGACTCTAGACATTAGACTAAGACAGAGCAGTAGTACTAACGAAGCAAACACTTCAGATCCAAATGAAGGAATATGGATGAGAATCCTACAGTTCATGAGAAAGTAAATATAATATGAAAATGCATTGGAAGTGACATGATATTTGATGCCCATTCTAAATACAAGATTAGTTCAACATCTGATTTCATGCAACTTCTAACGATAATGATGTATTAGCGTAACTGGTATTCTTGCAGTTCTCGTCTTCCGATTTATTGCTTCCTTGACGCCTACAATCTTCAATTGGTTGACAGAAGTGAAAAAGAAAGCAAAAAACAACGTACAAGACAGCTGAGTAGAAATTTCTACGACTACTTGTAAGTAGAGTGACAGTTGTATTTAATAACATAAATAATTAAACTGTGATCTTCGACCTTACGAAAGTCAAAAATGTCTACTGACTCTATTGAATGAGCTACTGGATATGTATATGAGGTACGTGTAAGTAGATTAACTGTTGTATTTTATATACAAATTAACTGCTGTCTTCTATATTTATAAAACAGAAGATTTCTGTGTGTGTGTCTATTTTGGAAACCCCAGTTGGTTACACGATAGAGCAATATTGGCTCCTAAAATCATCAGTATTGCCAAAATCAATGAAGAACTGCTGAAATGCCTACCAGGAATCCTTCAAACCTACAAGTCAATTGACACCATTGCCGACCCACAAGTCGAGGTTCACTATCCTGTACAATTTCTAAACACTTTGATCCCCCTCCGGACTACCGGCCCATGCATTGCGCCTCAAATTCAGAGCCCTAGTAATGTTACTGAGAAACCAGGAACCGCCAAGAATCTGCAATGGAATCCGCCTTCTGGTTAAGAAACTGATGCCACGTTATTGAGGTACTATTCTCACAGGATGTCGTATGGGAGAGGGGAGAGGGTGTGTTCATACCCAAGATAATTCCCACTCCATAAGGTGCGTAAATCCCCTTTGCCCTGCACAGATTTCAATTTCCACTTAGACTATACAACGCGATCTCAATCAAGAAGTCTCAAGGACAAACGCTTTCCACAGCAGGCCTATATTTATGTGAGCTATGCTTTTTCCATGGATAACTATATATTGGTTCTTCTAGAGTCGAAAGCAGAACAAGTTTATTCGCTTTCACTTTAAATGGAACAACTAAAAATGATGTCTACAGAGAGGTGTAATACGCTCTTCACATGTCCGCCGGTAGTCACAAATTCTGTAACACTTCATTCTTTCTGGTTTGCCCCTGTTTCCTCGCATGATTTAGGTGAGTGATGCACTTCACGTATTTTTTCTTTTGTTTAACTCTTACTGACTGTGTATTTCTCTTTTGTTGCATTAAATTCCGCGTCCACTTCACTAGAATCCGTTACCATGTCTTCGGTATACTACCATCTCTTGCCGTGCATAAACGAAAGAAAAGCTCTTTTTAAGGCTAACACATCTTAACTGTAACACTCTAAGGGAATATATCCCAACCCTTTTTAGAGCTACCACTATTTGATTGCTACACACCCAGGAAATGTATTCTAGACCTTTTAGGACTGTCACAATGTAACTGTTAAACTTTCAGAGAATGCTGCCAAGCTCTTTTTAGAGCTACCATTATTTTAATTTTTACACTGTCAGTGAACAGCCCTTTTTACGTTTGTCCTTAAACACTTCTTACAAGCATCGCTATGATTAAGAACACGAGCAACGTCGGGCATATCTGCTTATGATATAAAATATTTTTGGCATATTATAAATATTTTTAATTTAATCTGATTTAAAGAATGTTGTATAAGATTTTAAAATACGAGTTGTTTATACAGTAAGTATTTTTATTTAAACTTTCTTAAAATGTTTCATAACCTGAACTGCCAGTGACCCAACGGGTCACGGGTAGTCTAGTAATGATTAAAAAAATAGCCAAAAAGGATAAAAATGCTTTTTATATATTTATTTGCTCTTAAAAGACTCGTATCAATGTTTATCTTTGCGAGCAACTGTGTGAGAACATTTCATTTCTATTTTATAATTTTTCTTGTGGATTGATAAGAGAAGACATACGATGTGTAGTTGAATTTTATTTCGTTCTGTTCCTTCTTTTTATTCGTCTTGTTTACAGAAATAATGTGAGCAAAAAGAATCTAAAATTTTCCCAAGATTGAAAAACTTAATTGCGCATCTGAATCCGGATAAATTCTATTCTCTCAAAACGAATTCGACATCACCGCCGTCGTCAGAAAAGTACGATAGCGCAACTTTATTTATTTCCAAATGCAGAGTAATTGAAGAAAAAAATATTTTCATTACTGGTTCCTAGAAATTTCATGATGTAGAATTTTTTTCATTTATATCTTAACTTGAAAATTTTTCACTTAATCTCTCAAAATGTGTTTTCCTTTGTAAGCTATGTATTTCTTTAAAAGATATCTATAAATTGCTCTAAGATAGTGACGATGCCAAGTGTATGATAAAAGCATTGCCATTATACTGTGCGAATTGAGAAAGAAAATTTACTCCTATTTCTATCGAACCCTTGACAAATGGCCGCTCACATCGGCCACTACTTAAACCTTCCTTATTTAGACCTTCATTAAGTGTCATTACCTGTTTTTCCAAACAAACGCTTTACGTACGAATATAACGCATACCAATTATTTGTACACATAATAATGCTTTTATTTCACAAAAGCTTTCTAACCATTACCAACTCTGTGGGCACTTCGACGTGCAATAATAGTTAGCAAGCTTGTCTCGCTAGATCAATTACTACTGAATGGTGAGTTCTATCCTCGCAAAGTTCCCCATACTTTCGGTCTTCTATTATTGTATTACATCTGAGCTACGCTTAGTAAATCATTTGCGAGCACTTCATCGTGGTGTAATGGTTATCAAGCTTGTCTCGTGAGATCAATAACGACTGCAGTGAATTCCATCCTCGCTTGGCGCTCCATATATTCGGCCTTGTAACACATCTAAGATGCGCTTAGAAAACATTTGGGCACTTCGACCTGGTGTAATGGTTAGCACGATTGTCTAACTCGATCAGTTACGACTGAATAGCAAGTGCGTTCCTCACTGGATGCCTCATACTTTCGGCCTTGTAACACATCTAAGATGCGCTTAGAAAAACATTTGGGCACTTCGACCTGGTGTAATGGTTAGCACGATTGTCTAACTCGATCAGTTACGACTGAATAGCAAGTGCGTTCCTCACTGGATGCCTCATACTTTCGGCCTTGTAACACATCTAAGATGCGCTTAGAAAAACATTTGGGCACTTCGACCTGGTGTAATGGTTAGCCAGATTGTCTAACTCGATCAGTTACGACTGAATAGCAAGTGCGTTCCTCACTGGATGCCTCATACTTTCGGCCTTGTAACACATCTAAACTAAGCTTAGAAAATCACCATTACTAATTCTTTTCATCATAATTTACAATCAGTCAGTTATGTGCCATGCGTGATACACGCTTATACGATCATGTATCTTTCGATACATGGCTGACGAGACAGCTTTTTCCCGCAGTAGGTTGCCATTTCTTTCTGCGCTATCCATGGCTATAGAACCCGGTCTGTTCTGCTATTTACCCATAGCTGGGGAGTAGAAGAAGAGGAATCCTACCATTGCCAAGGATATTAGCACGTAAGTGAATGTACTGGATTCGACTAGAATTCGAACTCGGATCTCCGATTCCTCAATCCGAGCCGCTATCCATTTCCCGCAGCTCATTTAAAATACGCATATAATAGAGTTATGCCGTCAGTAATATTTGCCTTAATTTCTGAGTACTGGACTTCATATAAATACAAATCAATACGTGCAAATGTTACAGAATAAGCTGTATATCAGTAATTAGATGAATACATGTTGTATCCTCCCTGGTCGTTAAAACAGAACTGTACTGTTGCATTCATACGATAGTATATATATATATATATATATATATATATATATATATATATATATATATATATATATATATATATATATGAAATGTGCATATATATATATATATATATATATATATATATACTATCGTATGAATGAAAGGTATCTATAATATATATATATATATATATATATATATATATATATATATATATATATATATATATATATATATAATAGATACTTTCTGCGATGCATTATTCCCCACATCTTGCACCTGATAATACAATACAGCAATTGACGTAGGTTACTCTTATATATCCAATAGAATCGGAGGTACCTTTTCCTTTCAGAAAATGTTCCGCCCCGTCCCCAGGCTTATTAAAACCCGTATCTATTTATTGCATATTGATAAAAAAAAATTCCAACCCCAACAATTATTAACCCCCATCCTTGCATGAGGCTCTTTAGTGAAATTGAACAATTCAGGTGTCACCCAATATTCCATACATGCTCTATGAAGGAAATTAACAAAGAACATCGAACATCTTGCTGAGCATGATAACTGATACGGATGGTTCGAAATTGTTCTTGATGTACATAGGGCAGGTGTGTGTTCCATCCACATGGACCAAAGATGAGCAAGAGTTAAAACTTATTGTACTCCACACAATGACGTAGAATAATGTACTTGTATATAGTTGGCAAATACATTCTGGAAAAATCGCTTCCCTTAGCATTGGAAATTTAAAGAAAAACTTTCGGCGAGATTCGATCTCACCTCACAGGGAAATAAAGAATGCGTTTAAGAGGTTAGCCTTGATCTGCCAACCGAAAGATTCTCGTAGTTTAATCAATAAGAACAGTTTTCGAAGCAAAATAAATACCCGAACTGACTTCACATACACTTTTATAAGATTTCCTTAACAATACGCCAAAAACGATTCTGGGAAATGTAATATTAATGTAAAAGTAAAGAAGAGACATTTTTCCAATGGCAAAAAGTGTTCCTTTTACTGCATTGAATTTAATTAATAGATGCTCGGCCCATGGATAGCATCTATAAATCGCACGCGCGCACACACACACACACACACACACACATATATATATATAAATATATATATATATATATATATATATATATATATATATATATATATATTAAATTGTGTGTATTTAGGCAGCATTTTTTCATTAATATGAACAAGTTTTGTCTATTTATTTTATGTAAATTCTTATTATATCATCAGATAATGAAACATGCATCAATGAAAAATGCTGTCTAAATACACACAATTTAAATTACATGATCCAGCAGCCAACCAAACTGTCAACACTTGGATTGTGATTTTTTTCTTCTTTTAATGATACTGTTATTAAACTTATCAGACGATATGAAAAGAATTTACATAAAATAAAGACAAAACTTGTTTATATTATTTAATGAAACATGCTTCAATATATATATATATATATATATATATATATATATATATATATATATATATATATATATATAATTTAAATAAAAACAGATTACTTTAAGATTCCATATAATAAATTATTTCACCACAGCCCTTTTAAAGGACAGTGGATCATCAGATTTATTTCCAAATGTTGAAATGAAAAAATGAAAATAAATTTACACATTTATGACGGGCAATAATAAGGAAATTAACGAAGTGGGAGCAGTGTAGGGGGTAGAGAGACAGCATTGGGTTAGATGTAACATTTCTATTGTTTCAAATTTAAATTTTCGCTGAAATCTAGACATTGACACGTTAAATCTGTTAACGGAAGTTATATCTTGATATGGGAGTGGGATAGACCAAAAAAGCATAAAAAGAAAAAAAGAAAAAGAGAGAAAAAAAAGAGAAAGAGGTTGTGATAGAGTGTCATTAACTTCCATTGGAATAGGCGTTGTTTTTTTCTTTACTTTGAGATTTCGTAAATTTTTTTGTTTAAACAGTCTAAGCAATTTAATTCTATGTTAAAGTTTTTTAAAAAAACCTTATTACGACCATTTTGGGGATTTAATGTGAAATAGTCGATTAAAAAATATTTATAGAATTTACATTAAGATACTAAAAACTTTTTCTCAAATATAAGTTTACATCTAGTAGTAAATGATTATTAAGGTGATATCTCTATCAGTTTTCTATATATATATACCGGGTGTGACAGCAAAATTTCCGAAATTGTGTAACAGCGTAATTCATCCCCTAAATTGTTTAATATCTAAAAAAACAACGCTAATTTATTGAGTTTCTTTTTTCCAGGTTTACAGATAAGACGTTTAGACATCTTGACGTCATTTGTCCTGAGAATCACTGAAAAACCCTTAGAAAGAGAACAGGTTAAAATCGTTTTGTGTCAGCTCTACTGTCTTCTCAAATGAGCAATGGTGAGAGGAGGAGGATCATCCAGACCTTCAGTAATGGTACCAACATTCATACTCTGGCTTCCATCTCAAAATTCATTCTAGAACCATTAACAGAACGGTGAATAAGTTTTAAAAAAAAACAGAGAACAGTAGAGAGAAATACTGGATCAGGTCACAACAGGAAGGAGGATCATCAATTCAATTTAGAGATAAAGAGATCCAACTCAATCTATAAGGTGTTTGGCACGTGAGAGAGGAGTTTCGGCTATTACAGTTCAAAGAGCAGTGAAAAAAGACTTGAAACGGGAATCGTACGTGAAACGTGTAAGCCACCATGTGACTCCAGGGCAGAAAGTTAAGAGGTTAGAGAGGGCGAAAATCATCTTGAATAAGTTGAAAAATTATATATATATATATATATATATATAGTGCTGTTCGATAAAAGTGAATCACCTGATTTTTTTTAGTAAATGTTCTCTTCTCCGATGAAACGAAAGTTGAGATAAATTTAAAGGATAAGCGATCTAAAATCCGAAGAAGAAGCTTTGAAAGCTTTTTGAATTTAGCAGTAAGTACTGTCAAGCATCCGTTCAGTATAATGTTCTGGGGATGCTTTTCTTTTCATGGAACTGGTTTCTTAAAACCTATTGAAAAGACCCTCAGGATCAAGGAGTACAAAAGAATTGTAGAGTCTTGTCTGCTCCCTTCTGCTGAAAGAGTGCAAATCGACCCCACTAAGCTCATTTTTATGCAGAATAATGCTCCCTGTCACAAATCAAAATTGATGAAGGAAAACTTTGATGAGAAGCAGGTGAGTGTTATGACATGGCCGCCCCAATCTCCTGACCTCAACCCCATAGAAAACTTATGGAGCATTATAAAGTACAGGCTCTCGAGAAAGCAGTTGAGCAACAAAGAGTATTTGGTTGTGAATTTCATATCCGAATGGAATTCAATGATTGGAGATGAGATTTGCCAGAACCTAATCAAGTCAATGCCAAAAAGGGTTGAAAAGGTTATTCAAAATAAAGGAGGACCCATAGATTATTAAATATTTCGAACTATATTACCTATTATAAATAAATTATACCTCTATTATTCTTTATTTAAAGCTGTTCGGTTGTGTTTCTATTGATTACTAGTTGCAGGAAATAAGTGAGTCACTTTTTTGCACAGAGTTTTTCCCTAAATCTCATTTATATCCAAAATTATAATTATCAATAGAATACCTTAGGGTGAGTAAACTTTTTTACTAGGTGGTCGGGAAAGGGTCTCTATATTAGTAAGTTTTAAAATTAGTTTCACCCCCAAAACAATAGGCGAAAAACATTTTAAGTAAAAAAATTCAGGTGAGTCACTTTTATCGAACAGCACTGTATATATACATATATATAAATTTAATTCCAATCCTTCATGAGCTTCCGATCCTTAGCTATGATTAATTAATGATGAACATATCGTTTTCGTTCATTATCGATTTTATCACAATTATTCTGTTAAGGTTGGAGAGTGATTATACATTCTTATTTCTCAAAATAGAGCTCAATAGTGTTATAAAAGCTTCGGCGAATTCCATTAAGATATATTTAATCATTTCTAAGATGCAACGGTTCAGAGCTTCATTTAACAAATGGACAATTATTGCTTTTACATGATTTGGACTATTTTGCTGTTACACGCGGTGTTTATATATATATATATATATATATATATATATATATATATATATATATATAGGAGATACCAAACAATGCATAAAACCAACACGAAACTTGCCATGTTAGCGGAAACAATAAAAAAAGGTATAAATCAAATACCAAGAGAAAAACTGATAAAAACGGAAACATAAATAGACATCTACCTACACAGTAATAAACAATGTTCTATCTTTAAATGGACAAGACAGACCATGTACACTATCCACCAGCAAAAAAAAGGAGTCAAAGTTCAGACTGTTACTCAAGTTTCACGCTACTGCAATCGTGGATTGATTTACATATATATATATATATATATATATATATATATATATATATATATATATATATATATATATATATGCATTTTCGGATAATAACTGTGACATTCCTGTATATATTGAACAGCTTAGTTCATGCCATATAAACTGAAAAACCTACCAGTACAAAAGAATTCCCCATTGCCATATAAGGACAAAACGCACAATTTTAAAATTTAAAATAATTCGACCTCAGCGTAACCTCTTACCAGTAACAATATCACATTTCTAAGAACAAATTTCGGACTATAAACTACTCTTTCGATGTCCTGTTATTACCTGGAATTATAAAACAACAAATATTTTCTTACCTGATGATATCTGGAGGAACAGATGAAAGCTCGTAAATATATAAAAAAAGACCTTATTCAACTGAAATTTATAAACAGGGATCATAACATTCATTTACAGGTTCGGGGTTAATGTCTCGTAGTAAATTGTTTGCGAAGATGTATTCTCGCCATTTTATCATTAACTTCTATATCTGTTTTCTGTATGAATGATTCATTGTAATATATATATATATATATATATATATATATATATATATATGATGGGCGCTCCCGTCGATTTCGATGTATGAGGATCCGACAACCTTACTCAGTTTTATGGTTGTGTTTTATATGTCGCGTGTGATACTTTAGTCTCGCGAATGACTCGGACATAGGAATAGGAACATTTGCTGATGCTTTTCGCTATTGTCATACTTTTTTTAGCTGGTTAATACGACTGATTTAAAAATTTCTGATACCACTTTGCCACAAATATCTCCAGTTATTTCTCTCCAGGGAAACTCCCTCTAAGTTTACATGAGGCATATTGAGAGCTGAGAGTTTACTCTTTAGCTTGTCTTTATACCTGAGCCACGGCCGTCCAACATTCTTTGTCCACTCCCAAGCCGGCAATACATGAGTATCATACGAATTCTGTCGTCACTCATCCTTGCAACTTGCCCAACCCAGCGAAGTTGTGACTGCATATATATATATATATATATATATATATATATATATATATATATATATATATATATATATATATATATGTGTGTGTATGTTAGGGAAAGTCAAAAATTTCTCACACTTGCTTTTTACACAAAGGTAGGGGTGAAAATAGTACGTCATTTTTTTTACATAGTCTCCCTTCTTTTCGATGCACTTGGTCCAGCGGTTTACAAGCTTGCCTATTCCCTCAAATGAGAAACTTTTCGGTTGGTCGCATTTATGCATCGCTTCCTGCACTTCTTTTTCCGTAGGAGATCGACGGCTTCGTAAAGCATGTCGAAAGAGATGATAATCGGAAGGCGCGAGATCTGGGCTGTAGGCAGGTGGTTCCATCGCATCCAAACCCAATCGGCTAATGGTTTCAACGGTCTGGCCGCCCGTATGTGGGCATGCATTGTCATGGAACAGCAAAACTTACTTCGGCGTTGGGTGCGAATTGCTGCCTTCAGATTGTTGGCCAACAAGCACTGCATCTTATTCTGTTTATCGTAAAACCAATTTTTCTTTCAGTATAGGCTCTTTTGAGTCCCCAAAACGGTTAGCAGCACATTTCCCACCGAAGATTATGTCTTGACTTCCTTCATCACTGGCAAGCCATAGCATTTCCTATCCATATTCTGTATTTTGGATCCTGGCACATAGAGATGAACGCATATTTCACTTCCTGTGACTCTTCTGCTCTTCATTGTTCAGGTAAACATTAGCAGACCGCCATACGTGTACGCCTGTGCTGTGCGGTAAGCTCTCTTGGCACCCATCTCGCACAGACTTTATGGAAGCCGAGTTCGTCGTGGATGATTTGATAGGCAGAACCGTGACTAATCTAAAGAGAACATGCTATCTCCTCGGTGTTAACTCGCCGGTTTGCCATTACCATCACTCGAGCTTGATGAATCTTCTCGTGACTTGTGGAGGTTGCCAAGCCTCCTGCTCCAGCTTCGTGCGTGACGTCACTTCGCCCAATTTTAAACTTCTCGATTAACCCATACACCATTCTGCCTTGTAATGCACTGTCACCGTATTGTGTTAAATGTCTCCGGTGAATTTCAGGCCCTGACACAGCTTCCGACGAGAGAAAATGAATAACTTTGTTTCTATTTGGCGCGATCAAGCTCAGATATCGATCACGTGACCGCAGTAACAACAACTATAAGCCTACATGAGCAGAAGGCAGTGTGACAAACATCAAGATATGTTATGGCGAAAGTGTGGATATTTTTTTTATAGGGCAAGAGTTTGGGGCTACCCAAGTAATTAGCTAGGTTACATGCTTTCTTTGGTTCAATTAACACCTAACACAATATGATACTGAATCTATTTAATCCATTAGAGAATGGCCTTCAATGTTTTGGAGAGCAGTTGATCTAAAATTTACAGTCCGCCAGTCCTGTAATGAGCCAGCTAAGTAGATTAGGCAAAAGGAGCTAAAACTTTAAGCAAATTTTATCCAGTTATTGTTTTTTCGTTTCGGCAGTTCTGCCAACAGCCAGTGATATTTTTCCACGCATATATATATGTAAGAAAAGGTTAAGGAGTGCATGTAAAGTGAAAGAAACTACTCAATGAACAAATAATCACGACATTCTACACGTACGCACATCTGCGCAGGCGGCCTCATAGGCACCCGCCCGCAAACGCACACATACACTATGAAAAAAAACTTTCACCAATGATAAGTGCATATAAAAAAGAAAAACCGAGAAGTATAAGCAGTCGATTGCTAATACCTCCTGACGAGTAGATCAGCTAACTGACAAACCTTTTACTTGTATTAATTTTATATATATATATATATATATATATATATATATATATATATATATATATATATATATATATATAAGAACGAAAATAATATAAATTCAAACGTTCATAACATTCATTTTAAAAATGGGTTCAGTACAAGAGTAGAGCAATAAATATTTATTATAAACTGTTACGCTGGAACATGCAAGTTACCACGACAAAAATGCATATTTGTTTCGACGTCTAAATACGTCTCATCAGGTGGTTATCTAGAATACCACCATCGTTAACCACCTAATGAGACATCTTTAGATGTCAAAACAAATATGTATTTTTGTCGTGGTAACTTGCATGTTCCAATGTAACAGTTTGTAATACATATATATGTATGTATATTGAATTTTAATTAGTGAATCTTCGCCGATTTCTTAAAAGATCAAATTCAAGAACCACCACGTTTAAATGCATTTCTCCTCTAGAATCGCTATCATCAAAGAGATGTTCCTGAAACCTGAAATACACACATACATACACACACCTATAGATATAAATATGTAGCTATTTATAAATAATTTCATACAAATATTGCTACGAAAACAGGGGTTGTGCCTCTAATAAAGCCTTCATCAGATAATGACCTTCGGGTCTGAAGCCAAAGCGACCCAACAATACATTACCTTATCTCCAGGCTTCATTGATTTTCCGTCATAGTGTATCAGAAGTGTGCAGATGTAGCCTCCGCTCGGTCTTGCGATATTTTTTTTATGTAGTTACTCTTTTCTGATATAAATATTCCAAGTTTAGAGAGGTATGCTGAGGTCGAGTTGTCGAAAAACATAGCCAGTACGCGAAATTATACTGCTTTATTTTATGCATTCTTCTAGAAGATTTTCTTAATTCAAATCCAGTCACCAAGTTTCTAAAAGTTAACAATGTGAAAACTTCAGAATTAATTAATGCACGCGCGCGCCGGTATATAGACAGTGTGTATGAAAAATACTTTTACAAACTTTGGGGGCGGGTTCTTTACATCAAAGCAAGGAAAAAATATCCATATACAGTTGCGGCCAAAATGTTCAGAACCGCATTGTTTTCGTCAGAAAAGTAGGTATAACTTTTTATCAAAGTTGTTTTATATTCTATAATTTTCACAGACAATGAATACGATATTAATTGTTATTGTTTGGGATTTTGGTGTAATTTGAGAGGATAATACAAAAGTTATGGATGATTTAGTGATTTACTGCAAAACATGGCGGCCAAAATGATCAGAAAGGTTGAAAAAATAACAAAATAATAAAAAATGACAGAGAATATTGGAATTATTTAATATTTAGTGTGAAGCCCTTTAGATTCAATCACACTTTGACATCTTCGACTACATGAGGAAATTAAATTTTCAATTTCTTGCTGGGTGATCTTATCCCATTCTTCCTGAAGGGCATTCCATAATTGCTCGGTTGTTTTAGGAATTCTGGCTTTCGAACGTTCTCCTAGAATATTCCACACATTTTCAATAGGATTGAGCAGGCCAATCCATAACTATAACCTTTTCAGCCTTGAGGAAGTTCATGACCACCTTAGCCTTGTGACATGGGGCATTGTCCTGCATGAATATGGGTGGTCGCTTAGTTGAATTTCTCAGCACAAACAAGACATGATCTTTTACAAGTTGTTTATAAACTCCTGCATTTACCTTTCCATGTAAACGTACCAAAGGGCCCACACCATCTCCAGATATCATCCCCCAAACCATGACACTTCCTCCACCGAATTTAACACTAGTCTTAAGGCATTTAGGCGACAATTTTTCACCTACTTTTCGACGAACGTACCTTTTCCCATCTAAGCCAAAAAACATAAACTTAGATTCATCACTGAAATGCACCGTTTGCCATTTTTCTTGAGACCACAACACATGTTCGGTTGCAATGGTAAGACGGCACTTTTTATTCTTGGAGCTGATCAGTGGCTTCACTGCAGGTGCTCTTGCTTGTAGGTCATGTTCAACTAAACGATGAGACAGTTTTTCGAGATAAAGTTTTCTTCAGTACAATGCTCATTTCCCGAGAAACAGCAGCAGCAGTTTTAAATCTGTCCTTTTTAACCAACTTTACGATCTTCTCTCTTGGTCGTTTTTCTTGGCCTACCTGTAGACTTTCTTGCTTCACACGAACCACAATCATCGTAGACCTTAAGAATACATTAAGAATAACAACACTTTTTGACTTGTTAACAATCTATGCAATAGACCCAATACTTAAATTATCCTTCTTTCGAGGCTTAATAATCTGCCAGCACGCGCGTATACGGTCGCTAATATCTAGTTATTTCATTTACCTAACCCGATACCTATATATATATATATATATATATGTTTGTGTGTATGCATATTATCGGCTAGAACAGTCCGTATGAATAAAAATACTGAAATTTTTCTTGCTTATTGAATATAACTTAGGCTTACGGACATATTACGTTGTAACACCAGCTCTTATACGATCACCGAATTTAAGCAACGTTGAACCTGGTCAGTACCTAGATGTGTGACCGCTCGGGAACACCAAGTGCTGTAAGCTTGGATGTGCGTATGGTGTAATGAATACAGGCTCCGAATCGGAAGTCCGAGAGCCGAGTTCCAATTCCAGTCGAGTTCGTTATATTTACTTACGAGCAAATACCATCGAGAAAGGTATGAATCCACCTCTTCTCTTCCAGATATGGGTTAATTAAGTGAACTTGTGTCAGCAAAATCATTATTATCTACAAAAGTTTCTTAGAATCTAAAAAATATTTTCCGGCTTTAAACAACCTGCAAAGGGTTGATAAACCCTAAAAAAAAAACAAAAAAAATATTAAATGTAGGATAATTAGTGAGATATCCTGAAGTTCTAAAGTGTTTTAAGCAAAGACTAGTATAATAAAATGTAATTTTATGTGCAAAAGACCAGGAGAAGTAGGATATATTTGGCTACAACCAAAATTACTTAGAAATCGGATTTTCTTAGAAGAATCAGGAAAATTATCCTAGAATAATTGTTCACTATTTTGCAATGTAATTTTTTCGCCTATCGTTCGGCTAAAGGTCTATCCTGTGTTTTCTGTTTAGGGTTGTGTTTACGGTTCTTTCTAAAGTCTATTTCAAATCTATACCATTAACGTCTTCGCCTGGATTTAATATAGTATTTATGTTTTAATTTCTCTCAATAGGAGTAGATAAGTTCACCTGTCATCCGGTTCCCATAACATCTCGGTCTTTTGAACAGGAGTAGATGTTTATCACTTGTTTCCGCTTTTGGATTGGAGTTCTGGTTACGTCTAAAATCTTTTCATTCTTTTTAACTACCAGTTGCCCATTGTGCCCATTGTTTCTAGTGGCATTATTTCCTTGCTTCGGGTGAATTGATCAAAAAGAAATGTATTAGGTCATCCCATAAGTTCTGTCCGAATCTTAACTTTTTGTTAAAATGAACGAAATTTAAAGAGTATTTTATATGAACATTATTTTTATGTTTAGATGCATTTAAACTGATCAAATTTTATTTCAGAGAATAATAAAATAAAATTTTGTTTGATTAAAACCCTGCTAACATGGAAGTACCCAAGAATCATTTGAGGCACATAATGCTTTATGAGTTCAAGAAAGGAAACTCAGCAGCCGAAGCGGCTAGAAACATTCACTCAGTTTATGGAGAGGAATGTGTGAATGAAAGAACTTGCAGAAGATGGTTTGCAAAATTCAGAGGTGGAGATTTCACCCTTGAAGATGAAGATCGAACCGGACGTTCAGTTGAGTTTGATGAAAAGCTTCTTGAAGCAACCGTTGAAAAAAATCCTGCTTTATCAGTTGAGGAATTGGCAGTAGTTCTCAGTTCAAACCATACAACTGTTCATCGTAATCTTCAACAACTTGGAAAAGTTCCTAAAGTTGGAAAATGGGTGCCTCATGAATTGTCTGAAAACAACCTCAAATCCCGAGTTGACATCTGCTCTTCTCTCCATTTTCGCCAACTTGTGTCTCCTTTTTTGGATAGACTTGTGACTGGCGACGAAAAATGGATCTTTTATCGAAATGTTAAGCGTCGTAGACAGTGGCTTGATAAAGGGGAAGGATCCCAGCCACAGCCGAGAAGTGAACTTCATGAGCAAAAGTTTCTTCTTCCAATCTGGTGGGATTGCCAAGGAATAATCCACTTTGAATTCTTACCACCTAATGCAAAAATTAATGCTCAAATATACTGTCAGCAATTAGAACGTTTGAACCAAGCTTTGAGGAAAAAAAGACCTGCTCTAGTGAATCGCAAACGGGTCATGTTTCATCGGGACAATGCGCGACCACACACAGCAAGAATCACGTCACAAAAGATAGAAAAACTTGGTTGGGAGAAAATTCCTCATCCACCTTATTCTCCCGACCTTACTCCTTCAGACTACCATTTGTTTCGTAGCTTACAGAATCATTTGGAAGAAAGAGCTTTTGTAACACAGGAAGAGGTTAAAACTGACATTTGTGAGTTCTTCGAATCAAAGCCAAAAGAATTTTACAGTAATGGAATTAGTAAGCTTGTTAATAGATGGAAGGAAGTCATAGATAATCAGGGAAAATACATTAATGATTGAATCTGTAATTAAATGTAACATTTGGCCACTTGTTTTCTTTATTCAAAATTCGGACAGAACTTATGGGATGACCTGATATATAAAAAAAATATTGTTTGGGTTTAAATGGTGACGGAAAAGTATTTGAGTGAACAGGAAAAAACAGCAGGAACGACGTAATCCTGAGAAATGCGTATTAAACAAAATCATAAGGAAAAATCGGGTATTTAGAATGTATTTTTGCAAAGAAGTGATAAGATGATGTATTTGTCACAAGCAACTTAACTGGAAATGTAGTAATCATAAATGGCGTTAATTTCAATTATCTGGAATTTTCTGACGACAATATTATTAATAAAAGGAACATTAGAGATACGAAATAACCGAGAGAAAGAAAAAGTTTCATGGTAGGTTTAATTGATAGAAAAAAATACAATAGTTCGGTTCACCTCTACCTTGTTTTGAATAATATAGATTTATTACTTGTTTCCTGTTTATGATTGGGTTCCCGGTTCTTTCTAAAGTCTACTTCAAATCTCTGCTTCTAAAGACTCCGCCTAAACTCTAAATTTATAATTACTACTTATTTTATTTTTATTTATTCATCTTTGTTTTTATTAATTTTTATGTTTCCCCCTCAGCAGGAGTAGTTAGCTTCGCCTATCGTCCTGCTTACACTCCTCCCCGGCCTTTTAAACAGTAGTAGTTTCCGGTTAAGGATGGGGTTTCCGGTTTCTTGTAAAGTCATCTCATTCTCTTTCACTCCCAATAGTCCGTTGAATCTTTGTGGCATAATCGCCTTGCTTGGGGTGAATTAGTTTTATATTTTCGTTA
This sequence comes from Acanthosepion esculentum, assembly GCA_964036315.1. Lineage (NCBI taxonomy): Eukaryota > Metazoa > Mollusca > Cephalopoda > Sepiida > Sepiidae > Acanthosepion > Acanthosepion esculentum. Next base: position 63,713,482 of record OZ038475.1, on the reverse strand, counting down.
AACGCACTTATAATTTTTTAAAGTATTTTAAATTATTAGAGTTTTAGTTTATTAAACTAATTTTAATTTCAGTTTTTAATTTACTAGGCCATTTCATGTGATTAAAGAGATTTAGGATGATTAGATTTTCTACGGTTTATCAGCTTTTCCCAAGTTACTTAATGCCAGAAAATAGTTTGAGATTGTAAAAAAAAATTTATAAAATAATGGTTTAGTGATAGAAGTCTTAGTAATTAACCCATAGCTTGGGAAGAACAGATGGATTCATACCTTTCCTTTATTTAGGCGTAAGTGAATATAGAAAACTCAACAGGAATTGGAATTCGCCTCTCCAATGAACTATTCCAAAACATTACACAACAGCACACACAGGCTTACAGCGCATGGTATTTCACACGCTCATCCATCTAGGTACTGACCATGTTCAACTTTGCTTAAATTCAGTGATTATACGGGAACCGGTATTTCGACGTTATATGGCCGTAAGCAAGAAAATTAAAGAAGTTATCTTGAAGTTCAACAACGTTTTAAAAACATAGTATTGTAATAAAATCTTATCTTTCGTGCAAAAGGGCGGGAGAAGGGTTATTTCTTTGGATACAATAAAATCACTTAGAAACCGGATTTCCCTAGAATTAGCAGCGCAAGAAATTGCTCACACATTTCTGAAAGAATATTTTAAATATGCTTTTTTGGTGATCACTACTCTAAAATGCAAATGGAAAAGGATTACATTTATAGCTAATGTACAAGGTTCTGGTTAAATCTAAAAGGAAGAGAACCAATTATTATTTGAAAACTGTAATAACTTTGTATCTAGACGTATTCTTACTTAAAATTGCCTCTTTGGCGCAATCATATATCAGAGAGTGGTTCATGAATACAAAATTTACTGATTAGATTAACTCGAGTAATAAGCATGTGCAATGGTTTCAAATGAGAAGGGTAGAAGTAAGTTAGATGTTGTGCGCTGAAACAATTTTGTTTATTATTTGCGGTACAAAACTGCTCATTACAAACTCGTGGCATGCAAGCAATTTTCGTGTTGGTCAGGCTACACGACAGAAAAGTTCCAGTTGTTTGAAGTGCTTTGTTTTAGTTCCTTTTTATATTTATTTCAGCAGGAATTAGTAAACAGAAAATGCTTTTACATCATTCTTTTCATTTTATTACAAAACGTATGAATGATTAGTCTTAAATAAAAATAATAATTTTTAATCATTTCACCCAAACAAGTCAATACAGCCCAGCTACTAATTTGCAACGTGTTACTGAGTGTTAGAGAATATGAAAAAAAAACACTGTTAAGGAGAGATAACTGTAAAAGAACAACAATTAAGAAGACCATAGGTAACAATTGAAATTGTTTTTAAATTTTTGAAGATCAAACGTGACTGGAAAGCAAAAATCCGGAAGAAAGTTCCACAAGTGAGAAATGCGATAGAAGAAACTGTTAGCATAGAACTTACGGTTACATGTAGCCATTTCAACTGTAAAATTATGAGACCTTGCCGCCAATCAGGTAATGCGCTTAAATTTATAGAGGAAAGTTCATCAGAACGATTACTATGAAAGTATTGATAGAAAAGACACAGGAAAGCTACATTACGGCGGTAGGAAAGTGACTGATGACGAGATGCCACATCAGCACCAATAACATTGCAGATTATTCTTTGTATTTTATCTAGAATCTCTAAATGTATAACAGGAACACCAGACCAAATGTGACAGTAGTATTCAATGCAAGGATGAATGGTAGACTTATAAATATGTCACTGTTGTTTAAGGGACATTGGGTATGATAAATAAGGGTAGCGAAAATCATGTGAGAAAAATTCCTGAATATATCAGAGCTATAAAACTGTACGGAACTGCGGGACTGCACATATCATCCACAAAATCATCTACATCTAAGCGAAACGTCACATATATGTATAGATAACTCCCCGACAGTGGGCTTTTTACTCATAGACCCCGGAAGGAACTTAGTAATTAGCTACTTAAATTTATTCTTTAGCAAGATGATGTAGTGGAAAATGTCACCCATATCATTAGAGCTTGGGAAATGCTTGAACAGAAAGAATACAAGTTCCGCCATGATAAATCGGCGTCCGATTTGCATTGGTGCCTATGTAAAAAGTATGAAGATGAAGTCGACAGAAATGTTAGCGTCTCAAATTAGAGAATGTAATTGAAAACGATTAAGTCACACTCTTTTGGGATTTTAGTATCCATACAGAAAGCGTCCCTGGCGCCACTAAACCAGCCATCACTATCGTTGACAAAGAAACAACAAAAGGCATTCTAATCAACGTCGCTGTTCCTAGTGACAATACAGTCAAGGTCATCGACAATTGGCAAGCATTAGAAATACATCGGACTGAATTCACCAGAATGTGAGATATCCAAGCCAGTATTGTCTCATATATCTTTGTGTTGAGATCAATAAAACATCCTTCGTCGCCACTGTTGAGATCAATAAAACATCCTTCGTCGCCACTGTTGAGATGTTGAGTGTTTCCACGTGAGTATATGGTAATAACGAACAAACACAGTCGTAGGGAAAAATACTGGTATATTCAGAGAGTTATTTACATCAGAGAGATTAGTAGTAGAATGAACGTAGGTTAGTAGTAACAATAAGTAATAGTAATAAAGTCCAACGGTATCTTCCGGTCGAGAAACGGAAGTGTAACTGATCACTACAGAAGTCTCACTCTACACTGCTACACTACTCCAGTCTCTAGAACTACTGTTCTATTTATAATAATAGGATCAGTCTATTTTGGTTGTGAAGGTGGGTGCGCCCCAACACTTTGGTGTGTAGGAGGTTTACGTAACTCGTCGCTTCAGAAGTCTACTTTGCTCGGCACTATAAATATTTTACGAAAGGTGGTATCTCCGAGAACGTGCGAGTTGATGGGAGACATCAAAATTGCCAAATTACTGAAGATTTTATTAGAAAACAAATTAACAACAGACATAGTACTGTGAACAATGCAGCTATTATCATGATACGATCCGGGTGTTAGTCTCCAAGTGTCTTGCCAGGTTCTTGTTATTGAATCAAGGTTGCCTGATAATGAGCGTCCACATAGTGTCACGCAACCTATGAATAACTCTAAAAGATTGTACGGGTTTCATAGGGCTTGCAGAAGTTGCAGAACAATCTTATCCACCGCGGGCTGTTTGGTGAACGTCCTCGTTCAGCTAGTAGACAACTATCACAAGAAATATATAGATATATTTATTATGAAATGGACAAAGTCCGACAATTATCTTAAGACATTTTTATGTTTATACATTCTTTTTATAGATACAAATATTTAAGTAAATGCTCTGTTTTATAATAAACAGTATTAAACAACATTTACCGGCCTGAATGTCCGAGAAATTTTCATAGAAAATTTTCGTCCTCCGACAGGAATCGAACCTGTATCCTATACGGAACCGTCATATAGCCTGACGGGCCTTAACCGTTTCGGCCACAAACGAGCGTTCGGTTAGCAAGGTCGATTTTACTGTCTTTAAACTTTAATCTTCCATGAATCTCTCACGTACATTCATATCTGCTCATGGCGTATCAAACGTAAACAAATGACGTCACACATTATGAAGATTAAAGTTTATGGAAGATAAAAATATGCCCCAAACCTTTTTATCGTCAAAATATTTATGTTATTATTAATAGAGAAGACCAAATTATTTTTTTATTACCAAATTGTATTTATGCTCCTTTTCGGAACGTTCAAAATTTTGTTTCAAAGTCTTTTCTTTTATTGGGTCAACGGGTGAGGAATGGGAAGCAAAAGATTAGTATAGGAAATTTTAGCGTCATTTTTGCGGCGGAAAATACACTGACTTGGAGACTCTTGCAAAAATTAAATTATGGTCGGATATTAATAAAACTTTCAGGACTTTACAAATTAATGAAATTATTTTTGGAATTTTTTTAGAAAATCTTAGTAAAAATATTTTTATATATCTGTTACCTCCCACTTATATAATTTTATGAAATTCCAGGAAATTTAATTTTTCCCCGATTAATCCTGGGAGAATTTAAATCATCAATTTCTTTTTGGAAAACAGGACCCCAGTTACCGAAAATCTGCTCTGAATCGCAAAATAAAAAAGCCAATAAAACTATGAATTATATTTAATTAGAAAACCTTTTAATTGCTTTTTGAATAATATATATTATGGACAGTATTGTTTTAATAAAAGAAAATGTTCGATGAATACAGGAAATTTTACAAGAACTCTTTTTAACATTTTTAATTTTAATTATAATAATATATGAAATTTCAAATCATTTAAAATTCTGTCTTAATGTGCCGAATTTTGTAAATACGGACAGAAAATAAGAGCGATAAATACAGCAGCTTTAAAGATAAAGTATTAAATTCAATATAACATTATATTGCGATGAATATTTTCCTGAATTTTTAAGATCACAGTGTAGTTAAAAATTATATCAAAAGGTCGCTCACGTTATGTTTCCCAAGTAATTTTTACAGGTATATCTAACGTAGAAAAAATTAGAAAAACATCTGTCTCTCAGTAAAGCTTTCAAGCTGTCAACACCTTAAATAAACATGTATCGCCTTGAGACAAATGCATTCCTGCGATACTTTATACTTAAATTAGGTAATATTTGCTTCAGATAAGATTAATTAAACTTTAAATCAGCAAATAAAGTTTAAGAAATGTATATTTAATTTTTGAAAGATTTTTTAACAATACGAATTACATTGAGATGACAAAATTCAGCAATTTTAGCAATTTTAAAATGAAATCTCCTTCCAGTCACTTTAAATTACTTTTTTAATACAGCAAAGTATATTGCGTATTGTAAATATTAAATTTAATTTATTAGGTTGAAATTAAAAACAAAAATAAAAGCTTCAAGAAAGTTTCTTTGTTTTTTAAAAAATAATTTTAAACCCTCGGAATCGCCATTCTATGAACGTTATTACTTTGAACTTTATTTTAGTGGATTTTTAATTAAAAATTTTGTTTTTAAATATTTTTAAAATAAGAAAAATATGTCGAATTAATAAATAAAATCCCTTAATTTTATTTATATATATATATATATATATATATATATATATATACATATATATATACATATATATATATATATATATATATATATATATATACAGACACACACACACACACACACATATATATATATATATATATATATATATATATATATGTATATATATATATATATATATATATATATATATATATATATATATATATATATATTAATTTATTACTTAAACGTTATCTTTAATGGATACCCGTATTTGAATAGATGGTCTATTTTTATTCATTTATTAAACAGTATAATAAACGGAGTGCGCATATTTTTCTAATAAGATTTATTGAATATTCGGGCCGGTAGATGTAAATAAAAAATATAATTTAATATATATACTGTTTTATGCTTAAGCCATAAATTAAAATATGTTGGTTCAATGAATGAAAAATCCATTCCCATATATATATATATATATATATATATATATATATATATATATATATATAGTCATCCACTGACAGACTGTTTCACTGAATCTCGGCACATCAGTGTGACTAGATATCCGATCGTTCCAAGCTGTGACCGAATCCAGTCGGATATTCTAACCCCTAGAGAAAGGCGAATTTTTGCGTATTTATTTTTTCATAAACACGCTAGAGAACTCAATCCGGCTGGAGAGTCTTACTCGCTGTTTAACAAATTCGCACTTTTCTCCTCCTAGTGCTCGACCCAATAAATTATTTTTCAGGAGCTAATATCGTCATACACTGACAGACTGTTTTGCTGCATCACAGCTCATCAGTGTGGCTAGACATCCGATGGCTTCAAGCCGGGACCGAAACCCGACCGATATGGTATCAGTTTTGAGATTCTAAGCCCTAGTCAGAGAGAAAGGCGAATTTTTTCGTATTTATGGTTTTATAAACACGCCAACTCAATCCATGTATATATATCTATATATATATACATATATACATATATACGTGTGTGTGTGTGTGTACGTGTGTGTGTGTGTGTGTGTATTCAATAGGCAAGGTTGGGTGAAGCTAAACAAATATGAGAAATGTTAACCATACAAACGGCTAAACACAGTAAATATATTTAACCATTAATGAAAAGACGGCTCCACATGCAGAGGGATGAAGAGCAGTTAGCAAATGGCTCGTGAATTCGCAGCAATCGAAAGTGACAAAAGAAATTCAAATCATACCTATAAAGAAGCTCTTTAATAATGACTGATGAACGACAATTTATTTTCATATTCTCCCCAGAAACAAGAATATAGCCTGAGGCTTGGAAAAATTAAATTATAAGCCTTAAACAAAGCATATTCGTTGGTATCCAAACCTCCATAAATTAAGAATTATGATCCATACGCCTATACACCCATATACGTAGATACATATATATATATATATGTGTGTGTGTGTGTGTGTGTGTGCTTGTCTGTGCTTGTGCGTGTAAGATAGAGTGAGTGTGAAAATGAATGGATGCTGAAAATATCGACTTCCCAAAATATTCTGCTGTTTAATCATTGAAATGAGTTTTTAAGTCGCGCACAAAACACTGCAGTACTTTCTCGTATAGGTATCTATATAACTATATATAGACATACATGCATACGCACACGCACACATACATACACACACACACACATATATATATATATATATATATATATATATATATACATATATATATATATGTATTGTTAAATATATATATACATATATATATATGTATTCTTAAATATATATTGTTAAATGAATGGTAGATCGTTAAAAATGTAATTCAGTCGCTCTCTCGATCGATTGATCGATATACATATACATACATATATATATATATATATATATATATATACATACATACATACATACATACATATGTGTATATATTCATAAAAATAATGTTACTCTCTTTTTCCTTTTCAAACATTGCATTTTCCTTCCGTTGTACTGATTAATTTGTTTAATCCGGTTTTTTTAAAACTTTTTAATTCTATTCTTTTTCATGGCGTCTTTTCTTGTTCTCCTTATCAAATCTGTCACATCTACTGCCAGTTAATTTCATGCAACACTGATAAGAGATGATTTACGGTCACCTTTAGAGACCAAAATAGGTAAAAGTATTTTTTTCACTTTTTTACGCACAATGATTATTAACAACTCAACTGTACAAATGCACCGCTGTCCTGATATCTGTCTGCCTATATCTGTGTAAGAAGTGACACAGCTTCAGTTGAGCTGTTCAAGAGTGCTGTTAACCTCATTAATGGAGAGATGTGGGAGTCTGATTCCGTCAGAAGTGATCAATTGCCTCTTCATATGGCGATTGCTTTTCTGGAGGAGCGAAGAATCACTATATATACACATACATGCATATTACATATGTTTTATTACTTTAAACATTATTTTTGTGGAGACATGTATCTGAAATAGACGCCCTCTATCGTCTGCGCTCTCAAGAAATCGAAATAAAGAACGTATGTATTATCTGACAGGGTTCGAACCCGCGTCCCCTTTGTAGGAGAAACCACCAGAAATAACGTTTTAAGTAATAAAAGTGTTGGATTAAAAATTAATTGATTAATTTTTTAGAAAAAAAAATATGTCGTATTACTATTAACCGTATATTTCCTGGGTATACGTGTTTGAGTTGATATACGAGTTTTGGGTCTTTTTTAATTATATCAAACAGTGAAATTAATAACAACCGAAATATAGCGTGATCCGAAAGTCTTATCACCCTAAACCTCTCTTCCAAACTTTTGGGGCTCGTTTCAAATATCTGAAATAGAAAATTATATTATATATAGGGGTGACAAGAGTATCAGACCAGCCTGTAGATTGATATGTCCGACTGATGAAAACTCGTTCCTCCGACTGAATCGAACATCAAGAAAATCACAGAGCACAATTTTTATTTAGTAACACTTTCACTGTCAAAGAAATTTTTTTTAAAATGGGGATATCAACTCAAATTCATGTACACATTAAAACAGCGTTTATAGTAATAAAATGTCAGTCAGTTATGTGCCATGCGTGATACAGGCTTAGGCGATCATGTATCTTTCGATACATGAGTGACGAGGTAGATCTGAAAAAAAACAGAAAAATTCTACCTTGTGACATGACTGACGAGGCAGATTTTTTATGCTTTTTTCAGATTTACCTCGTCAGTCATGTATCGACTGACGAGGTAGATTTTTTCCCGTAGTAGATTGCCATTTCTTTCTACGGTAGACCGGTTGCTATCCAAGGCTACAGAACCCGGTCTTCCCTGTTATTTTCCCATATCTGGGGTGGAGGAGAAGAAGAGGATTCACACCTTTCCCAAGGGTATTAGCACGTAAGTGAATGTAATGGATCTGACTGGAATTCGAACTCGACTCTGCGATTCCTCAATCCGAGCCGCTATCCATTACTCTACCGTCTTTTAAAAAGTCATTGCTGTGTCGAAACGGAAGCTAGCAGATATAGATTTGCAGAAGGCTCCACGAGCAAAAGGTGCTAACTTTTTCTTCTCGGGGTTTCTCTGTGGACGAATGTGTAGAATTTGTTATGTGATTTGGCTAAGAAAGTGGTTTTCCTGATAACAAAAAAAATGATGCAGTTTCGATTTCTGTCAGAGGAACACTTTTTCTTCAGTGGAACTTCTCAGTTTTGCATAATTAATGTTATTTTTGAATTTCACATAGTGTTGGTTATTCCCGGTACATCTACACACACACACACACACACACACACACACACACACACACACATATATATATATATATATATATATATATATATATATAGTAATGATGCAATATGATAATCCGTACGGAATTTGCAGGAGGATATAGATCCAGGGAGAGCTCTATGTCAAAAGACAGAGCAAATTATTATTAATTAAAGAATATCAAATATTTAAAATCCCATAGGTAATCATTGTTTATTTCATGAGAGCTCTAAAAACAGCATTTCTCAATCTTCAAGATCTACAAACAAATCACAAATGAAATGGAAAAATATTCCGGGTTAAAAATAAGAGATATTGCCTTCTTCTTTAGAGAGAGTAGGAAAAGGCAGAAAGTGTTGACCTATTTTGACATACTGACCTCAGTATATCATTTGAGTATGGTGGAAGGGTTTAATGTCTGAATCTGAAACAATCCCGTCTGTTTTTGTCAACAGGCCAAATTTTCAATTCTGACATATTTCATTCAACAAATTATTTGTAAATAATTTTAAAAGAGAACATTTTTAAAGATTTCGAAATTAGCGAAAAAATTTTCATGAGGTTTTTATATAATTACCCAAGAAATTTAAAATAAAATACCTAAAGAATTTGAATTAAATGTTTATTAATTATATTCAGAGAAAAATATTTATATCTAAAGTATCTTACATGTATTCATTAATAGTTAGCAGGATATGAATGTACTTTAAACTAAGGAATAGTTAGATCAGGGTTAATTCCCTCTATTTCATTCAACAAATTCTGTAAATAATATTAAAAAAGTGTCTGGTTCGGAACATTTTCAAAGTATAGGATTGGTATATACGGAATAAATTCCAATAACCAAAAAATACAATTTTTAAAAGAGTGCTCAATACAGTGTAGAGCAAACATAAATATGTTATAAAATCACTACAAAAATAGCCATTTTGTTTCAACACTTCTGGTGTTTATCAAGTGATAGTGTTGATTGCAGAATAAAGGGTTTTAAAAGATTTAAATCGACCAAACACCTCTCGCTAGGGGAAACGCTGTTACATAAGCTGCAATGACCAATCAAAATGCAAGTATATGAGAAATCAAAAAACTTGACAACGAATCTTGGTTATAATAATTAATGCTTTAATATAAGGGTTAGACTAAAATAGAAATCATTCTAACTAATTAATATTAAATTTTACTATAAAATTGAAAATTAAAAATTACCAATTTTAAATTTTAAATTTAATCTCTATGTTTTGTTATTTATTTTGTTTTAATTGAAAGGCCAAAAATTCAGTTAGAATAAACGTTAAAATCTAATGTTGATGCTAAGCTTTGTTACAACTTAGAAACATTTGAAGTGGAGATATGAGAAGGGGTGTGAAATCTTGCAAAAGACAATAGATACACAATCAGATTATAATACACAAACACGTAGACATATTTAGATATATAAAAACGCAAAAACACGATCGAAATAGGAAATAGATGTCCACAACCCTTAAGAAAACGACAATATATATATATATATATATATATATATATATATATATATATATATATATATATATATATATATATATACGTTGTGAGACCGATACTTTCCTACATCATGGACTCTCCCAGTACTATATTATTATGTGAATGGTAGTATCATGGGAGTAGCACCAGTAATGCGCAGCCGCGTACCATACCAATATCGGACACCACTGGATAGTAAGCTCTGCTTACTCTTACACTATTCTTTGTAACTTTTCTGTTTAATATATCTTTCTTACCTCTAACCCGTGTTCCCTGTTTTCCTTCCGTGGCCCCTACTTCGGGTCCACATCAATATATATATATATTTTATTACGCTAGCATTTGACAATTTTTCTTTTCTTATTTTAATCATTTCAACCAAAGCAAGGCAATAAAGCCTCTACAAAAACAAAAAAGGGTAAAGAATGTGAGAAAAATGAGTAAAAGAAAAACACTATTAAAGAGCGAACACAATAATAGAAGAGGAATCAAGAAGACAGTAGATAATCTTTGGCAATGCAATTTAATTTTTGAAGATCAAAGTTGACTGGAAAGTAAGAATGCAGAATGAGTTCTACAGGCAAGAAGTGCGATAAAAGAAACTGCTAGCAAAGAATTTACAGTTATATCTAACCAATTCAACTAATGAGACCGTGTTGCCTTTCTAGTTCAATGCTTAAAAAAAGATAAACATTTCAGTGTTTACCAAAGAAGAAAGCTCGTCTGAACCATTAGCATGAAAATATTTTTTATTATTCACAGGGATGCTGCGTTAAAGGTGATGGAGAATTTGACTGAAGCTGAGATACCACTTCAGGACTAATAACATTACATATTTTTCTTTGGATTTTATCAAGAATCTCTAAATATATAGCAGAAGTACCAGACCACATGTAACATCAATATCCATTGCATGGAAGAATGGTAGACTTAAACATGTGTAAGATAGATTCTGGGAAAAAAAACGTCTAGCACAACACAGTGAACAAACTTTTCTAGATGCATACCTAGCAAGTGATTCGATATAATCTTTCCACTTCATGTCAGCGGGAAAATGTTTTCCTGACATGAAAGGCATGAAAAGAAATAGGGTGCTAAACACTTTGTTTATGCTTACCAATTTATATATTTAGCTAATTACAAATCCATTTATATTTAAATATATATGATTATGCAGAAATCAAAAGGAAGTAATCAAAAGGACAAATTTAGTAGTGATTGAAATTCGGACATGGTTACTTTATTGTATAATAGTTTTAAGAGAATAAGTGCAGGTTGGTTCGACAACATAATATAATTTTCTGTTTCAACGCTCTGTGGGTTATTATCAAGGAGAGAGTTTCACATGAACGATACCAGAATAACTATCAATTGAACGACGCCGTTCGGAGAGCCTTTGCAGCAATCAACAAAACACAGCTTCGTAAAATATCACACAGGAAATGGTGTCGCATCATTTTCTACCACGAAAATGATGGTGTTCATACAGATATTTTCCATGTGTGACAGCGTCAATGAAAGTGAATAAACTAAATCCAATAGATGTGCTTTCTATTACTGTATTACTTGTTCTTCTATTGTTCTCATTACTTTTTGGGAGCAGTTGGCAAGACTTTCGGGTCAACCAGTACGTTTACAATGATGTACAGAATACATATCTCGCAACTGTATAGTTTGTATGTTACAGTGAGTTTCTTTAAACATCATCTGTGTGCATGTGCCTGCTTAAGAAAAGAAGGTAAAAGAAGTTCACATGAAATAATGAGTCTGTTCAACGAAATGTCAATAGAAATTGAATGAAAGCAGACGAAACCGAAAGACAGGAAAAGTTAGGTAAATTCAAGGTTAGAACGGCATTTCATGCGACTCCGAAAGAAACCCAACCGATTTCTAATTTATTTTAATGGATTTCGGCTATTTATAATAACTTAATGGAGGAAATAAAGGCTAAATTTTACTGGGAAGAATTAGTAACAAGAATTCTAATTGAATGAAAAATACAAATGCAATATTTTATGCGCATTTTTATTGGATAAAAAAATCGATGACGGAATTCCGAGTTGGAGGGCATTTCTTTTATTTGCTTTTACTTTAAACTCAGGGAAATTTATTTGCAGATGAAAAATAACTTGTTTGCTAAAAATGTTCAAAATGGTGGGAAAATATAAAAGTGAAGATTTGTTAGGTTATTCGGAAAATAATGTCCGATTTTAGAATATATATTTAACTGTGTTCTAATACATTATTAAAATAGTCACACAAACATATATTACACATTCCTAATGAGTAAAATGTACTCTTTTTAACTGTTTTATCAATGTCTTTCAGAATTTAATTTAAAGTATCCTCAGAACGTGGAAATAGAAGAGACACGTTTGCTTTTTTTGCATGAGTTCAAACTTGGTAAAAAATCCTTCTCAAACTGCTGTTAACATTAACAGAGCCTGGGATGCAGGATCCATTTGTGATCTAACAGTATGGTGCTTGTTTCTGAAGTTCCGCATTGGGGATACGAGTCTAGAAGATGAAGGTGGTAGAGGGCTTCCATCTGCATTCGACAATCAACATGTAAAAATACTATAAAAAAATCCTCAAAAAATTGGCAAGATGAAGAAAATCTATACATGGGTTCCACATGAACTAAGTGAAAGTAAAAACAGTTCGACGTATTGAAATGTGTTCAATGCTGCATCTGCGAAATTCGAATAAACTATTTCTTGATCAAATAGTGACCTGTGATGATATGTATCCTTTATGACAAATGCAAACGATCGATTGAATGGCTCGATCCTGACGAAGGACCCAAACACTTTCTAAAACCTGAATTGTACCAACAGATTATAGCGACTTGTGGTCCGTCATTGGAGTCATCCATTACAGCTTTCAGTAATCTAACAAGTGAATCACTGCCGACGTCTACTTTTATTTTATTTTGGTTTTTAATCACCCCAAGCAAAGCTGGAATGCCGCTAGTACGCAGGGGATGACAGGTAGTGAAAGTGAGAGAAAAGACTGAGTATAGGTAGGAATGGGAAAAGGACAAAAGATGAACGGGATTCAAGAAGATAGAAGATAGCGATTTACGTTGCATTTAAATTTTTTAAGATTGTAGTTATCAAGGAAGCAAGTAAATGGAAGGAATTTCCACATACGGGAAGTGCGAGAAAAGAAACTGTTGGCGTACAAGTAACGGTTACATTTTGCTAATTCAACAATAAAAGGGTGGGACCTAGATGCCAAACTAATAGCATGCTTAAGTTCATGTAGTCGGGACACCAATGATAGAAGCTCGTCAGTGCAGTTGCCATGAAAATATTTGTAGTATTGACGTCGGTGAGAAAGTGACTGAAATCGAGTTGTCAAGTCTCGATCGATTATATTACAGACCCCTCTTTGGATTTCGTGAAGAACCTCGAGCTGAATACCAGGAGCACTACAAACAACCGGATGAAAAGCACATTCAGTTAAGTGACTGGTACTGGTTAATCGACGAGGTCCGTTTCACCTTCATGACAATGATCGGCTACATGTTGCTATGGTGACACTGCAGAAGCTCGTCGATTTTGAATACGATTTTTTGCTACATCCACCATATTCCCTTGGTCTCTCGCCAACTGACTAGTAATTTTTCAATCATCTTGACGAATATTTAAGCCAAAAGACGTTCCGTTGAAAAGAAGATGCAGAAACTGCATTCAATGATTTCTTGGCGTTCAAACCTTTAGAGTCTTATCATAAAGACATAAGTAATCTTGTAAGTCGATGGCAGAAATATATAGTAGTTCACAGTTCCTATTTTGACCGATTTAATCGGTGTAAATACATTAATTCAGGAATAAAAGTTGACTAAAAAATCAAACATTATTTTCCAAACAAACCAATAATTTTTCGTTGCCTGCAATCTGTTTTTGCACACAAAAATTCAGCTGAATGTCGCAATTAATTGACAGGTTAATTATTTATTTATCTTATTTTTCGGTTAACTTCAGGACTCAGTTCTAAATATAAATCTTTTTCACAATGTTTTAATTTAAGAATATGTTATATCAATTATTATATCGTCTTTTCTTGTCTGTTATATTTTTAAGGAAATGTCTATCTCGTTAGTGTCTGCAACAGTTCAAATGAAAAGCTTGGGGTGAAAATAGAAAAGTAGCATGCAATATACTGGTAATATTTGAGACATGGACGTTGCTTTTACTGATCTGGACACTGAAATTTAATGACTAAGGTCCGACAAATCTACAGACATATAGCTACAACTTACGCCTGATTATTCTTGTCATTTTATTTGTTTACAATCTGAGAACTGTTTTAACAGATGACGGAAAATGTGACACCGAAATCCGAAGGCACATTTCAATAGCGAAAGATAAACTCCAATCACTAAACAAATATTAAGAAACAGGGAATTTTTGTTAGAAAGAGAAAAGTGCTTAACTTCTACGTAATATCAATCTCGGTATATGGCAGTGGGGAATGGGACGTTCCTGATTCGGCGTAACCGATTGTACAAAGGAATTTTTCGGCAGAGGGACGTTATAGTCAAATTTCTTGCTTGCTTGTTTTTTCTCTCTCTCTCTCTCTTTCCCACTCTTTCTCCATCCCCCCCTCTCTCTCTCTCTCTCTCTCTCTCTCTCTCTCTCTCTCTCTCTCTCTCTCTCTCTCTCTCGTTAAATTAGTGCTTCGTCCAATTTAAGAAAAAGAGTTGTTGGAGGCATTTTTATATAGATGGATGCCCAAACACGAACTGGGAGGGATAGTAATGGGACAATTTGCTTAGTTGTGGAGTGCCATGATCGCCTCATCCGAAAGGACACGACATAAAAAAGAATTTGTTATCTGAATTCTAAGATATTTTGATTTTTTTTAATTCTTGATTAATTGTGTTTTTATTTTATTTTTGCTTTTATCAGAAATGTCGTTACATTTTACGACAATTAAAACAGTGTGAATGTAAAATAAATTATTAGCACAGTCACAAGCATGATGGCCATAGTCCATAACTACTGTAGAAAGATTGCCGGGAATAGAATATTGTCGACATTCAGAAGCTTTTCTGTCCGATGAACATTCCACAACAGCGAGACAGCTGATGACTACTTTCCTATCTTGTAGCAGTTGATTGTAGCAATACCAACATTGGACAAAACTTGACAGAAAAACATGGACACAGTCAGCAATACTACGTCTACGAAAACCGAGGAAAGCCCTGGAACCAAAAAACCTAGGATTCATGAAAATAGAATCTATTTCATCCTACTTATCCAACTTCCACCTTTAGCCGGTGAAGTGGGAAATTTGTGTTACAAGTGTTCCTAATCATAAAACCAGGTTTAAACTGGGAATGGTGTGCCTTCTTACAAGAGGGTAGGGAAAATTTCTCGACCCGACCAACTTGGGTGGCCCAGTAGTATGTTTATTTTTCTGGCATTTTTCAAAGATGCAACACGCTGGGACCACTTCACCAAACCGACAGCATCAAGAAGTAACCTTCCTGACAAATTGACCATAGTGAGATTCATACTCATGCCGAAAACAAAGAATCGGCGACGCGCTGATACTGATGAGGCGCGCTCTCTTCCAGAAACTGTAACTCTAGTCCGCACAGCATCGTTGCAACATAATTCACAGGTAGGCTCTGAGGTTGTTGAGCAGACACACGTGTACTTTGTACAGGCGTCTGCAATAGGGACTATCTAGCTACCCTAGCGTTTAGGCATACTCAAGTACGAACGACCAATCACTATATATAATGTGAGATTGTAAACAGTAACTATTACGGCTGATAATGCAAGACTTCGGTAAAGCGAATCGAGTCCTCTCAGTCACTGTATGTTTATCTAAAAATAAATACGCTTAAAATTCACCTTCTTCCATGCTGTGTGCCAACGGCTGAGGAATAAAATCGCCGAATGACGCCAATATGATAAGGCACAAATAGGAAACGTTTATCAGTCTAACACTTTTCGCTTTTATTAAAGCATTGTCAGAGAAAAAAAAGCATTGGAGAAAAATCTTCAGGAAGGCTTGGAATCCGTTAACTTCTTAAAATTTTGGATGGACGCCTTATCTCTTCGGAACGACACAAATTATACTAACGTTGGTTTAAAAGAGTCGAACATCCCTGCAACATGAATGGCCAATGAAAATCAAACAACACAACAGTAAAAATATCAGAATTTCTTTCTACTTTTTCTCCATATCTCATTCTCGGGGGAAGCTTTAATTAAAGTGAAACATGTTAGATTGATAAAGTTCCCTATTTGTTCTTTTATCTCATCATTCTGTTGTATGCCGATCCATATTTGATCTATATTTGATCCCAACTCATCGTATGTATATTTTAAATCATTGTCGCCACTGTCTTGGTTTGAAAGCATGATCAGCGTCCATGGTATTTCAATAAACTTGATCCAACAGCAAGGCCTCTGATCAGGAGGATTTGAGGAGCGTGGAAACGCCTCTTAATTCCCCGATCCACTCTGACCCAGAGTGGTAGCACCTATTAGGGTCCAAGCTATAAGAAAATAGTTAATGCCCAAAGTGGGGTCAAGACACTATGAAAGTATAAAAATACCAGTAATACATTTAAAAGAAATAACATTATCAGCAATGCATTTTGAAAAAAATATTACCAACAATATATTCTTGAAAAAGATATTACCAGCAATACATTTTTGAAGAAAAAATATTAACTGGCAATAGATTTTTGAAAATAATTATTACCAGTAATACATTTTTGAAGAAAAAATATTAACGGCAACAGATTTTTGAAAATAATTATTACCAGTAATACATTTTTGAAGAAAGAAAAATATTACCATCAGTACACTTGACTATCGGCAAAAATCAACTTTACAAAAAGACGTCAATGTAACCTGATCTACAAACTGATTTCTTACAAAGAATACATATTCTATTCATACGTATGCTAAAAATCTTGGCGGTATTAAATAACTCATTGAGGTTGATGTGCAGTAAAACACAATAAACTAAACCAAGCCAAGCATGATCACATCTGTCGTAGAGAAAAATCGTCTAAAGAAATAAACTTTACATCCAGAAATTAAATCCATAATCTGTTATTAAAGATTTCACTCGTCATTTCTCACTAGGAAAAAGTCCTATTAAATTCTCTTTTCCTTAATATTCAGCCATTAAATATATTGACATATAACCTCAATATGCAAATATAACAATTTTGTAATACTGTCATAAACATATATTAACCGGTGAATAATCTCAGAACTTTTCTGAATTTGGATCCTATAATATAAACTTATACCGGCAAATCATAATCCTCCTGTTAAAAGCATTAAAAATGCATTTTAATGAAAGATTAAATTAAGATTTAATAAAGAAAGATTAATTTATATGCTTTATAGATCGAACGGGATGTCTGCAAATCATTTACTGTGCAAGAATCATTTCTTTAAAGCGCAATTTATATTAGAAGTACACACTGAATTTTAAGAAACTTTACACTTGCACATTAATATTCGAGTCTATTAGAGAAAATTCCCAGTAAAAATTTCTTTCTTTCTTTTTAAGATTGAAATCACGTCACCTTAACACTGAGCTATCGACCAACTTGAATAATCGCTTTACAGAGTTCTTTTTTTATCATTTTTGTCACCAAACATTGGCTATAATAAAACGGCCGTTGGCAATATTCGGTCATACAATAATATATACGAGAATAATATATATATATATATATATATATATATATATATTTGTGTGTGTTTCCAACTCGAGCCAATTCATTATCTTTCAAAAAAGTCTAATTTTTAATGACTATTACTAATTAAGCAAGAAAAGTGCCAATTAGTGTTATATATTTTCAAAAAAATTGAGACATTTCGAAGATTTATTTTTTATTCTTTGTCATACTTTGTTTCGTTCTGCACACACATACATGCAGATGTACACATACACACACACACATATATATATATATATATAATTACATGTATTTGAATATATAAATATATGTGTGTGTGCGTGTGTGTATGAATGTAATAATATCAAAATTTGCGTACATAAACATATTGCTGCTATCAAATATAAACGAACAAATATATAACTCGCTATGAAATAATATCCATGCGTTGTTGTATTGAGGTGATTTTATATAAAATGTTATGTATGTAAGTGTGTGCATATATATATATATATATATATATATATATATATATATATATATATATGAGTATATGTTGAGTACTATCATGTATATACATTTGCGTATACATTTTTAAATATGAGAGTGCATATGAGCACATACCTATGCATATATATGCATATATGCATTCATACTCATATATTAATAGATACGCATACATATTAGTAAATGTTATTGATTTGATTGTGTCTACGCGCGTATATACGTACAGATATTTATTCTAAAAGACAAACATAATTATATGTCAGTGGCTTCTATAAGTTTGCATACAAATTAATTAAAATTATGTCCACGAACGTCTGTGTATGAATATGTATAAACTCCGTCTCACATGTTTTATCTTTATATAAAATAAATACGTATTTCAATCGAAAGGTTTATTTGTTGAATAAGTGCAATATTTATCAGCGTAGTTCGGAAGAAAGCAAGTTCGTTCCGCGAAGAAATAAATAAATGTTTACGATTTGTATGGAATATATCTGGCTTTAGATTACATCGACGTGGTTCGGGATGTGGCTTTAGATATCTCGAAGGCGTTTTGCAGGGTTCGACATGACAGCCTTCTTCACTTTCCAGTGTTATGATGTTTCTGGCCAGATATTTTATTTAATCTAAAGGTTCTTTTTAAAAAATTGGGTAATGTAGGTCTAGTTGAACGGCCACTGTTCAGATTATTTCAAATTAATGCGTTGGTTTCCGAGGGACCTCTCCTTGGACCTGTCAAATGTCATCAGTTCCCAATTAGGTATTTATGCTGGCAATACAATTATCTCCTCCTGTCTTAACCCTGCATTAGTCACATGGGTTGTTTTGTTACACTAAATTACTTGTAATTCATAGTTAGCAACTTATTACTTTTGCTTCAACCGCTACTCATTTGGCCCAGTGAGGGTGTGTAGCACATGGTGTGGCATAATTGTAGATCAGTTGTCGCGGGAGGTAGACATTACTTTGTCTTCTTCGAGATGTCTTGTCATCCCACCTAACTAACAAATGTAAGTTTTCAAGATTTATATATTTCATATATATATATATAGTGTAACCCGGATATAAGAGACCCGGGTATAAGAGAAACTCGGATATAAGAGAGATTTTATCTGGTCCCAAATTAGAGCCACACTTACCTAAACAAAATAGACCAAACCCGGATATAAGAGAAACCCGGATATAAGAGAAACTCGGATATAAGAGAAACTCAGATATAAGAGACTTCTCCGGTCAACTCTCTTATATCCAGGTTACACTGTATTTATATATATATATATATATATATATATATATATATATATATATATATACCGGGTGTAACAGTAAAATTGTACAAATCGTGTAACTGCATGGGATAATTGTCCATCCCACAAAATGTAAAATATCTATAAAAAAACACTAAACTAGTTGAGTTCCTTTTTGCCAGATTCTCTAATAAGACGTTTAGCCATCTTGACATCATTTGTCGCAAGAACCACTAAAAGACCCTGTCAGTTATTCAGCTAGAGGTAGAACAGATTAAAATCGCTTTGTTTCAGCCTCAATATGTTCTCCCAAGTGAGCAATGGTGAGAGGAAAAGGATCATTCAAGCCTTCAGTAATGGTACCAACATTCATAATTGGCTTCCATCTTCAAAGTCTATTTAAGAACCACCAAGAGAAAGGTGAATAAGTTTTAATAAGAGGTAACAGTAAAGAGGAAAACTGGATCAGGAGATCACAACAGCAAGATGGATCATTATTTCAACTTGAAGCTAAATACATTCTTATTCTTCAAAGTAGAGTCCAATAGGGTTATAACAACATCGGAGAATTCCAGCAACATATCTTTAATCAATTCTAAGACACAACGGTTCAAAGTTTAATCTAACAATTGCACAATTTTGTTGTTGTACTATTTGGACAATTTTTCTTCTAAACCCGATATATATATATATATATATATATATATATATATATATATATATATATATATATACATATATATATATATATATGGTGTATCAAAAATATTTTGCAAACTTTGGGGGCTGGTTCCTGACACCGTAACAAGGTAAAATGTCTATATAAATATATGCCCGAAAAGCCATCGTTCATGCACCCGTAGGATCATTGACTGGCGGGCACTTTCAAATACTCCCACACGGTGTCGAATGCTTTAGCAGGCCCCCATGACACGTTAATGAAGCATTTATATATTATTCATGTCTGCTGCGTAAGCCAATTATCTTAGGTGGTCTCACAGATAAAAATCCAAAGAATCAAGATCGAGGCAAAGTGAAGGCTATGGAACCTGTCCTCTCCTTCATGGTAGATGTCAGCCGGTACATCGAGGACAATGTGACTAAAATGTGCTCGAAACCATCATGCATTAACTACATACGTCTTCGTATTAGCAGGGGCAAGTCTGGAAGTGCGTTCTAAATAAAGTCCCTGTAGAGAACTCCTGTAAGACTTGCTGAGAGAACATATCGATCTACCAGACAGTCACCTACAATTACAGCACACACATTAATCGTAAACTTATGCTGGTGCCTAGTTTGTATTGTACCATGGGGATTCCGATCCGCCTACAAATTTGGTTGTGTGAATTTATTTCATCGCTTCCATATATTGCCTCATTCGTAAAAAGAGTGAAGAGAGAAACAATGGATGAGCAACTTGTGCACAAAATCATCAGCAAATGTTCTTCCGTGGAGTGTGATCAGAAGGCGAAAGACCCTGCAAAAGCTTCAAATGTTACGTATGCAAGATATACTACAGGCTAGGGTCACTGGATCGTCTCCAAAAGCCTGTAGAATTGGTTCTTCGTAGTCAGGCGTACGAGCGAATCTCTATATTCATCAGCTTTAGCAGTTTTATTGCAATTTTGAACGTCTTATGTGAATTAGGCTTCTCTAAATAACATCAAAAATAAGAATAAATACTACTGAAGAAATGAGGATCAGTCTAGCGCACATTTGACTAAACATTGGAGAAATCACGAAAACACCAGGTACATGTTTCATACTAAATAAGCTGCGCAAATATGCAAATAGAAACATTGAAATAAAATGAATTCATATTTGTGTGCATTCTTTTTTCTAAATCTATGGTATTATTTCATAACATTTAAACATTATGAAATTAGACTTTTTTTGAAAGATAATGAATTGGCTCGAGTTAAAAACACACACAAAAATTGCTAAGTGCGCCGTGATGTTTTCATTTGCCCCGTGGTGTGCCGAAGCTTAAAAAGGTTGAGAAACACTGATCTATGGGGTCATAGGGAATTGTCAGAGGATTAGCGTTCTGATTTTGAGAGCATGGTTCTAATCCCCTGGTTGGTCGGTTAATCAAGAAGTAGATCTCTTGAAAGGATTATTCAAGAATGACTATTTCAACGTGTCTGAAGATCCCGAAAATCATACCACAGATTGACGCGAGAGAGACAAAATGAATGATTCCATAAGTAACATAATCCTCAGTTGCAATAACTGAAACTGGTGGAGTTAGTGTTTTTTTAATCTTACGCTAGCATATTAATGTGGGTTTCATATTTGTATGAAATAAAAGTGTCTATTTTCAGATTTTGAGATATACGGATATATATTTATACATACATTTATATTGATAACACTAGTAGTAACTGAAAATTTCACGATTTTGCCATTTGAATATTCTGATGAGTAATGATTGAATACGATTCTAACGTGTTCTAAGGCTATATAACACCCGTGAAAATTCACTATTGCATCGTTAAATATTTGAGCTTAACAACTTTAACCAAATATTACAATAACAATCATATACAGGTGATTATCTGAAGAAATAACTGGGTACAAATGAAAAGATTTAAAACTGCCAAGTTTTTCCCCTTTTACGGAAGCAGATGTGGTTAAAATGTTTGCTTTCTGACCATGAGACCTGGGTTCCAATCTCACCATGGTCGATTTGTCAGGAAGGAACACCTTTGGAAAGTATCTAAAAATCATACCACGGATTTACCCAAGCATTTTGAGTGAAATTGGGTAGAGTCGGTCGTTGTGCAAGTCATCGTGACGGTGGGTTTGGACGTGCTGGCCTTGTTCAGACTGCTGATATAATGCGCTCTCTCCCAGAAATTTTAACTAAGGTCGCTCAGCATAGTTGCAGTATAAACTACAGGTGGGCTGTGTGGGTGTTGAACAAACATAAATGTGCCTGAGTGGGCGTCTGCAATGGGGATTATCTAGCCGCCCTAGTAGACTGACATACGAGTGGCTGCGTCATTTACATTACGGAATCAGATGTTAAAAACATGAGAGCTTTTTCACCTCTAACCTATCGTTCTTTCTTTCTTTTTTCTTTTAGTCACTGAAGCCAAACACTGGGTCTAATATGTCTTTTCCGCCTTTCTTCGCGATCTTCTCCATTATTTATTACGTACTGGCATGGCGTAACGTGCGTGCTAAATAACTAAATATGGATGATAGAACAAGCATAATTATAGTCTGCTTATAAGATGTGCTGGTAGCATAGCTGGTATCGGCCCGAACACTTAAATCGCAGTATTCGTCCGCATACCATTGGCAAAGGTATTAATCTATACCTTCTCCCCAGAGTCTAGGGGCTAAAAGCGGAGATGACTGGACTCTTGAACCTTGACTGGCAACCATTCTAGGAGGAGGACAACTGAATTCAAATCCCGCTTGGTGTAGGGTGATCACCTCCACCCATGAAGGACATACTTGTTACAGAAACCATAACATCTAATGCGATTAAAATTTTGTATTGTGTATTTTTTGCATATACACAAACACACACATTATATAAATATATTATATTCCACATATATGTGTGTGTGTTTGTGTGAGAGAATCTTCAAGTTTTTGTTATTTATATCCAGAATATATATTTTTTAGATTATAAGAATTTTTTTTTATTTTGAAAATAGTAATGGTTAAATAAGTTTTACTAATTGTCCCATAGGTAGGGGAGAAGAGATGGATACCTACCTTTCCCAAGTGTATTTGCGTGTAAGTGAATATAAGGACCCAACGGCAATTGGAGCTTTGCTCTCCGATTAAAAATTCTGTGCCATTATCCACTTCACCACCCGCGCATCCAAATATACATTACCTAGTATTCCCAAGCGGTTACCCATCTCGATAGCAATGCGATTTACAATTTCACCATCTTCCCAACTTTCCTTTCCTGCCTTGTAAATCATGAAGAAAACATTATCTCCAGCTTTGAAAGATTTTATAGTTAATTTCCTATTATGGTATCTTTTTTTATTTTTTATTCAGGTTTAATTTTCCTGACGATTATTAGTTCCACTGGTGACTTCCACGATGCAGTATAATGATTAGGTATCAGTCTTTAAATTCTTCAAATCTTCTAGAATATTATTTCTTCTGTCTCCTTTCATTTTGATTTCTTTAATGCTCTTTTGAACGTATCAAAATCACGTTCATCCTGACTCTTTGATCTTGGGCGGTATGACGGTGCTGTTATATGTTCAAATGCATAGTATTTGCAAAAGATTTGAAGATCACAATGTAAATTTCGTGCCATTATCAGACACTACAGGATCTGAAACTTCACATCTCGAAAACAGTTTATGAAGAAAATTTACAATTACAGTGAAAGTAGGTCTACAATTAAATATTTCAGGCTGTTTTGAAAAACCGTCAGATAATACGCATCATGAAAAGGTCTCGTGTAATTAACGTGCAACCTCGATCAAAATTTATCAGTTTTACGCCAGGGTTGATTATTTACAAGTGGTAATTTTGCCGCTAGAACACAACTTCTGCCTGACTCAACCGTATTTTGAATATACTGATCCATTTCAGGCCAATGTGCGTAACTTCTCATATGGGATTTCATTTTTTGTGCTGATAGCAGGAATTAATCCTCTTTCAGCGTACATCACTACTTTATCACAGATGGAAAAAGACTTATTTTCATGAACACATCGTTTATTTCTTTCCATTTCACTTTTACGTCATTCATTAATTTCAAAATGTGTCATCCTTCTGGGATTGTATTTTAATTTCGTCCAAAGTCACGTGTAGTTCCCTTATTATGTTACATTTTCAGAAATTAAAGAAGCAATTGTCTCCTTGAACGGTTCCTTAAATTTGGGGGGTTAATCTGGGGAAAAAAAACATATGCATGTACCAATTTGGAGCTAAATACTCCATCTTAAAATCTTAGTGTAGTAAGATCATTGGCAGTATGTGTTGAAATACCCCTTTTAGAAGCCAAAATGGTCAATAATGGGCGGTCATAGGTTTGCAGAATAAAATTCCTAATGTCTATCATTTTGTGAAATATTTTCACTGCAAGAATAATACCTAGCCCTTCTTTGTTGATTGGACTATTTTTTTCCAACTGCTATTAGCGTTTTAGATCCACGGCCAACTTTTTTTTATTTTACCTTACTTTAATTCAAGACAAATAACTGCTGCAAATGCCATAATCGCTAGAATGTAATGCTACAATTATTTCGAAATCAGGATTGAAATGCGTAACGATAATTCAGATCTTACACATGTTCTTTATGTCTTCAAAATATTTTTGACATTTATCGAACCAATTCCACATCGCACCTCTTTTCACTAATTTATTTAAAGGCACTCTCAATTTATGCATGTTTTGGTAAATAAAGATTATAATAGCTTTCGAGTCCCTAAACTGAATTTAATGTAGCAACGATGTCGAGGCAGGCGTATTTTTAATATCACTCATCTTTAATCGGTCTTGTCTCCGCTCAGGTGCTTTATATTGCTCTTGAAAAATTGGCATCCCTCCTCACTAATCTGAAATACTTCTATGTGTTCTGAATGTTGCCGTCTAGTTTGTTTTTTTCTTCTTCTGAGTACGTCGTCTAAATATGCAACAGCAAAATCTAAGCCAGCTTGCATCGTATCCATCAGTTGCTGTAAAATGCTTGGTGCCACTTTGACACCGAACGATAGTCTATTAAAACTGTATATACCCATGTGTATGTTAATTTTTTTTTTTTTTTTAAATCTACCATTTCATTGAGAAAAATTTTTCTGGGTATGGTAACAGATATACGTGAGGTAGTAAACACTCATTTACGCCTGTAGAAATATCTGCGCATACACGAATTTTTTTTTAACATACTGTTGTCGCTGCCCACTCAATATAATCTGTGAGCAAAATACAGTTTCTGATCTACCAAGTTCTTTGTTAATTGGCTCCACAACTTGAAAAGACAAATTACGTTTAAAAACAGGAAAATTCGTTTTTAACTCTTTAAAAAAAAAATACATATATATATATATATATATATATATATAGTTAACATATTTATTTTAGAGGAGTGATTCACTGTTTTTTCTTTTACTGATCGAACTTACCGGCAGACTCCACAAACTGAAGAGTTTCATCTACTCCGAGTGCAATAAGTTCAATGTATTATTTTTAATACGAATACCTTAGTTTATAAAGTTTTACTGGCACAAGAGACATTACATGCAATTTTGCCTCGAAAACAATTTTCATAACACGCAAGCTGTAACTTATTAGATTTTCGTTAATTTAGATTCACCAATATTTTTCCAAGTTTTGTTTCATTAATTATAGTAATGTCGCTGTCTGTGTTCAATTGAACTTTTACTTCAACGTTATTCATCGTTACCGTTACAAACTGTCTGTTCTGAACCTCGTTCAGATTTGTGAGTTGTCAATACGACTTTTAATGCATTAAAATGTCTTTTCTGCTTTGATTTGCAATAGCTTTGTCTATAAACCAGTTTTCCACATTGGAAACATTATTTTTGAATGGGCAATCTGCCTGAAAATGAAGTCTCCCGTAACCGTATCACGGATTCGGTGCTGTCATTTTTCTTTGTTCTTTCGTTGTATTGTCTGCAATTGTACCATATACATTCAGTTTTTGCAGTATCATGCCTTAAATTTAGAATTCTTCTGCCAATGTCTCTAAGGTTAAATTTGGGGTCCTTCACAAGTTTTGTTAAAATTCGCAAACAAATGCCTGCATGTTTACTCGACGTTAACACCTTCACAAAAATTAAACATGTAAGCATATCTAAAGATAACATTTTTCGCATTCGCTAGTGACAATAGCAGAATAAGTAACAATTTTTTTTCCTCAGATAAAATTACAACATTTTTCGTGCCCTGATGGATACAACTCCCTTAAAAGTAAACGAACCTTTCTTCAGCTGTCTAGCCCTGGCAATCTTTTTGCGAATCTCTTAAATTCTGTAATGTGACGAAAAAAAAAATAAAAAACGTAACACCTTCTTCAGGGTTATATAAAATTTCGACAATGGGGTTTGCGACTACATCAGGCGTTAATGAAACTTGTACTATTTGATTTGATTTCTAAAACATCGTTTCCAAACTTCCTTATCTGATGTTCCAATATTTGTAGAGTTCATTGTTGTTCCAATAACCGTTTTACCACGATTTTAAGACGTCCATATTGCATGTTTGTAAAATCCTTGGATGACATTAAATCAGAATATTCTTTTTTTATTCAAATGGAATTCAGATTCCCGTCGCCACTGTTATAATGCTCATATAAGATCGTATTTCTGGCTAATAATATTCCAAGGAAAACACCGGATCAAAATATTAGTGAAGAAACTGTTCAAGACCTCGATTAATAAAACAATAATAACGAATACAGTAGTTGGTGCGGCAATGGGCGTGACTACCTACGACTGCTGTTACTACGAGCAGATCTTGCACTCACACTCAAAGGACGAGTCTATATTCAACGATTACTTTAAAGAAGGTCGGTCGTCTTTCTGCACAACATCATATTTGGAGTTGTCCTCAGTGTGCACTTTTACATTTACATACGCTCAATCTCTGATATTGATCACTTTAACACATAAATATAATATATCATAAAAAAACTATATATAGGAATTCATGAATGAATTTTATATAACTGACGAAAATTATCTATTTAATTGTTCGCCAACTCCCCTCTCTATTCTTACAGCTGTCGCTACCATTTTCCTTGATGAGCACGTAAACCCATTTTTTTAATGAAATATAATTTCAGTCTTAGCCATTTTCGAGATTCAATTTCTACAATTTTAGTTTTCTATGCCACAGTGTTCGCAAAGTTGCTCCGGTGACTTAAATTCAGTTATTCTAGCTGAAAGCTAACCCAAGCGAGCATTTCATCATCACATCCGCGGCCCAGTGTCAAGATATGAATAGATAAAGTGGTCTTGACCAATTATATTACAAATAATAACAACAATTACGTCGTGCTTCCGTTTTAAACGCTAAAATTTAGTCAGTCTGCATTTGAGATATAATTGCATTGTCCTCGAGTAGATCAGCGCTGAAACAATCGATTGTAACATATTATCGATTTTACCTGGTAAAGATATCTGCGACGTAGAAATGTTCAGGGATCAGGACAAAGGTGAGAGATTATTGATTTGTTCTGTATTTTCCGTCTACTGTCGTCACTCTCCACCCAATAGTGGAGTGGGAGGAAAATCACGAGCGTGTTTCTTCCCTGGTCGGCTATTAATTTCTTCCAAAACGGACTTGCTTAATATTAGAGTTGCTATGTTGATCTATTCAATATATCTTTGAGACTCATAGTAATTGGAATCAAATGCAGTCAGTGCAACATTAATAGCTACATTCAGTGGATCTACTAATGTTTGCGATCGTAGCTGCAAATTTTCTCTTGGAATATTGTTTTTCTTCATATGTTTCGTTCAGCATTACATTCGCTCAGAAGACATAAGAAATCTCCCATTACCATCCTTTACATTTGATTAAGCAAACCAAGAGATTTTGAATGCAATACCTTTATTCTGTATAACACCAACCTTAGCTTTTATTTCTAGCTACATAACCAACAATACATACATACAGACAACACACACATACACACACACATATGTATATGTATTTGTGTGTACCGGATGTAACAACAAAATTGTCCAAATCGTGTAAAAGTAAAATTGTCCATTTATCTGATTAAGCTTTGAACCGTTGTATCTCAGAAATGATTAAAGATATATTACTAGAATTCTCCGATGTTTTTATAACACTATTGGACTATACTTTGAGTAATAAGAATGTATAATTAATCTCCAGCTTTAACAGAAGAATCGGGATTAAATTGATCATAAACGAAAGTGACAAGTTCATTATTAATTAATCATAGCTAAGGATCGGAAGCTCATGAAGGACTGAAATTAAATTCACACACGCATATATTATTATTATTACTACTACTACTATTATTATTATTATTATTATTATTATTATTATTATTATTATTATTATTCCAGGATCATTTTCAAACTTATTCAGGATGATTTTCGCCATCTGTAACCACCTAACTTTCTATCCTGGAACAACAAGATGCCTCACACGTTTCACGCACGGTTTAATTTTCAAGTCTCTTTTCACTTTTTTGGACTGTCATAGGTAAAACTCCTCCCTAAGTTTTATTAGCAATTAACTCGCCTGGAAAAACGCCTGATAATAATGCACCAACCCAATATATAATTTGGCATACTTTTACAATGAAATGATTCGCCAAACAATCAGCGTCAAAGAACAAATGGTTTTTATTTAAAATAAAATCTACATACTTCTTTTTCTGTTGCTTTTTTGTACCGTGTCCCTTATGGATGTTGGCTCTCCACAATTTCCATTCCCTTGTAGGTCTTAGTAAATGTGTCTTTTAGTTACCACTCCTAAACCATGTTCTGTTATCCATTTGCATAAGCGCGTTAGATACGTTATGCTTTGTTTTCCATTAGAAATTGTGTACCCTAGAAATTTCAACTGTCTCTTTCTGATGCAAAGTATAAGTGTCCTTTTTGTTTCCATTTTCATTTTTGATCGCTCCCTGTATGTATATATATATATATATATATATATATATATATATATATATATATATATATATGTTATTTTCTGTTATAACTCTAGTTTATGTTCGCCATTTTGAATGATATTTGGTAAGTAATATCTCGTAAAGTTGTTTTAGTTGTATGTGGAAGGAAAATTAAAAACTCATGGTTAGACAGAATGGTGCCTAAACGTTGAGATAAAGGGGCACATCACTAATGTTTTGCACCTGTAAAACTTATTTTAAGATCGCTACAATTGAGCGGTTGTGTCACAGGAAAAATGACGGAAATAGGATGTCCCTGGCAAGTTATCTTGCTTGACGCATCACCAACCCCTCCAAAAAATGTTATTTTGCATGCCTGTTGCCTTGTGCATCTGCAAATTGCAAATGCTACGTCACCGTCTTTTCACTGCGCATCTCTAAATGCCTGTTTTGTTTTGTTTTTTACAGACATTAAATTTTGCCGTTGATTTTTGCACAAAGTGTAAAAAATCATTTTTTTTCGATTTTTCACTTTCAAGGTTGACTCAAAACCGGCACTGAAAAATTACCTATCAAACAAAAGAAATTTCATCGAAATCGGATGAAAACTGTGGAAACTCATAAACAACCTCCGATCACACACACATACATACACACACATTTTGAGAATTTTATATATATATATATATATATATATATATATATATATATATATATATATATATATATATATATCAAACTAAAAGTGAGAATCTAAATGACGTAATGAAAAGAAAAACAATTTAGAACAACCTCGATAAAAATAAAAACAAAACCGATAGAAATCTTAACAAGGTTAGATAATTCTAGGAATAGCCGACTTCAAAAGATTTCAATCTAGCGATAAGATATTGTGTTAACAATATATATATCCACACAGAATTGCGAAGGTCGAAATTACTGTAGCAGCATTCTACAGGGTGTGATGGATAAATTGTCGTCTAAATTACTCAAAAATGAAATAACACTGACATTTCATTTTAACAGATATATTTACCAAAGTTACAGAAAAACATCTTGAAATATTAAAGAATAGATTTATTCATTACAATTGGCATTGGCTTCAAATGTGGTCCCCAGACGAATTCGCAATCTCCTGTATCTCTTCTGGATGTTCTCCTTTTTTAAGTTGGTGAATGCTGTCATAATCCTTTCCTTCAGATCATCTTTGGTATTACAAGGAGCTTTGTTGGTCTCACGCTCAACTATGCCCCACACATAATAATAATAAGGGGTTTGAAACCTGGAGACTTAGGTGGCCAGATATAAGGGTTGATGCAGACGCAGTAATTGTCTGACAGACAAGAATGGGTTCTCCAGCTTGTGTGGCATGGTGCAAAGTCCTGTTGTCAGACATAGGATCTTCCAGCAAGCACCCTCTTGACCCAGAGCAGCACGAACACCTGAGGCCCTCACCAACAAATTCGGGAGTTCTTTTCTTATCAGAACGATCACAGTGGGTTTTTCGAGCTGCTGTAACTTTGTAATCACAATTAGACTCATCCGACTATTTCGGAATCCACAGCACTATCCTCTGGTTGTCACCCAAACACTCGGAAATTTTCGTATTGGAGCTTCCGATGCGAATGCCAAGTAGTATCGTATGCCGGTTACAGATTTATGGTGGTGTGAATTGCGCGATAGTGCTCTTTTTCTTACAGACGGTGCCCAACTAACCCTACTATACTATGCAGTCGAATATATATATATATATATATATATATATATATATATATATATATATATACTTTATAAATGGAATTAAGATATCTTCGGTATTTGACCGTTTTCACCTACGAATTTTAATTTTAAAATTCGCAGGATTTTTCAAACTGTTTATGGTATCAGTTTGTAGTGTACTGTTTATTTGGAGAAAGAGAGATTATGCTATAGGGGACTTATTGGGAGGTATGGGGAGAAGGCACCGTTACTTGAATTATATTATGGAGGTAGGAGAGCCTGGGGAGGGAGTGGGAGACCGATGAGTTGACCTACATCTTAATGGTCACACGGTCAAAATTTAATTCGACGTGAATTCACGGAAATTAACGAACACGTGAAAAAACACTCATGAAGTAACTTTCGTAAAATGAAAGAGAATTAATTAAAAATACATAATATAAAATATATATATATAATATATATATGTAATATATATATATATGTATATATAATATAATATAATATATGTAATATATTTATATAATATATATAATATATGTAATATATATATAATATATATAATATATATATAATATATATATGATATATATATAATATATATAATATATGTAATATATAATATATATATAATATATATAATATATATATATACATAAACGGAGACTTCCCGTTATTTTTGTCTGGAATCAAATAAGAGTGACTATTACAGAATGCTTCTTTTTTGTAACTTATCTCGCAGCTAATATTACGTCTCCTTATTAAAAGTGTACAAGCTGTGGTAGATCATTATGCCTATTGCAAAAGCCAATAGAACGGAGCAACTTATGTATCAATTATTACCATACAAAGGTGTGCGGACGCTAACTGCAAATACAAGGCTTCGTCTTTCTCTTCATGGGACCAACATTAATAAATAATTTTCATAAGAACACATCAGGTTTTGCTACGACGCGTACGCAGTTAATGTTCAATGGCAGTCTTATAGTTATGCTTGAAAAACTCAATTGACTGTTGCACTGGACGATATCAATGTCCGTTTCGTTCATTTCTCATGCTGGTCGCTAAGTCACCATGTTTCAGTTAGATTAAAATTACCTGAAATTAAAATGTTTGATAAATAGGCGAAATTTTAATTTGTTTTTTTTTTCTTATTATATAAATGACACAATATGTTACGACAACTTCTAAGATCAGAATGAAGCAAATGTGAACTTTGCTATTATATAACAGTTGCAGTATATGAATATTTTTAACATGATATGCAATATAACGAAATATTTTTCAGGTTTGATATGACGTCGCTTTTTTCTGTTCTTTCTACAAATATTTTAAAGGCAACTCCTCTGACGTGCTTTTACCCTGGCGCCCCGAAAGCATGAATTTAAGCGTGTTACTAGATTGGCATCTGCAACCGTCACTTCTACTCCATCAGTTTATTTTCTTGCACATCCCGACTGTGGGACTCACTTCCGTTTAATTGCTTCTCTCATAACTGCAATTTAAAAAAAATTAAATGCAATGTATATCGCCATCTTCTATCTTCTTGAATCCCGTTCATCTTTTGTCCTTTCCTCAATCCTCCCTATACTCAGTCTTTTGTCTCACTTTCACTCCCTGTAAACTCACGTGCCCCACTGGCATTCGCGCTTTGCTTGGGGCGAAATGATTAAAAAAATTGGTTAATATAGCAAGAGGGGCAGCTCAAGTTGCGTACTAAGAATCGGAGGCGTCAAAGTTAACTATTTTGGAAGATTTTTTTAACAAACGATGAAAAATGGCACATAGAAACCCGAACGACACATGTTATTTAAATCAGAAAAAAAAGTTGAAATATCTAGGAAAGATAAAGTGGAAAGATGATTTGAACAATCTGAAACTCAAAGGACATATTGAAAGTAAGAGTGGCTGAGTGAAACAGCGAATAACCTACCTAGCGAGCTTGTCTAAATGGATGACATAACACGGAATTGGAATTGTAATAAAAATAAAATATTACTAAAACTTACAAAGGATAGTAAACTGTGGAGAGTCATGATCGCCCACGTCCTGAAAGAACATAGCACATAAAAGCATAAAAAGGTATGACATAATTCTATCTCGGAAAGACATATCCGAAACAGTTATTGAAGAAAAAAAAACCTCCTGCATATGGATAGAAAATGAATTAAGTACACAAAAAAAGAAAGGGCGTAAAACAAGTATAGGTTGTTCCACCGGATTTGTTTAACCTCCACAGCGAGGTGATCCTAAAAATACAATGAGTCCTACGAGGAATAATTACTGGTGGGCACAATCATAACGATATACGATACTGAAATCTTCTCATTCTTTGTCACTCCGTGTAAATTCCTGCGTCCTAGTGGCACTGTTGCCTTGCTTGGGGTGAAATGATTAAAAATAATGGGCAGATGACACCGTATTGATGGCAGACAGAAATAAATTTACAGGATGTCCTAAAAAAGGTCATAAAGGAAAGCCAGAAAAAAGTATCAATTGTAGGTAAACGTTAGCATCGGGAAGGGCAGCCCAAGGGGCGAGCTACGAATTGTGAACTTCAAAACCAAACAAGTACAGAAATTTAAGTATTTGTGTAGTGTTATAATAGACAACGAAAAATCAGTAATCCGAAATTATTAAGAAACAGGAAAATTTCGTTATAAAAGAAGCACCGTTCTGGTTATGACGATAAACTACATCCGGCAACAATGCCTCTAATCGGGGGTTTTTGAGGAGCGTGGAACAAATCTTAATTGCTGTTGTTCCCAGATCCAGCCTGACCAAAGGTGCTAACACCTGTTAGGGTTCCAACTATGGGCAAATAGTTAATTCCAAACTTGGGGTCAAAACACTATAAAAGTCTAAAATTACATTTTTATAGTAAAAATACCAGCAATATACTTTTGTAACAAAATATTACCAGCAATACATTTGTGAAAGAAATTGCTAATGCTCCCAAGAAAGTTAAAATTTGGCATTAAATGACCCATAAAGAGTTGATATGCCGCTAAAAAAAGAAACAAATGAAGGAAGCAAAGTGTACTGAAAGTACCAGAAAGTATGGCAGAAGTGGGATTGAGAGTGAGAGTAAAGGGATAAACCTTCTTTACAATTACAGTGAATAGGAAGTTGTGGAGAGTCATGATCACTCACATAGTGGAGGGACACGACGCATAAAAAACGGGTATAAAATCCAAATTACGGCTTGTAATATTTTCGCCTACATCAATAGCGATAACGTCTGTTCTTAAAAGATATGCCACTGAGAATAGTATATTTCCATGGATTGAATAAGACTTTATCATTCGCCATTAAAATGTGCAGGTGGTGTAATGGTTACCGACTTTAAATGAGAATTCGGCAGGCCGAGTTCGAATTCCAGCCGCGTTCGATACATTCACTTTCATACAAATATCTTTTGGAACGGTATGAATTCAACTCTTCTTCCGCCAGCTATGGGCTAACTAGGCTCTCTCGCTGTATTTAGCAAAGTGTCTAGGAGAAGGGCAATGAATTCAGGACACTGTCATCTGAATCGGAGCAAAAACGCTGAGACTGTGTCTGTAAACGAAAAACAAGATAGATTTAAAAACTACTGAAACATGGATAATTACACTGGACAGCGATTATCCAGATAGCTGTTGACTCCAATGGAGTACGGAGCCTAAGAAAGGTGAATTAATTAGATATTACTAAGTGAAAATGAAGATGTAGCAGAAACTGGTGCAAATGAATAATTGTTGTGTTATTGCATCATGATAAGGTAGCCAAGATCTAAAGAGAGAACGCTTTCTAGAATGAGTGTATCAGCTGAAAAAAACTAATATGAAAGAAAGACAAATAGGATTAGAATAATACGCTAGCTATTCGCAGCAAATCAACGCAATGCTGATTCGTTTAAACTCAACGTCCGAATTGGTGATTTGTTTGAAGCAGTCTCTACAATCAGTTTTCCTATTAAAAATCAGGTCGTTTAGACGCACAAAGAAAAAAGATACAGAGAAACCTGACGAAAGAGTTTATACAATTTGGACAATCAAATTTACTGGACCGTCATTGTCTAGGTTTTTAAAGAAAGACAAATGCGTCTATTTATAGGAAAATAAAATGTTTATTACTTATAACCAATTCTCCGACTCCAGTATAAACGTTTCGGCCAAAATTTTACATGTAACCTACTAATGCTGCTGAGTAATAAATTTAACATATAATTATTTTCTTTTTATTCCAAATATAACTCTCAATGTTTGTAGTCATGAGCGTTACCAGTGCCTAAAAATTTAAAAAAAACTCTGTTGCTTTCTAAGACATTGCTTAAATATTTAATAAATATAAATCCAATATTTGTCCTGAAAACTGAAAACGATTATCTAAAACGACAATAGATAAACTTTGGCTAATTTATTGATAATGCCAAAGACATTTAAAAATAATGAATGAAAACAAACGAAAAAAAAAACTTCACAGGTGTTGAAAATTGTTTTCCACTGGCATGAAGTGGAGTGATTATATTGAATCAATTGCTGCTCGTAAATTTGGTTCAATGTGGCGTGCCAGACATTTTTTCTCGCCAGAATCCGTCTTGCACATTTATAAATCTACGTACGTGTATGGAATAGTGTCGCCATCTCTGATCTGCCCACCCCCTGCTATATATCTCGAGATCCTGGATAAAATTCAAACGGTTTGTAAGGTATCCTGGCATCTCGACTTCAGTCACTTTCCCACCATTGTGACCTATCTTCTCTCTATTCATTTCTCGGGTCCTCAGGCCGATAGATGTAATACAGACTGTTTAAAATAAAATCGGGGTTTCTATTTATTAAATACGGATAACCACTAAAAATCAAGTTTGAAGTAGTAGTAGTAGTAGTAGTAGTAGTAGTAATAATAATATATGTATTTTTGATATATATATATATACATATTATATATAATATATAATATATATATATATATATATATAGTATATATATATATAGTATATTTATAATATATATAGTATATATATAATATATATGTAATATATATATAATATATATGTAATATATATATATATATATAAAAGGCAGGATGTGTGTGTGTGTGTGTGTGTGTTTGTGTGTGTGTGTGTAACAAATGCACGGCCGCAATTTTCGACGGATTTACACCAAAATTTACATGCACATGCTCCAAGTTAGCAAAAAAGTCAAGACCAACTTTGCATTTCCAAACTCCCATCGATATTGGAAATAATCGATTTTTTCATTCTTCTATGGTAGTTTTCATGTAGTTTGCAGCCATTTTCTACTGGCCAGAGTGAGAGCCTATATATGGCTGCCACGAATAGGCAAGAAGATTCTATTGGCCAGCGTGAGAGCCAACAGCTTACTTACACAAATGTTAATTAGCATGCTAGCATGCAAAAAAAAAACGATAGCTGCATTCGTCACAAGTGGGAAAAATTTAAATCTGCATGGCACTTTACTCCATTTGGCTTATTCGCTTGCTTAAACGCAACGTTGATTCTGATTCCGCAGAACTGGGTTTGGTGTGAAAAAGTATTTGTTGTTAACATTCTTTTTTCATTCGGTTTTTCCAGTTATGAGTCCTTTTTTAAAGCTGATCGTTTTGTGTTCATTTTGTTTAGTTCTTTTTTCGTAACAGATTTAATGTTTAGTATAGAGCTTAGAAAAAAATTGCAGTGTGAGATAGGCAAGAAGTAAGGCATGTAGCAACATCAGCACGGCAAAGGGCACTCCTTTAAAGGCAACGAAGGGCAAAAATGTATTAAGTCAAGTGATAGAGATTGCTGTATGAGTTGTACGATTTTTTAATCAAGCACAGGCAACTCCGGGCCATGCTGCTAGTATATATATATATATATATATATATATATATATATAAATATAAATATAGAGGACGTCATGTCACATTTAGGAAACCCTTTCAGCTAACACTTTATCAAAAGGTTAACGTTAACGAATAGAACAAAATAACCTTTGACACACATGTAAATAGCAAATGAGGAGAGGAAATTGGAACACGATTAAAGTAGATTTTAATTGTAAACAAATTGACGACTACAAAAAAGATTATAAAATAGGAAAAATTCTACTCATATTCCCTCGATCAAACAAGGAACGAATGAAGTGTTCCTTTTGCTTACATAGGCTCTGCTGATGAAATGTACACATCCTCAAGAATTCTAAGATTGTGGACTGAGTGTGCTCATTCGTTACTTATGATCGAGGGAATATGATAAGATTATATATATTTTATATTCGTTTTTGGAACTTTTATTCTGTTTTTAGTCGTCAATTTCTTTATAATTATAATCTATTTTAATCGTGTTCCAGTTTCCCCTCCTATTCGCTATTTACATGTGTGTCATTGATTATTTTGTTCTATTTGCCAACATTCACCTTTTGATAAAGTGTTGGCAGAAATGGTCTCCGAAAGTTAAAATGACATCCTCTCTATTAAAGTCTACTTTCTTCTTCTGTGGGTATAAGTCTTTATTTGTTTATATATATATATATATATATATATATATATATATATATATGTGTGTGTGTGTGTGTGTGTGTGTGTGTGTGTGTGTGTGTGTGTGTTTGTGTTTGTGTGTGCGTGTATGTTTACATACGAGACAGTGCTGAAATGTCAGCCGTTTTGTCCAATTCGCAAAATCTGGCCAAATTATCAAATATCTTTTTTTTTATCTCTTCTTACGCTGAGAACTTTTAAGCATCAACTCGTACAATGGCGGCTGGTGTTATGGTTTCTTAGTGAAACATAAGGTTTCTGCGATCATCTGGCTTGTTTTCAACTTTAGGAGTGGGTATCTCGCCATTTTCGCATCATTTGGCAATCGATGCTAGCAGTTTATAATATATCATGGCATAAATGTCAATTCAGACATAACAACACAAGAAGAGGTTCCCTCGTCTACTGCCAATCGCCATCTGACAAGAATAATGGCATGTAAATTTCTCTCTCTCTCTCTATCTCTCTCTCAAACACACACACACACACACACACACACACACACACACACATATATATATATATATATATATATATATATATATATATATATATATATATAAAAGAGAGAGAGAGGATGTTGGAAAGTTATATAACAGCGTCTGTTCCCAAAATCTGACCAAATGACAAAATATGAGTATTTGGTGTGTAAACAATTCTTGATAATGTTAACTTTCGTTAGCAAATTGTATGTGTGTATACATATATATATATATGTATATATATAAATGTATATATATATATATATATATGTGTGTGTGTGTGTGAGTGTATATATATAAACATATATATATATATATATATATATTCTGTATATTTTTATGCAATTTTTCTTGTAAATATGTCTTATTAAAAACAATAGACTTTTTATGTATATTAAATTTATTGATCTTTTTTCTATTATGCGAATAATGTTTCGCAAATGTGGCTGTTGTCGATGCATAAAATAGACAATATATTTCCATGGGATGCACCACAAGAGATCTAATTATGTTAGATAGCTATTCTCTAACAATAGAAAAAATACACCCTAAATCAAATTGCAAATAAAGGTCCAACGTTTACTGAAGCCATTTACATTCAACAAAAGCAACCATCCATTAATTTTTAAAATAACTAAAGTTTTAATATCCCGTATTCGTGAATACATATAAAAGTGCGCACACGACCACACACGATCATGAAACTAATGATAATAATATAAAATACTTATTACACATCATTTCACGTTGCCGATAAACATTACCGTTGCACGTTGATAAATGACTGCGTTCTCGCGCATTAGATTTACTTTCAAGCAAAAATAACTTTGAAAACAATACCCAGCTTAAATAGGATTGATTTTCTTTGCTTGTTTTTCTTTATTCACATCCCACACGATGACTCATATGAGACATCGAATAACACATAATGTGAATATCGGCTGGCATATTTGTTAATTTTTATTCGCATGCTAGAAAAACGAGCAATAAATTTAATAGACATAAAATATCTATTCTTTTTTATGAGGCATATATATATATATATATATATATATATATATATATATATATATATATATATATATATATATATACCGTGTATAACAGCAAAATTGTCCATATGGTGCATCAGGATGGTATGATCGATCCCACAAAATTTTTAATATCTAAAAAAACACTAAATTAATTTAGTTTCCAGATTTCCAGATAAGACTTGACACCAGTTATCAATATATATATATATATATATATATATATATATATATATATATATATATATATATATATACATATATATATATATATATATATTACAGTTCAAAAGTTTGAAACCAGCCCCAGAATTAACAAGAAATGAACTTGAGAGAAGAGTGAAAAAAATGAAAAGAGCTCTTAGAGTCAGCGAAAAAATGGAATATCGAGTCAAATTTATACCGTGAGAAACTTTTACAACGAATGCCAGAGAATTGTGTTGCAGTAATTAAGGCCTAAGTAGGATATTGTGTGTGTGTGTGTGTGTGTGCGTGCGTGCGTGCGTGCGTGCGTGTGTGTGTGTGTGTGTTTAATCGATTTCACCCCAAGCAAGGCAGTAAAGCCACTAAGACACAAAACGGCTACTGAATGTGGAAGAATTAGGAACAGAAATATTACTAATACTCGGGAATAGAAAAAAAGTAATCAGGACAGTAGATACCAATTGACATTGCATTTAAATTTTTGGAGATTAAAGTTGGCTGGAAAGCATGGAACCGGAAGGGAGTTCTACAAGCGAGAAGTGCCAGAAAAGAAATTGTTAGAAAATAATTTACGGTTACATCTAGCCAGAGCTCAACTGTAAATTGATATCTTGACGCCAGTCTAGTATTGCACTTAAATTCAAAAAGTCAAGGTGCCATAGCGAAAAGCACATCCGAACAATTGCCATGAAATATTTATAG
Organism: Acanthosepion esculentum; assembly: GCA_964036315.1. Taxonomy (NCBI): domain Eukaryota; kingdom Metazoa; phylum Mollusca; class Cephalopoda; order Sepiida; family Sepiidae; genus Acanthosepion; species Acanthosepion esculentum. The sequence goes on along the minus strand of OZ038475.1, from coordinate 63,673,509 downwards.
AAAAGAGACAAAGAGGCAACTTTACGGCGGTGGGAAAGTGACAGATGAGAGTCACCGATCAGGGCCGATAATATTGCTTATTCATCTTTGGATTTTATCATATAGGTCAAGGTAAATAACAGGGGCACGACCCTCCGTAGGTTTTGAATTCAGAGTTGTCCTTCTCCTGGACCAGTTGCCATGCAAGGCTATAGAACCCAGTGTGTCCTGCTATATTACCCATAGCTGGAGGGAGAAGAAGAGGATTCATACCTTTCCCAAGGTTATTAGCACGTAAGTGAATGTAAAGGATACAATATATATCATATATATAATTTATATGATATATATATAATATATATAATATTTGTAATGGATATATATATATATATATATTATATATATATATATATATATATATATATATATATATATATATATATATATATATATATATATATATATAGGTAACTATACTCGTGTCGAAAAACCTTCGAACTATTGATTTAACAATAGCCAAATCAATCACGAAGGAAAAAAAGGTTTTTAAAAAAGAAAGAGCCAGGAACATGAAAGTCTGTCGAAAATAATCGCACAGATACTGGTTCAAGGCCCAAAGAAAAAACCCCGATACGAGTAAACAACTAACTAAAGAGCTCAATACAAGCGTAGAGCAAACAACAGAATGTCAACAAGAATGCGTGGTCTATCAGACGAAAATTTACAAGGATATAGACGACATAAACCCTAAAGTGTATATAGGAGCTACTCAGGATACCTTTAAAAAAAGATATAATCACATGAGTAGTTTCAAAAATGAAAAATCTAAACATAGCACTACATTATCTAGCTATATATGGCAAATCAAACAAGGTAGCAAGGACCCCATACTGAAATGGGAAATATTAAAAAGATGCACTAAGTATAAAGCGGGCCATAAGTTCTGTAAGCTATGCACCGAGGAAAAATTAGCTATAGCTTTATATAATACACCTGATGATCTACTAAATTCCAAAACCGAGATTCTTAACAAATGTAGACACAGAAATGCTTGGTTACTGAAATAAGCTTCTCTCTCCCGATTGTAGCATTATTGTTTGTGTTTTCTTAACTATCTCCTCTCCTTTTAGTTAGTTGAATAAATCTATACCCACCCCCCGTTGTCGCTTTTCTTTTTCTCTTCTCTTTTTTTTTTCTCTTCCTTGGTCACGTGGTGTTGTCTTGGTGGTCGTCTCTATATATACGCCGTTTTCTGTTGCCTCTTTAGCCAGCCGACCCTGACGATCTGCCTAAGTGAAACCTTGGTAGGTTTGTCTGGCTCATTAGGTTTGACTATATATATATATATATATATATATATATATATATATATATATATATATATATATATATATATATATATATATATATTTGAGTAGACTCTCCGTTTTTATTTTTAGACAGTATATTTATTACCGTCTCCTGGGCCGAATATTCAAGAAATCCCATTAAAGAAAATTTATTCCAACTTTTTGCTTTCCAGTCAACTTTGATCTCCAAAACTTTAAATGCATTGTCAGTCGTTATCTTTTGTCTTCTTAATTCCTTTTCTCCTTGATGTTTTTCTTTTTCTCATATTCTTTCAAAGGTGCATCTTACTGGCTTTATTGCCTTCCGTGGGGTGAAATCATGTTTTATTTTTAAATTTTCACTGCTTGTTATGATTATTTACAAAACCATACATGAAGACACAAGCAGGGGATGGCGGTCCTTTCTGAGACTAAATTAGATGCTACGAAACTTTCAATGAAACTTTGAGTTCAACGAGAAATAAAGGGGAATTAATTCCGGGAGTTAATTTTAACCGAATGTTCTTGGAACAAGCAATCAATTTGAGAATTTTTAAACAAATCTGAGGCGAAAAAGAAATCTCTTGTTTGGATAAAAAGAAAAAGAAAAGAAAAAAGTGAAATATCTTGTATGTCATTTTTAATGAAACATGTATTAGAGATGGACTGTTGTCCAAATACACACCTATTAAATATATTTGTCCATATATGTCTGTTAAGACTCCGAAAATTAATGTAATGAATATTTTTTAAAGAACTTTTATAGAATATGAGACCAGTCAAAAATAATCAATTGACACACTCTTTTCATCCAGACATTCTTATCATATTTCGAAAAGAAAAGTACGGAATTTCCTCCTTTTTCTCTGTTAGCTATCCTTTTCCCCTAAGTTTTTTCTTAATTACACGCTCAATAAAAGAACTTCAAAGCGATCATTACTTGATTTCTTTGTGAATTAACATCACAAAAATCATGACCCAAAATACAATATTTGATTTTCTGCCAATCAATGTCTTGTGCATCATTTTTGAGCCATCAATGTTTGATCTAAATTTCCATTTCTATTTTTTATACTTCTCTTCGTTTGAGCGTGCTTCCTATCTATAAGGCGCCAAAAAGAAATGTGTATGTACCCTTTGTATATTGATAAGTTATTATTATTATTAATCAAACACTTTTATATTAAAGAGTCTGTTCGATTAAATTTGAGAAGAAAAATCTCTGAGCGGTTAAATATTGATTTATTTTAAGGATTCGCAAGATTCAGGAAAATTTTAGTGACGTTATAAATTGATCAACTGAAGAGACATTTGGCGGCATTTTTTGCAGTCGAAGAAATAGCACAGTAAAAATAGGTATGTTATTGTATGTTACAGTCATTCATTATGAAATATCTAATTAACTTTCAGGTACTAATCATAACTGCTCTTAAAAATTGTCTAGATTTACAATGAAGACATTTGTATTTCATCATACAAAAAAGTAATACGCATGCGCACTGTCATCACATATCATTATTTTGGTTTTATATAAATTATTAATATGAACTTATTTTTTTTTTATAATTAATTGCATTTATTATTAAAATCAATCGAATGAAACGATTTTATTATTAAAAAAATGAGAACAATAGTCCGAATATAAATAATGTATATAATGTATTATATTATAATGTATTAAAATGTATATAATGCTCAGTGATCATCCAGAAATTCAGACATAAATTAATAACACGTATTAAATTTTTAACTGTCTATAATATAAAATATAATCGAATCGTTACATGCAATTTTTGATAAACATGGCGCTGATTCATTTTCAGTTAATCCACAATAGCGTTGAATTAAATCTCAAATAAACAAATTGAGAAATGAATTGAGCTTCATAAATAAAAGCTAAATGAAAGGACTACTGAAAAGATTTATATAATTCTCTCGTAAGTTGTCGCCTAAAATACAACTTCAAATATTTGGAAATACCTAGTTTAACCACAATTCTCCGGTTGTATCGAAAAGTAGAAACGATTTCTTGCTTCGTTTCCAATTCAATACAGACATTTAAACATTTAAACATCTTGATCTTCACCCCGGCATCCATCGTTTTTTGTTTGTATTTTTTGTTTTTGGTTTTTTTTTATTTTACTATTGTATTTCCCTCAAAGCACAGTTCATAGTTCAATAAATTGTGAATTGTATTCAGTTTTAAACGATATTTTTGTTGTTCAAAAACTAAAATAAATAAATAAAAAATTAGTCAAAATGTTTCTTCATCCATGAAATACTGCTTCAGAAATTTTGGTTCTTTGTTTTTTTTTTCTTTTGTTTCTTATCTTTTTAATGTCTCAGACAAAGTTTTCTATTCAATTCTGATTTCCTTTTTTTTTACAAGACAGACTGTTTATTGAACAAATTAATCACTTTTGGGTCGATATCTATGAAAATTTTAAACAAAGATAAAAATTAACATATATTCAAAATGATTACTAAACGAGTCAGTGCTAAATAAAACTCGTTTTGATCAAGAAAGGATAAAAATGATTTTAATGCTTGTTCATTAGACCAGAGATTAGCAAACGGATCGGATCGAGAATATCTCAGCAAAACCTAGTATATATATTAGGAAAATCTGTGACAAAGTGGAAAAATATTCTTGTCACGCGTTTCGTCCCTTAGGAATTACTCGGACTAAACTGATTTTTACGTTGACGTGATTAAACAGATGTATGGAGAGGAGACTCTAAAGATTAATTAAACTTTTTTTTTCTTTCTTTCTTTCAGTATATTCTAGGAGAGGCGGAGTAATGGATAACGGCTCGGATTGAAGAATCGGACAGCCAAGTTCGAATTCCAGTCGGATCCATTACATTCATTTACGTGCTAATATCTATGGGAAAGGTATGAATACTCCTCTTCCCCTTCCAGCTATGCAGAAGGAAAACTCTGAATCCAAAACCGGCTTGGAGAGGGTTGGGCTCTGTCAGGCTATCTTGCCCAAGAAACACCACTTCTACTGCGGTTGCAGTACACATGGTGCCCCCTACGACCCCATGGGATAAAAAAATATAGTCTCGCCGACTACACTTAGTTTATTATCCTATATATCGTTTCTCATATATATATATATATATATATATATATATATATATATATATAATTGTGTATTTGGAAGCAATCCCTCTTGAACTCGGTTATATAGAAACATTTGGACAGTTTTTACACACATTATATCCAGAAAATAAAACACTTGCACGAATACAAGTAAAACTGAATAAAAAGCTTAATCGCAGTACCTTGTCAGTCGTCTTTAATTTTTATATATATATATATATATATATATATATATATATATATATATATATATATTGATAGTAAATATATAAATGTGTTCGCATCCGAATGACGACAATGTATAATTATATGTCACTTATTAACCACTTTCTCAAGAGAAATTACCTCCTAAAAATGACCAGAGAATCTCTAAAAGAAAAACGCTTCCGCACACATAAGAAATAGTCTTTTAAGCTACAAAAACAAGACATATCCCACGTATACCCATGTTATTTGATTTTAATCATAATATAAATAAATTGTCTCATTTACCCAGAGAGTTCCTAAATATAACAAACGTGTCCCCTAATTAACGCATTAAGCGAACCTCCACTTAGATGGCAACCTCCACTTGCAAGATGGCAACCACCCAAAATACTCACATCTTCCAAACATATTTGACCAAATGTTCTCCGAAACAACTATACATGTAATAAACCACGATTGCAAACCTTGCCACCGATACAACTTGTATTCTTCCAGATACGGGAATTCAAATAGTAATATTTTAAATCACCTTTCATATTTTTAAATTGGATTTTGTAATATTTTAGTATTGTCAGAGAGGAGCTGTTAATTGTTTAGAGCTCCTCACTAGCAAGAATAAAAGATTAGATTATTGAAGGCATTTCTATTTGACAAAATCAGCAGTCACTCATAAAAAAAATAACTATATTCTGATTCTTGTATTCATATAAAAATATAATCAAACGTCATTACATTTTACATGTTCTCGTAAAACTTTGCTGTCGTGATTTTCTACGTTCGAATGAATTGGATTTAACATTTTTTAAAACAAAACGCTGCTTAAAATATATTTGATTCTCTTTTCTACTGTTTATTTTTCACAACCCTGAAGATGATTTATGTGTGCCGAAAGCTTGGTCATAACATAAATATTAGATTCTTTTTACGTCTACAAAAGCTACATTTACGAAAAGCGATTCGCGTTTTGGAGATGATGAATAGATTCAAAAGACACAAGATCTCTTTCTTTCTTTCTCTCACTCTCTCTCTCTCACTCTCTCTCTCTCTCTCTCTCTCTCTATATATATATATATATATATATATATATATATATATATATATATATATATATATATATGGTGGGGGTAAAAAATACTCTTTGACGATGTTAGTATTCATGAATATTCTACACAGTGTCCCTAAAGTCTGGATACTGGGGCAAAAATGCATATTTTTCAGAAATTAAATTTTCAACATCATTTTATTGAATTTGAATATTAGCAAAGAACATCTTCAATGTGATTTTCATGATTTGTATTGCAAAGGTTGATGCGCTTTGCAAGATACACCTGAATTCGGTGCAATAACTCCACATTGCCGTCAATTTAGCATATTCACTCTTTATGCGTTCAATCAAGAATGTTGCGTCTGTGTTTACCATTGACTACACCTTCTCCTTTAGCATACCCCAGAAAAAGAAGTCGATTCTTTCTTCTTTCGACAAAATCATGTTTAATCTGTGGAGGTAACAAGAATATAGTTAATGATAAATATCAATAAGTTAAATTAAACCTATCAGATTAATTTCTAAGTGTTTCGTTTTGGCTGGAATTGCTTACAGCTTGAAACAATTTCCCAATATAGCCCGTAGTTAGTGTTCAAGCCCAAGTCAAAGCCAGTATTCCAAATACTTGATTTAGTGGCAGAACATGTCCACTAACTGGACGATAAAGATTTTCAAAATGGTTTTATCATAGTTAAAATTAATCGATACTTTTTAAAACAACACCCATGAGGGAATATTTGTCATTAGTCGAGATTTTATCCGGATTTTATTTCTTTATCATTTCACCCCAATGTGAGAAGCCGGATGAGAGTTCCGCAAGCAAGAATTACGACGAAATAAACTGTTAGCAAAGAACTGTAAAATGTGCCAAGTCAAATAGAGAAAATTGCTCGGTTTTTCCAGATTAATCATGAAACTTTTAATAATATTATCAAGAAAGTTAATGACGAAGGCCATTGTCGTGTGGAACAACGTTCAGGAAGACCAAGCATCGTGTCTGAGCGAACGAAAAGGACACTGAATAGGGAAGTCATCAGAAACCGTCGTCAGAGCGTCAAAGATGGAAACGTTTCTATATGCGATAAGAAAGACTTTGAAAGAGCTAGGCTATCAAAGAAGTGTTGCAAGAAAGCAGCCTTTGATTTTAGAGGTTAACAGTAACCTTCGTATGAATTGGTCGGGAGATTTTAAGAGCAAAGTTTATGAAATTTGGAAGTCTGTAATTTGGTCTGATTAAAGTAAATTCTGCCAATATTATAATTCGAGATTGGTTTATGTTTGGAGACATCAGAATGAGACTTGGGACACTGAATGTTTTCAAGCGACCGTGAAACATGGAAGGATTGCCGTAATAGTGTGGGGCGCTGTCTGGTTTGGAGCGAAATTTGAGCGGTTGAATGACCCAAATACTGCCAAATATTAGAGAAAGGGCTACTCCCACTATTTGAAACCAATCAGAGTGACAAGAATGTGTAACTTTTTTCAAGAAGATGGAGCGCCATATAATACGAGCAAAGTAGCAAAGGCATGGACGAAATCGCAAGGAATCTATTCAATGCCATGGGTAGCCCAAAATTCTGACATGAATCCAATAGAGCACCTTGACCAAAGGTTTCGAGAGCGTGCAGCCAAAGTGATTTTGTTGTCAGTGGCAACCCTTAAAGAAACATTGCTAAAGGAGTAGTAAAATATGGCTCAGACGATTGTTGATAACTTGATCAAATCCATGAAAAATCGAATACAAGCACTGAAACTAGCAAATGTGGGACCTACTCTACTAATTCCAAATACTGTTTATGTTGAATAGGAATTATGTAATTAAATTTTGAAATTGGATGTAGTTTATTTCTCCTGGCTAAAAACTTTTCTCAGGCCACTGTATTGTGTAGTCAAAACTGTTTGTTCGATAATGTCACATTGGTTGGGTCACTTCTGGTTCTGGGATTTGTCTATTTAATCTGATACTATACTTCTTTTTACCTGTGAGAACGTTGATTGGACACGCTTGTCATGATGATGTCACTTGAGGTTTTCTAGATGGTATGTTCTTATGATCTAATAATCGGTGATGATTATAAAATGATTATTTTCTGTGTTGATGATGATTATCATTCTAGTCGTTAATCATTCTAGGATGGATGATGATGATCGCGAAACCTCAAATATTGATACATTGTTCTTGTATACAACAAAATCTTCGAATAAAACACCACACGCAGAGACGAAATAACTACAGAATTGTCTTTCTATTTTAAAAATGTCCTTTAATGTGACATACATGAGAAGAGGAGGGAACGGTGACATTTTCTTATGTCTCTTAACAAAGACAAAATATCAATAACGACCAGTTTCCATGGCCTATCTAAATTTATGAGGGTGCTAGGCTAAAGAATATTTAAGCCCTTATCTTTTGGGGGTCAATTTGACGCAATTAGTTACCGATACTTTGTTTATCTTTCATTCATCTCCTGCCTTCATTTCACTTTATTCTGTATTCGTCCGCTTTTAACCTTTATTACATTTTCTTTTGTTCCTCATTTTGTTTTGTTATGTTTAACATCTACAAGGCAAGATGGATAAATTGTCGTATGAATTACACAAAAATGAAAATAACATTGACATCTCATTTTAACAGATATATTTACCAAAATTGCACAAAAATGTCTTGAATTACTAAAGAGTAAATTTATTCAATAAAATTGCAATTGCTTCAATCACGGCCTCAAGACGATTTTGGAATCTCCTGCAAATCTTCTAGACGGTCTCCTCGTTTAAGATGGTGAATGCTGCCATAATCCTTGATCTTCAGTTCATTTTTGGTGTTACAAAGAGTTTTGTTGGTCTCTCGCTCAACGGCGCTCCACACTTACTAATAAAGGTGGTTGCAGTCTGGGGAGTTAGGTGGCCAGATGCAAGAGGTAATGTGGTCGCAGAAATTGTCTGACTGGGTTCTCCTACTTGTGCGGCATGGTGCGGAGTCCTCTTACCAGACATAGGGTCTTCTAACACTCTTTTAACCCAAGGTGGCACTACCTCCTCAAGGCACTTGATGTATGATTCCGTGTTGAGTCCTTGTGGGAAAAAGAATGGAAGCATAAGGTCGTCATCACTGGTGATCACTCCAAATAGGTTTGTAATTACCATTACACTCATCAAACTCCGCACTGTCCTCAGATTGACACACAAACACTCTGAAATGTTCGTATTGGAACTTCCAGCGCGAATGTCAAGTAAAACATGCTGTTTCCAAATTTCTGGCGAAGTGAATTGCGTCATGGTGCCTTTTTTTCTCACAGACGGTGCCCAAATGACCCTTCTATACTGTGCAGTCAATAAAATCGAAAACAAACAATGTACGTAATTAATGGATTAGCAAAAATGTCAAAATATGAAATGGCGACAATTTACCCACCGCAACGTTTGTATATTTCTCTTTTTTTCTTTAAGATTAACTTATGTGGCCACTTTTATCCTCCTCCTGTCTGTTCATCCACTGAAATACGATAAATATATTTCTCGATACATCTCTTTCTATTCATCTAAATTTCCTTCTTTTCGTTCCCCTAAAACTGTCTTCTTTTTTACTACTCTTTTATCTTCTGTTCCGTTCTTGGCTTCTTTTATATTTCTTTGCAAAAAATGAAATGATACTGGATTTTTTTCTTTACATAGATGAGGCAAATGAAGCTTTTAAATTCTTCTTTCGTTTATGTGCCTTGTCCCTTCAGGACATAGGCGATCATGGCCCTCCACATCTTCCTGTCCCTTGTAGCTCTTAATAATTTTTTTGCTATTTCTCCTAAACCCTGTTCTACAATCCATTTGCACACCAAGTATGTTACGCGTTGTTCCTCATTACGTGACCCTGAAATTTCAACTGCCTCTTCCTGATTTTAAGTATAAGTTTCCTTTTTGTTTCCATCATATAATTATATATATATTAAGAAAGATATACAATATCTTACATTGATTGCACAATTTGGAGTTTCATACGTTCTGCATTCTTCAAGTGCAATTTTTTTTGATTGACACCGCTTTTGTAATATTTCTGTTTATAGCAAGATATTTTAAGGTAGGGTGGATTATTATAATTGTTAAAATATTTAAATGAATTATAGTTTAATTTTAGATTTGAAGTTTGGCCCATATTAACATTTAAGATTGAAAATAAAGGTGGAAAAGAATTATAAATACTAATTTGAAGAAACACTGTTGCAATCGAAAGTGATGAATAAGAAAAGTGTTAAGGGATCTCCCCTTTTTCACACAAATGGACTCAACCGAGGTATACATATACTACCACCAGTGAATACCCGGGAGTACGTTAAGACAGTCGATAAGTCTGTACGTTGAGTAGTATCAGAGGAGGGTAACACAAAAGTCACCGTCACAGCACCTAAACTCAGTAAGGAGTCATACCGCGATACTTCAATACCAAGACTGTATATATATATTATTGCTACTAACCCGCATTCCTGGATCTACTAACCCGTATTACCATTTTGTATTATTACGTTAATACATTTATTTTCCTTATCTATTCCTGGCGTTTGTTATTTATTGATATCGGATTTCATCTAGAAATCCACAATAAATTGGTGACGAGGTATTCGAACTCACACGGGAAGAACAAAGAAAAATTCTCTCTCGTCGACAACAAATTGTCGACGAGGTATTCGAATTCACACAAAAAGAAAAAAAATTGCCGTTTTTGCCAGTATCCACATCAACTTTGCGATTTACTAGGATTGAAACATGGAAAATCGAGTTTTTTCATAAGACTCTTATCATGGAGGATTTTAAAATTATTTTAGTAGAACTTGTAAAATACCAAAATGAACAGCAATTACAACTCCAAGAAAGACAAAACGAACAACAATTCCAAGAAAGAATGTAAGAAAAATGGCAAAAACAATTACTACAAACGCAGAAAGAAAATCAAGAAATACAAAGGCAACTCCAGGAACTAATATTAAAGGTAGCAGGTAACAAACAACAAAATATCGAAAAAGAGGCGACTTTTTCCCAAGTCGCAGTGTGGAATACGATAGAAACTTTCAAATACTCTCTAGAAGAGGATAAAAATGTCGGGGATTATTTTAGACGCCATGAAGACATATTTAACATCGATTGTCAAAACAGGACAGAAGCAAAGAAGCTACGTCTGTTGCTAAGAAAATTAGGAACTGAAGAATACACAAAATTTGTGGATTACATTTTGCCAAAAAAGACGAACGAATTAACTTTTGACGAAGCAGTTACATGTATTACAGTCCAAAAACGTCACTCTTTCACAAGAGGTGGAAATGCCTTAACCTGGTAAAGGGCAAAAATGAGGACTATTCCACGTTTGCCACAATCGTGAATAAATATTGCGATGACTTCAAGTCGGCAGAATTAACACCGGGCAATTTCAAGTGTCTCATTTTTGTTCAAGGGTTAGTCTCAGCAAAAGATAGTGAAATGTGCAAATGAATGCTTTCAAAACTACAAAATGAACCTGGACTGACACTACAACAACTATTAGAAGATTTCCAAAAATTCCTGAGTATAAAGAAAGACTCGAAGAACATTGAGGGGTCAGGAGTTTCTCATATACGTAAGTTAAACAAAAGTTTACGTTCTTCACCCTCCCCGGAAAGAAAACAAAATTTCTATAAGGGAAAAAGTACAATACATAGGGCAAATTATGACGAAAATCGAAGCAAATATAAGCCCCCCCCCCCCCATCTGCATGTTATCGATGTTGAGGACTACACTGGAACAAGGATTGCCGTTTTAAATATAAAAACTGTCTTGTGTGTGGAAAAATGGGGCACAAGGCATCCCAATGTAGGAATAGAAAATCCACTAGTAGGATAAGAGCTACTAGAATGCATGACGAAGACAATACCAAAATAAGGAAATATGTGGAACTTGAAACCTTAAATAAAAAGATAAAATTGCAACTAGATTCGGGTTCCGGTCTAACGATAATTAACATACAGACATGGAAAAAGCTTAACAGACCAACCATGTTACATACACAAAAAATTGCAGTGACAGGAAAGCGTGTAAAATTCGAAGGAGAAATAATCGTAAATGTTAAATTTCACGGAAAAACAAAAAGAACTCAAGATATACGTAATGAAAGATACAGAAAATCTAGTGGGGACAGACTGGATGCAAAAATTCGACGTTTGGGACCTACCTATCAGCTCATTTTGCAAAAAGTTAGACGGTGAACCATCAGAGGCGACAAAGTTAAAAGAAGAATTATATAATCAATTCTCCGAGGTATTTGCGAGCGGGTTGGGACGATGCAACAAATTCACAGCTAGAATTGAATTAAAAGAAAACGTCCAACCAGTATTTAGAAAGAACCGAAATATACCGTTTGCTACTATAGAAAAAATCGACAAAGAATTAGAGAGACTTGAACAAACTGGGATCCTCTCAAAAATAGAGTTTAGTGAATGGGAAGCACCGGTAGTCTATGTAAAAAAGAAATCATGAGAAATCCGTGTATGCGCAGATTTTTCGACGGGGCTAAATAAGGCTATAAAAGACCATCATTACTGATTACCGAGCCAAGAGGAAATATTTACAAAGCTCAACGGCGGTAAGATATTTTCCAAAATAGATCTAAGTGAGGCTTATCTACAAATCCTTATTTATATATTAATACGCACAAAGGGTTGTATAAATTCAACAGACTACCGTTCGGAGTAAAAGTTGCACCAGCAATTTTTCAGCAGACGATGGATACAATACTCACGGGCCAGAATTTTGCGACCGCTTATCTGGATGACATTCTAATTAAGAGCGACAATGTTGAAGAGCACACATCGCACATAAAGGAGGTTTTCAGAAGACTTCAGGACTTTGGGTTTAAAGTAAAAGGAACAAAGTGTGATTTTTTCCTAAATGAAATTAAATACTTAGGCCAGATAATTAATGAAAGTGGCAGGAAACCAGACCCAGAGAGGGCATCGGCAATTAAAAACATGCCTGAACCAAAAAAACGTTGCAAAATTACAAAGTTTCCTGGGCCTAGCTAACTACTATAGCGAATTTATTGATAATATGCATAAATTGAGGGCTCCACTAAATGAGTTACGAAAAAAGGAGAATAATTGGAATTGGACAGAAGACTGTAAAAAGCGTTTAAGGAAATAATACAAAAATTAATTTCGGAGTTAGCACTGACACATTTCGATCCCGAATTAGAAATCATTATTGCAAGTGACGCGAGCTCACATGGGGTAGGTGCGTGTATTCTACACAAGATGCGTGACGGTACAAAGAAACCCGTTGCGCACGAATCTAGATCATTATTACCGGCGGAGAGAAACTATTCACAGATCGAAAAGGAGGCATTAGGCATAATATTTGCAATAACTCGTTTTCACAGATATATTTATGGGAGAGAGTTCACGCTCCAAACGGGCCACAAACCCCTTCTTACGATTTTCGGTTCAAAAAAAGTTCTACCAGTCTATACAGCGAACAGACTTTTAAGATAGGTAACTGTGTTACTAAACTACAATTTCAAACTTGAGTTCTTACCATCAAAGAAAATTGAGCCCGCTGATGGACTATCGCGATTAATACCGGCGAAAAGCGAACCGTTGGAAGACTCGGTAATAGCGGCATTACAAGCTGAAGATGAAATCAGTAAAGTATTATACAATGCAATCAAGGAACTACCTGTGACTTTGCTAGAGATAAGAAGAGAAGAGGAAAAGGATGAATTTATTCTGAATACCAAGAAAAAAATAAAAAAGAAGGAAAGGAATTTAGCAGACAGCTTCTCAATCTGTGACTACATATTATTGTATAACGAGAGTGTGGTAATACCGAAGTCGCTACGAAGGCGAATCTTGAAAGATTTTCATTTAGGACATCCGGGAAAAAACAAGATGAAGGCACTTATGAGAAGTTTTGTCTACTGGCCTAACATGGACGATGATATTACGCAAATGGTGGAAAGTTGTAAAGGCTGTGCTTCTGTGGCGAAAGCACCACCCTCTATACAAAAGCCATGGCTTAAAGTTGACAGACCGTGGTCCAGAATCCACGTGGATTACGCAGGACCCATAGAGGGTTACTACTACTTAATAACAGTAGATAGTTTCAGTAAATGGCCTGAGGTTTCCAGATTCAAACACCCGACGACAGAAAATTCCATAAACTGTATACACGAATTATTCGCCAGATTCGGCGTCGTGGATTGCTTGGTAACTGATAACGGTACACAATTTACCTCCAGTGACTTCAAAGAATTTTGTGAGACATACCAAGTAAAGCATATCAAGATAGCTCAGTACCACCCGAGGTCGAACGGACAGGCCGAAAGATTCGTAGACACACTAAAAAGAGCTTTAAAAAAAGCCGAAGATGTACCGACGGAAAAAGCGATACAGCAGTTCTTCCAAGTATACAGAATAACACCTAACGGGAACATACCATCTGGTCTTTTACCAGCGGAATTGATGTTTGTCCGGAGAATACGGTCTGCGTTTGGTAAATTATTGCCAAACAAGAACAAAAACCAGTATACACCTATTGTACCAAAGAGATCATTTAAACCAGGAGAACGAGTTTACTTTAGGATGTTCAGAAACAATATGGCTTACTGGGAGCCTGGCACAATAATTAACAGGCTGGGAAATGTGATGTACACAGTACAAGGTGAAAAGTTTACCCATAGAAGACATAGTGACCAAATACAAAAAAGTCGGGTTGAGGAGCCAAGTTTGTCACCCGCAGAAAATGACCACTCTATGGATGCAATCTTTGAAGCTTTTGAGATTCAAAGACCACAGGAAGATACTGAATTTAGAAGGTCAAACAGGAAGAGAAAATTTACTGAATCTCTGATCATCAACCATAAAAGGAAAATATTCTAACTCCCTATCTGAGGAGTGGGTGTTAAGGGGTCTCCCCTTTTTCATACAAATGGACTCAACCGAGGTATACATATACTACCACCAGTGAATACCCGGGAGTACGTTAAGACAGTCGAGAAGTCTGTACGTTGAGTAGTATCAGAAGAGGGTAACACAAAAGTCACCGTCACAGCACCTAAACTCAGTAAGGAGTCATACCGCGATACTTCAATACCAAGACTGTATATATATTATTGCTACTAACCCGCATTCCTGGATCTACTAACCCGTATTACCAGTTTGCATTATTACGTTAATACATTTATTTTCCTTATCTATTCCTGGCGTTTGTTATTTATTGATATCGGATTTCATCTAGGAATCCACAACAAAAAGAAAGTTTGAAAATCAAGGGAGGTAACTCTATTTTTCCATGAAAATCAATAACGTAATTAATAATATTATTAATATTAATATTAATAAACTAAAAAAAGTGTAGTGATATCAATAGGATTAAAATATGACATGATAAAATAAAATTAAAATTAAAGTACTAATACAAATAATGCATATCAATGAAAATAAATTAATATAAAATTTAATAAAATAAAATAGAAACATAAATACGTAAATAAATAAAGCAAACAAAGCAAATAAATAAAAATAATATCTGCAAATAAAAATAAATAAACAAACACTTTAGTCAGACTAGAGGTCCACATACTGTAGATGTACACATACCGTAGAGGTACACATACTGTAATCTGAGGTTCTTATAAACTGACCAAATTTTAACCAAAACCTTTATTCTCTTTTCTTTTCTTTTCTTTTCATTTTCCTTTCTCTTAATCCAAGGCACTTAATATATACAGACAAGACTGCTAGCAATAGTAGCAGTTGTTTCGGATGTAATTTTCACGCCTTACACTTAATCCTGACATATAGGCTGTCGATAAGAAATCAAAGCTGAACTGCTTGTTGGTCTCTAGACAATTTTCCTGAAGACATTTTTGTGGTTGTTTTCACACACCCAACCCATAAACCTGAAACTCCTCATTTCAAAAGCAAACTTGAGACAAGTCTGAATTATACTTTCCATTTTAGTTAAAGCATCGATAGAACCTACAATGTCTACAAAAAAACTAGAAAATGTTGTCAGAAATTATATAAAGTTCTCATCGAGGAGACCTTATTAATGGAAAGTAAACAACGCCATTTATTGGCTGGAGTCAGAGAGAAGGGAAAGAGAAGAATACAAAGAAGTGATTTAAGTATTATTCCAAGGAAATTGGCTTCCTTTACCTCACAAGAGGATAGGGTATTTCGTTGAGCAATATTTTTTTTTTAAATCTGGCTCCTCCACGATAAATAGCCCAACGAAAAGCAAACGAAAGAAAGAAAAATAGAAAGAAAATGAAAGAAAAAAAACAAAGTACAAAAGAAAGAAAGAAATTACGAAACCAAAAAGGAAGATACGAAAAAAATACAATGAAAAAAGAAACAAAGCAAGGAAGAAACAAAGAAAGAATCAAACAAAGAAACAAATAAAGGGCACTCAGCGGGAACCGAGGAAAAGAAACCGAGATTAAGTGATGCACACAAGAATTTTATCAGCTTCGCAAATCGACGCGTAACATAAATTATGGCAGACTAAATATTTTCCCTCTCACTAAACTATCATCAATTTCCTGCATCACAATTTTCCAAAATGTAGACCAAGAAGTCATAAAGAAATAAAACAACCTGGAACAGATGGACATGCCTATCAGTCCCCATAAGCTTTGTCTTGAAACTCTTTAAACGAAGACAATATAAAACCTATCGCTTCTGCCTTTTAAACTAGAATTGCGTGATACTTACACTTTGCCTATATTTTCATTCTTCCTACATTTTTGACTGTTGAGGTTTTTTTCTAGGTTTTTTATGTTAAAATAGCTCGCCTTTTTCCAAAAAAAACATTCATCTTAGCCAATCGTCAGTATTTCGTAAATGTTGCAGGGCATTGAATATTAAGGATTTTAAAAATACGTTTATATCGATGTGTTGATATATTACGTTGGAAAAATCCTATCGCAATTGAAGGTGCTTCTTTGATTTTAATTGGTATATTTAAACAAGAGTGTTTTGGTAATAAAGTAAAACCTAGATGATAATGTTTGTCGAGTGACGTTTTCAATACATAGTCAAGGTTGATAAAGAGAAAAGGTACAAGAGTGTCACCCTGAAGGACCCCTGTCGAAGAAGCTAGTGTCTGGGAATTTAACCAAAGATTTGGTATTTTTGTATAGCGTCATTATGACAGTTACTGCCTCAGTTGGGATGCCATATGCCTGAAGGATCTTCATTTTACCTATGCTCTCAAGTCAATATTCTGCAAACATTTGACAGATATTGACCATGGAAATGACCTAACTATTACTGCAGACACTATTACCTTTGTCACAGTTCTCCTACATAATCTAGAAAATAATTCCAACAGTGTCGGACTCTATGTCAATCCCTCTAAAATTGAATTCATAGACTTCAACCAGCAAACCTTAATACAACCTGTCTCAGGTAAATTAATAAAATCTGCCGAATCGTTTACATAACTTGGAAGCGAGATAAATTCTAATGTAAAGGATATGAAAATTCGCATAGCTAAAACCTGGGCCACCTTGAATAAAATGGATGTAATCTGAAATTCTAATCTACCAGACAACCTCAATCGGAGATTCTTTTGAGCCACTGTAGAAGCAGTGTTAATTTATGGTGCCACTGCTTGAAAATTAACAAAAACCCTAGAGTCTAAGCTTGATATTTCTACAATCTTAAGCGAACTCAGAATTTGCTTTGCAGGAAACTGCTGACGAGCAAAAGAAGAACCTGCGAGTGATCTACTTCTCTGGATACCTAGGCATGGAGTAAGACGGGTAGGTCGCCCAGCAACCAGCTACATTGACCAGCTATGTTATGACACAGAATGTCAACCTAATGACCTTCCTACCTTGATGCAGGACCATGATAGTTTGTGTAAAAACCTCATGAATGTCTGAACTAACTCCAAAGAATAATATAAGTAAATAAATATTTAACCTCATCATCGATAAAATAATCACACCTGATTTAGCTAACTGGTAATCGCTAGAGCGTACAGTTCTTCAGGTTTCGAAATAAATCGATATTAGTTTTAATCTCTATACAGTTAATAAACTGTTTTCATTCTTAAAATGTTGCAATAATCTGAAAAGATGAGAGTCAGATGGAGCAAGATCAGGAGAGTAAGGAGGGTGCAGAGAAAATTACTTATTTAATGCTATCATCTTTCCTAAGTGATTCTGGCAATATGTGGCACTGCATTGTCTCATAAGAGCAACACGCCTTTACAATTAAATGTTTTTCTGTTAATTTTTGTGCTATACTTCCAACTGACGTCATCGATTCTCTTCACTAACTGACTCATTTTGATTTAGCACTTCATGATAGATTAAACCTTCATATTCCACAAAACACTAAAATATTTTGCGGAGGTGGAGTTCTGGTTTCTGCATACTTTCTCCATTCAATGAGTGCTAACCATTGTTGTTTTCGTTTGGATATGATTATAGAGAACCCACTTTTAATGACTTGTGCTGATTCTACCCAACAATTCTAGTCTTCAATGAAGCTCTTACATTAAGCTTATCATAGTTTCCACCATCTCTACACAAAGTAATTTCCTGCCTCGCGAAAAGTATTGCTTTCAATGTGTATCAGAAAAAGATCTGTCATGCGTATTTATGAACTTTAAATTTACGAAATATTTGCCAGTAGCTCTTTTAAAACAATATAGTCTACATACTAGAGTTAGTAAATGTACCTTAGTTAATTAAAAAAATCCTAATCTAGGCAATCTAGATTCAGCACATTGGTTGAAAAATAATAGAATGTAGATGTTTCGAATGTTTATATGTGTCTCTTTAACTCTCTCTCTCTCTCTCTCTTTCTCTATCTATCTATCTATCTGTCTGTCTGTCTATCTATCTATCTCTCACACACAAACACATACAGTCGTATATAAAACTACCAGAGAAAAAAACAGTCTTATCCATTTACGTTTTTTGTTGTGAAATTCTTTTGCAGTGAACCCATCAATGAGTGCTGCAAATCTCCTGAGCAAAACGAACTCAACCTTGAACAATACATAAAAGATTAAATGTTCTTGACATTTGCAAAGTTTAGCGTAATACAGTACATCGCTAAAATTTGGAGAATTGGAAGAAAAGAAAAAAGTGTGAGGCCAATCTTCCAGGTGAGGAGACCAGACTTCCTATAAAATCAACAGTCGAAATTCTAACCTTTACCAATATATCGAACAACAACCTCTGGCACCGATGACAAATGCGAGATACGATTCAAACAATAATCAGTCGTCTTTCATTTTGTACATTTTACCTAATTTAATATCAGTCGTTTTTAATGAAACTTGTATAAAGCGCAATTGTTGCCCAAATACATAATTATTAAATTACATGATCCGGTAGACAACAAGGAAAGTACAAAAAAATTAAATTAAAAACTTGTCAGTCGTTTTAATGAAATTCATATAAAAGTGGGATTGTTACCTAAATACACAATTATATATATATATATATATATATATATATATATATATATATATATATATATATATATATATATATATATATATATATGAAGAAATATAGTTTTAACGTGTGCTATATTTATGGAATAAAGTGCTCAACATCAAAGATAGAGCGTATGTAAATATAAAAGGGAACATTGAAGTCAACACTCAGAGTCGACAGACTGTTTCATGCTGAACGCAATCATCAGGTGGTCTGGTGATTGCAGCTAGCATGAAATAGTCTGTCAACTCTCATATATATATATATATATATATATATATATATATATATATATATATATATATATATATATATATATATATAATGCCTGATAATTCATGTCTGTCTATTTTTCTTTTATTATTCTAATTCGCGTTGAAGCTATTGCATATCCGGATCGAATTTATAGATAAACTGTTCAAAGATCATCACGTTTATGTTCCATTACTTTTGATCAACTCTGTTATCAGGAATATTGCTGTTACCAGTGTCAAAAACGTGTTTTTTTTTGGGGGGGGGTGAATGTTACATTACTAATTCGAGTATCCATGAAAGCGGGTGGAATGATCGGCACCTTAAACGACTCCCTTAATTAACTGATTCCACCTGCCAAATATGCAGTATTACTGTCATATCTGTGTTAGAGCTACCCAACCCTCTCTTTTCAGTTTTGAAAAATTTCAAAAGCGTCTATGCCGCCTTGTCGACGATTAATTATTTTCCACCCTACAACCACTTTCCCCACAGACGAAATATCTCAAGCATCTTGTTACTCTTGCTATTTCCTTGGCAAATGTTCTGACACGCTATATTCTTTAGTTCCACCCGTTCATATATTTTCAATCATGTACAGAGTTTCGAATCATTCCCATTCCCCTTGCAAGAAGGAAGTTCCATTCAGATAGTTTCTTCCCAAGAGTCTCTGCTTTAGGAAACAGTCGCCTGTGAAGATGGTTCTCCGATCATTACAATCTTAACCATTTCAAGTAAACGGTCAACTGTTATATATTCTACATTTCCACATAATCTTCACTGCTGACATCATCCGATTACACCCATTAAACCACCTTATTCAGTACTCATCTATCCTGAGTGGCTCTTTCGAATTTATTGGGGAGAAAATAATGTAAATGAATTTTAAAAGACATAGTGTGTGGCAAAAGATAATTTGCTTAATTTTGGATGTTTCTATTTTTTAATGTTAGCTTCGAGTACGTTGGAACTTTCTTTACAGTAAATGCTCTAAGAAATTTTAGTGTTATATATTAATAGTTGTCTTATATCAGTAGCATTATTTTGGTTGTTTGTGATGAGATGACCGTTGTGAGTACGAAATATTTTCGATTAGTGCGATATTAACCTACGAGTCAATGTGGTTATTTTGTGACCAATGTAAGAATTTATGTTTTTAGGATTAGTATTGTAGATTTAATATCCCAAATCATATGAGATTTCGTGAACAACACGGCTTTTACAAAAGATTGATTTCCAAGTTCTCGTATCGCTTATCCACACTCACAATTAAATACGGTTTACGACCATATCACATTGAAATTCCGGTTCTCGTCTGATCACCGAACTTAAGTAATATCGAAACTGATCAGTACTTGGGTGCGTGAATTACCTGGTGCTGCAAGCTTGGATGTGCGGATGATAATTATGAACAAAGGTGCGGAATGTGAAATCGGAGAGTCAAGTTCGAAATTCAGTCGGGTTCGTTACATTCACAGGCCCATATAAGTTGGGAAAGGTATGAATACAAGTAGTAGTACCTGTATGTGAAATTGTATTGTATGTAAAACGCACTCCCCATCCATAAAAATGATAATTCTTACAATCCAAAATATGTTTCCGCTTTAATAAGTTACAAAAGGCTGATGATCACTAAAAGAAAAAAGGAAAACGAATTAATTTATCATACAGACATGCCCTCGGACACGGACACACACGCACGCACGCACGCACGCACGCACACACACACACACACATACATACATACATATATATATATATATATATATATATATATACTTACGAAGCTTATATCCAAAACTACAGAAAGTCTTACAGCCACAAATTGTTGAAACACCGGTTCCTGTAAGATCATCGAAGTTAAGCAACGGTCAAAACTGGCCAGCACCTACATGGGAATACCAGGTGCTGTAAACCTGAAATTGTGGGTGGTGTAATATATAATGACTCGGAACTGTTAATCGGAGGGACATTTCAAGTCCTATAGATTAGGAAGACTTGTATCACAAGACCATTATTATAACCAAACAGAGAATAAAATTGTGTACAAGATATTTAGATTTCGGCCTTAAATAACACAACCAACATATAAGCAGTTTGTGCTCGTTTAAATATTTTTAGTGATTTTCTCTTGTTTTTGTACAAGAAAGATAGTGTGTAAAATATTTTCAGTGTATATATTTTACACCTATAAAAGCACTATTTGTACTAAACCAAGAAATAGATAGATAGATAGATAGATAGATAGATAGATAGATAGATAGATAGATAGATAGATAGATAGATAATGATTAGACTGTGATAGATAGATAAATATATAGATAGATAGATAGATAGATAGATAGATAGATAGATAGATAGATAGATAGATAGATAGATAGATATACTAATAGGAGAGTATTTTAAACAAGGCAAAGGCTATATTTCCTTTAGAGAAAAAAACGCTCTTTTTATATACATGATCGTCAAATGGTATTAAAATGTCAATGTAAAAGTCGTGTTCTAGCCAAAACTCAAGTAGCAAAGAGTGTTGCTCAAAATTCTAAATAAAATATTTCTATAACCTCAAAAAGAAAAGAGCTCTGTTGAAATCGCTTCCGCTTTGAAAGAACACGGTATTTGAAAAAAATAATTGAAACTGATGACAAAAAGCTTACTCTGCTTGCTTACATATATAATGGGGAAATCGTTAAAAATATATTGATGAAAAGCTAAATTCAAAAAAGAATGATGACTGTAAACGAAAGAAAAATCTGTTTCCGTTAAGCGATAGCTGTATACTTGTAAAATCCGACTCAACAAAGCCTTATAAATAGCAACAAACCAAGGAACGTTGTTGAATTGCCTTCTTAAATCGATTAGAATTTTCGTGCTTTAGTTCTTCCCAACCACCCAGATACACCGAATGCCCAACCGGTAGAATTGAATGCAGTCGGTAAATTCTTCGAAATGGATTTTCCGTTATTACTTCCTTTGGTTCCATTACGGAAGTCCTTTTTCAACTCTCCTCCTACCAGTTGGCCTTCTTTCTACGGCTTCAACGCAAATACCCAATTCTTGCCGTATTTTACACTGTAGCTTTTTTAAATATATATTTCTCTGTTAATTCTCTATCTATCTATCTAGATAGCTAGCTATCTATCTATCTTTCTCTCTTTCTCATTCTTTTTTACTTTCCTCGTTCTGTCCACTTTCTATTCTTCATGTGCTGCTGCGTTTAATTTTTTTTTCCTTTTCTCTTTTTATTTAACTCTCTTCTATCTAAACATCTCCCTCTCTGCCAAAATATCTTTCCCATATCTCCTTTTTCCAAAGTTTAGCCTAGTAAAAGACAAGTCTATAGGTATTTACTAAGCTCGACGTTTGGTACGAGGTCACAGATATAGAGCTCACACTAAGGATTGAATTCATCACAGCAATTTTCATGTACAAGACTATTGACTGACAACGAAACGTCACATTTCAACATTTTTGTCTTTATTTGACCCTTTTTCCCACACTTTATTTTCATGCTTATTTATGTTAGAATCTTTCTTTCTTTCTTTCTTTCTTTCTTTCTTTCTTTCTACCTACCTACCTACCTACATTCTTTTCTTTCTTTCTTCTTTCCTTCCGTTCGTTCTTTTTCTTTTTTCTCCCTTCCTTTCTTTAGTTCTTCTTTTCTATCTTTCCTCTTTCTTTTTTCTTTCTTTCTTTTTTCTTCCTGCCTTTCTTTCTTTCTTTCTTTCTTCTTTCCTTCCTTCTTTTCTTTCTTTCTTTTTCTTTCTTAGACTTGCTTTGTCTCAAGTTATCTTTCATTTTATATAAAGTTACTTTTCTCTCTCTCTTTGACATGCTAAATTCTTTCTCACTTTCTTTCTTTCTTTCTTTCTTTCTTCCTTCCTTAGAAAGGCCATGTAGATTTTCTACATTTCCTTTTCAGAGAAGCCTTCGCATTTTAGTTTTTGTTTTTCTCTTTCTTTCTTTCTTAAACACATTGATTTAAACTCATATTTTCTTTCCTTCTTTTTTCCTCAAACACAAATAGACCTCTTTTTCTATTCCCCAATCCCCATTCTTTCTTTTCTCTTATTTTTTAATGCTTTACTCCTCTTTTCACGTTTTCTTTTGTTCTTTGCTGCTCTACACTCTTCTTTACTCACTCTCTTATATACTCAATCTCTTCACAATCCCCCACTTCGTTTCTCCTTTCGTTTTGATCTCCTCACTGTCTCTCTATATTTCTCGCTAGTTTTATCAGTTCTCTTCCTTTTTACACCTTTCCTCATTGAACACCTGTATTAATTAGATTTTGACGGCTGTGGCCACATTTCCTCGCCAGTCAGATATGACCAAATCAATGACCGCTCTTATTGAGAACACACTTTCTAAAGTTCGGTACCCAACAGCCAACACGTTCATTTCTCGGCGCTAAAAGATCCGACGTATCATAAAAGACAGCAGAAAGTTGTAACTTCCAGTAGAGGCGGAAAGACTGGCATTGCTGGAGGATAAAAGACAGAAAATGAATTTCAGTGCTTTTGGTTCCTACTAGCAACACGGAAGATTAATTATGTATTCCAAAAATGCGCCTTCAAGGCAAAATAATTATGTTCATATATTGTGCATATATTGTCATAATCGGCCACCGTGTTTTCATATGATCAGTTTACGGATATCATGGTTTGTATACCAAATGGTTTAGAAATTAAGTAGAATTCTCAAACATTTAAGTTCATTTGCCGAAAAATATATAATTCTATAATTCAATACGATGTTATAAAATATGTTCCCAGCACGAATTTAACTCAGACTCAGCGGATGACATATTGAAGCAGTTGCTAGAACTGATGCTAGTAAAGTTGATTCTTTCTGTTGTGCGAGAATTTTTTCTCGCCCAAATCTATGTTACATATTTATAAATCTACTATACGCCTAGAATATTGCCGCCACATATGGTCTGGTTCTCCTTATATATATTTAGAGACATGCTATTTAGCGATTCTCGATAAAATACAAAGAAGAATCTGCAATGTTATTGATCCTGACCTGGCATCTCGGCTTCAGTCACTTCCCCATCGCCGTTATGTAGCTTCCTTCTGCCTTTTCTATAAACAATTTCATGGAATTTTTTTTTCTGGTGAACTTTCCTCTATGGTAGATACACTTTATGAATTTAAGCATAGTACTAGATTAGCAACAAGGTCTCATCATTTTACTGTTGAAATGGCTAGATGTAACCGTAAGTTCTATGCTAACAGTTTCTCACTCACACTTCCCGTCTGCGAAACTTTCTTCCGACCGCATGCTTTCCATTCAAGTTTGACTTTCAAATATGTGAACGTTATCTTCTGTCTCAGTTTCCGTTCTTTTATTGTTCTTGTTCTTTAATAATGTTTCTTTGTCTTATATTATTTAACACTCAGTAACGATCTGCGTCTTAGTGGCTTCATTGCCTTGCTTGGGGAGAAATGATTATAAAAAGAAATTACGGCATTATTTGCTGAAACAAGGTACGATACTATGACATCACTTTCTTGGATAACCTAGTCAGTATTAAATTCATTAAAAATAACTTGTTTAACTGTTGCGTAAAACTAAGTTTTCCATAAAGATTAGTTTATGGATAACTCAATGGTAATTGATTTCACTAACAATGATTTACAAGTTGATGTTCTTCGACTAAGCCAAAATTGCTGTAATGTAGCATTTATAAGTCCCCAGTGCGAAAAAAGAGCTCACAATAGTTTACAAAATGAATCTCTAGACTAAGTCAACGTTGCATCAAAGCGATTTTTATAGTTACCAGTGAGAACTGAACTCAGTCGTAAAATTTATTTTTAGACTGAGCCAAACTTGCGAAAAAATAGCACATTTATCCAATACCCAGTTAGAACTGAACACCACCACCAACGGTTTAAAGTTGATTTCTTGGACTAAGCCTATTTTGCTGAAAGGTCATTTTTATAGAGCGGCTGACGAGTACTGAACTCAATAGTAAGATTTTACAAGATGAAGTCATCTTTGGGCAAAAGTATGTTTATTGAAACAACAATAGAAAACTGAACCTTCTGGCAATAATTAAGAATACTAAATCTTGGATGAAGCCAACTTTGTTGCAAGGTGACTTTTTAGCGGACTAAGTGAGATCTATCCTCACTAGCAGTCATCTAGACTAATTTAAATTTGTCATAGGTCACATTTACGAAACACTTAGTGTGAATTGAGCTCCCTGGTAATGGCTTTTAAAGATTTCCTGTAATAAATCAACATTGCCATAATACTACATTAACGGAACACATAGAAAAAAACGGTGTTTACGAGCACGGGCTGGTCAAAGAGATCATAATTAAATTGAAACCATTAAAACTGAGCCGCTTCCAATGATAATAATCAGTGTAACTGTAGGTCATAGCTATGGAAGAGCAGTCAGTATTAACTTATTCATATTATTTTCTTTTACAACTATCATGGCATGTGTGAGAATACATTCTTTATGAAAATATATAAACATATGAAAGCCGAAATTAGAATATGGTTGTTCTGTGTTCCAATCCGATAGCCTATACACTATTACGCCATTTACATCCTAATGCCCAATCGTATGACAATTACTAAGCTTCAAAAGTGACTAATTTACATATATTCTAAGTTTTCTTTACAAAGGCACAAGGCCAAATAGGGATTAGAAATCGTCCAGATGAGGAAGGTCTGGGTTTTTTTTAAATCGTTCCTCCCAAGCAAGTAAATAATGCTATTGAGACGCAAGGGCTTACTGAGAGTGAAAGAAGGTGAGAAAATGTTAGTGTGGAGAATGGGCGATCAAAAATAGAATTCAGGAAGATGGGGATTGATGTTTTTAAACTTTTGAAGATCATAGATGACAGGAAAGCAAGAAGCCAAAAGAGAGTTGAAGTATGCCTTGAAAATCAGCATCCAAATCTGGTATATTGCCCGTGTCCGACACCGAACACTGAGGCCGGTGAAAAATATGTAACGATCTGATTCACCAAGCCGGCCATATTTGTTAGACGCTACAGTCATTTGATCATTACATATTTATTTGAACAAACTAATTTTCATACAAGGTTAAAATTAAAAATTATCTGGCAAGAATCGAACACATGTGGTTTTGTTTAAACTATTTTTCTACTTCTTTTTTTTCGATTCCGCTAAAGTTGGACACAATCATTTACGAGGAAACTCGTCGAGAATCAAAATCCCTGAGCGTATCTCGTGTTGGAGGGGAGTTACCAATTTCTCACAGTGCATGAGATTTATATTCAGACCAGGGACCTGATCAGTGATTTGCTATGTAGACAAAACGTTAACATTTGGAATGCTAGCCCAACATATACTTTCTACTTAAGTTTCATTCTATTAGAATTTGTACAGTACAAAGCGAAGCTTAAGAAATATCGGGATATAAAACTTTTTCATCTTTACAACAAGTTATATGTAACCCAGTACTTAATAATATAAAATAATAAATAATAATAAAGCCGCCTGCATACGGATACAAAATTAATTCTGTAAACATAAAAAACAGAAGTGTAAGCAAAGAATGTGGTTTATTCAATCTATAAAATGGGGCGATTCTGTGAGAATTAGAAGTCCTACCAGCATTCATTATTGGCGGCCACAATCTTAACGCAATAAGATATGCAGATGACACAGTGTTAAAAACAAACACAGGAAGGGAAATACAAGAATTACTACAGAATGTAGCGAAGGAAAGCGAGAGAAAAGGGTTAAACGTCAATTGCAGGAAGACAGAATGTATGATTGTCCACAGATGGAACAGCCCAATATGCGAATTACAAATTGGAGATACCAAAATGAAACGATTAAAAGATTTAAATATCTGCGAAGTGTTTTAATAGAGGACGGAAAGTGCGACACTGAAATCCGAAGTTATATTGGGATTGTGAAAGTCTCTTCCAAAAGCTAAGCAAAGAATCAGAAAATGCTCGTTAGAAACAAAGAAAAGAGTACTGAACTGCCCCCCTATATGCCATTGAATATCTACTCACATATTAAGATGAGACTTCAAGCAAGAGAAATGTACTTCTACAGAAGGATGCTGAGAATACCATATATCGAACATGTGAACAGCAAAGAGGTTTTAGAGAAAATGGAAACAAAAAGTAACCTTATACTTAACACCAGAAAGTGATAGTCGAGGTTTCCGGAACACATACTGAGGAAAGAATGCTCGGAAAATTTGACAGTCAAAGGACTTATTGAAGACAGGAGCGACAGAGGAAAACAGCTCATAACCTAACTAACGACCTTGAGTCTATGGATGTCAGAACAGGGTTTAGGAGAGATGACAAAAAGACAGAGCTGCAAAGGACAGGAAATTGCGGCGAGACATAATCGCCAACGTCCTGATGGGTCACGGCACATAGAAGAAGAACGTGTCATGTAAAACTCTAGTTCTTTAAAATGCGATTTCCGTTCTTTATTTTTTGCAAATGCCATGCAGCACAATTATATGAATGTATAAACTTACTTAAAAAATGTTGCTAGAACGTTAGCATAATGAACATGAGACCTGGGTTCGACTCTCACCTTGGCTAATTTATCAAAGAGGTGACTTCTTAAAAAACGATCCCTGCTTGTGGTGCCGTTGGAAAGCGCTTGAAAACCATACCTGGAATTGACACTTCATAATGAAATCAGGTAGACGAAACACTAAGAAACAGTCTACAGGGTATGAGCCTGTTAGCCATGTTCAAACGCTACCCATAGGAGACTGTGCGTTCTCTCGCAGAAATTGTAACTGTTATGTTTCAAGGTTAGGACCAAGGAAGAACAACACGAACACAAGAGTAGAAATAACGAAGATATATTACACGGAATAATAATACAAGATGTGGAAGGTGTTAGTATGACTGTCAGTCTGGTTTGGAGTGAACTACTATCGGCTCGACTCGATTCGTCCCTCTCTCTTGAGAGGCGTAGTATACATAGTGTTAGGAAGAGTTCATTCTGTAGTTATAGGTCAGGGCCCATAACAGTAACTAACGGCGTTCAGTATAGCTGTGCGATATAAGCATTAGTCAACTCTGTTAGTGTTGAAGAAACAACAATATGCCTAAGCCGGTGTCTGTAACAGAGACTAGTCAGCCAACCTCGTAGTCTCCATAGTCACCCAAGACTAACTGATGCCTACTAAATCATCGTGGCCGAGGGACTGAGACTATTGGCCTTCTTTAAACACAAACCATGCCAGACTGTGCGTTCCCTCCCAGAAATTGTAACTAAAGGCGCTCAACATAACTGTGCGATATAAACATTAATCAACTCCATTAGTGTTGGACAAACATAAGTATACTAAGCCGACGTCTGTAACAAGGATTAGCTAGCCAACCTTTGTAGACTCCATCGTCACCCAAGACTAGCGGATACCAACTAAATAAAAATACAAACTTTTCTAATAGATAGGCAGTGATAAATATGTGGGAACATGTTTGTGATATTCAAGTCTACATCAGCAAGAAAGCTTACCTACACAAGATAACCAACAATATGTACCAGCAACATTCAAAATTCCCGAACTGTAGTGCATGATTTTTTTAAGCAATTCACCCCAAGCAGGGCGGGAGTGCCATTAGCAGGCAAGGGGTTGCAGAAGAATGAGAGCAAGAGTAAAGAGGCGTGTTTGAGAAAAGTATAAAGAAGAACTGGGAACAATATCAAGGTATCAGAAGATGTCAATTGGTATTACACTTGAATATTTTAAGATTATAGTTATCAGGTAAGCAAGCAAGAGGAAGGGAGTTCCACAGACTGGAAGTGCGAGAGAATAAGCTGTTACATTTAACCGTTTCGATAGTGAAAGGGTTGGACCGAGATGCCAGTCTAGTAGCTCGCTTAAATCCATGCAGTCTGAGAACCAGCGAAAGTAGCTCGTCGGAACAGATGCCGTGAAAATACTTGTAGAAGAGACAGAGGGAAGCCACGGTGCGTCTGTGAGAAAGCGACTGCAGACGAGATGCCAGATCAGGACCTATCACTTTGCATATCCGTCTCTGGATTTTGTCGAGAACCTCAAAACTTACAGCGGGGGGAACCAGACTATATATGGCAGCAACATTCCATGCAAGGACGGATGGTTGATTTATTTAGCTCGCCTTCTCAACACTAAGAATAAAATCTCATATGAGCGTAGTGACGAGTATGATACCCTTCCACGAAGCTCAGACTATCATCTCTTTAATGTTTACTTACTGAACATTTTAATCTTTGTGGTGCCTATTGTTAACCTTTGTGAGATTTGTATGAAAATCAATGATGTTTATGGTACTGGCTTGGCACTAGTTCATACGCTGCATTCTTAAACAGCGTGTAAGAAACAGACTATTGAGAAGGAAGAGGGAAAGAAAGTACTATCATGATGACAGTGGGGAGCGTGATGCTAAGAAATGTGCGGATGTGATTTTATATATATATATATATATATATATATATATATATATATATATATATATATATATATATATAGGCGTGTGCCTGAATGTATTGATGTTCATGTCATCATTTACTGGCATGCCTTTATGTTTGGACCTCATAGTGTTTTTATCAATATAGCTACGTCTCAAAATTAATATCAAATTTATATCAGTGTCTACAGAAATGTCATTCTCTCCCTGCCTTTTTCTATTTCACTCTGTGTCTGGATGTATTACTCGATTTCTCTCTACCTATCTCCCTTCGCCTCTCTCTTTCATGTATGTATGTATATACATATATATATATATATATATATATATATATATATATATATATATATATATATATATATACACGAGCACATATATATATATATATATATGTGTGTGTGTGTGTGTGTGTGTATATATATATATATATATATCATAAGATAAATAAAAAATAGGAAACGTTTATCAATCCAACATGTTTCCCTTTTAATAAAACTTCGTCAGAGTAAGTGATAT
Source organism: Acanthosepion esculentum (assembly GCA_964036315.1). Classification (NCBI taxonomy): domain Eukaryota; kingdom Metazoa; phylum Mollusca; class Cephalopoda; order Sepiida; family Sepiidae; genus Acanthosepion; species Acanthosepion esculentum. The sequence goes on along the minus strand of OZ038475.1, from coordinate 63,643,170 downwards.
GGAGAGAAAAAAAGAAAAAATTCGGGTATTTTTACTTTTGTGTTTGATTTTCATTGGTTATTCATGTTTCACGTGAATTTGACTTGTTAAGCAAATGTTACTATAATCTATGTCGTTCTGAATTCCATTCGAAGTCCCAAATTACGTCACAAATTATTTCTTCTTCTTCTCCACATCTTTGACGACAAAGCTTTAATAAACGTGAAGCGTTAAACATGTAAAATTGATACACGTTTCCTATACAAATATGCACACACACACAAACACACACACACACACACATATGCTTGTGTGTGTGTGTGTGTGTGTGTGTGTGTGTGTGTGTGTGAGTGTGTGTGTGTGTGTGTGTGTGTAAAGAATTGGACTGATTTTACTGAAGATGTGCATTGAAAATTGGGAAAAAAATGATCATTACAGAGCAAAGGCAAAATTAAGCCGTATTACGCCACAAGGATCTGGTGGAACTGCTCACCAACCTTGATATATTCGGGAAATATATTAGAATAATCATGAACCTATATTGGCAGCAAACAGCATGCATGCGCATTGAGAATGAGTTCAGCGAATATAGAAAAATAGAAAGGGGCGTAAAGCAAGGATGTGTCTTCTCACTGGACCTATTCAACCTATACAGCGAGGCAATTCTGAGAGAATTGGAAATCCTACTGGGATTCAGCATCGGCGACCACAAGCTTAACAAAATAAGATACGCAGATTACACAGTGCTGATAGCAGACACGGAAAAGAAATTACAAAACCTCCTGCAAAATGTAGCGAAGGAGAGCGAGAAGAAGAGACTAAGCATAAACTACAAGAAGACAAAATGCACGGTCATCAGTAAAAGGATGGACCCGAAATGCGATTTGCCGCTCGGGAACACTAAAATGAATCAGGTGCGGAAGTTTAAATATCTGGGAAGGGTTCCGAAAGAGGACGGTAAATGCGGCACTGAGATCCGTAGACGTATTGGGATGGCCAAGGACGCATTCCAAAAGCTGGGAAGAGTATTACGAGACAGGAGGATTTCTTTGGTAACAAAGAAAAAGTACTGAGCTGTTACGTGACACCTGTCCTTCTTTATGGCAGAGAATGTTGGACGATTTCCACAAACATGAAGAAGAGACTCGCGGCGACGGAGATATGGTTCTACAGAAGGATGCTGAGAATATCATGAACCGAGCAACGATGTGGTTTTGGAAAGGATGCAAACAAGGAGGAGGCTTGTTCTAACATCAGGAAGAGGCCGCTGAAGTTTCTGGGACACATAATGAGAAAAGGAAGGCCTGGAGAATCTGATACTCACAGGTCGAATAGAAAGAAAGAGAGACAAGTGAAAGCAACGCATGACATATCTGGCGGGATTAAGCAAGTGGATGGCAGAACGTGGTTTGGGGGAGGTGGCAGAGGGACGAAACTTAATGTGAAAAGGATAGGGGGAAGTGGACAGTCATGATCGCTTACATCCTGAAAGGACACGACACATAAAAGGAAAGAATATGGTCAAATTTCACGCTGCACTTTATGTGCATAGAGCCTTTCAACCAAAAGAAAACAATGCATTTATTTTTTTTT
>OZ038475.1:63626598-63636598 GCA_964036315.1 Acanthosepion esculentum | reverse complement strand
TTTAATTATTCTTCAATGAATTACAAACGAGCTTCATTTAAAACTTTTGAAAAATGTCCTCTCTTTTCCAATTCACAAGAAAAGTGTAAAGAATTTCTGGCGGGAAAGAAATGAATAAAATTTCAGTGTTTCTTTTTTACTCGCCCACATTTCGTTTGTAGTAGGAATCAACCAGGACTTTCCTCATCGAGAAACTTTTTTTCTTACGATGTATCTGTAGTTTCATTGAAAAAAAATGTATTATTCATCGATTAATTCACTAAATTTAAATCAAACGACTCAAATTTCTGCCATTATCTAAGGATTGTCGATCAACTAACCATAAAAAATTTTGAATTAGTTTTTGTTTAAACCTATGCTGATTGCAAAATGGAAAGAAAAAACAATATCAAGCTTTCATATATTGACCCAAAAATTAATTCTAGCCCTAAGTTTAACCCAGTGGACCAAAAAGAACATTAATAACAAATGAAACAAAACAAATTAATAGTTTATAAGAGAACTCTTTACTATAAATGAACACATTTGTTTGAGTAGATATTTCTTCATACACACACACACACACACACACACACACACACACACACATGTATATATATATATATATATATATATATATATATATATATATATATATGTTGATTTGTTGATATATATATATTTGTCCATATATACATATACACACACACAATATTTGACGTCGACCATCAAGCGTTTTTGAAAACTCTCTAACAGATAAAATCTACTGTTCGGTAGGTGTGGTTCGAACCTGCGCTTTTTCATATAGGTGGCAACCACCGTATAGCGCGACATGCTTTTAGACAACTCAGTTAAGAAAGATTTCAGACAAAGCAAGGATCAATTATCCTTATAAAGAGAAACACATCTTTCGTCAATTCTTTCAAAGCCCATAAAAGGAAAAGGGACACTGAATATAAAATATTCTGTGCTAGAAGTAACTTCCCCGGTCAAAAATATCTAAACTAAGCTGTATACAACCGCTTTCTAAGATTAATGGTGAAAATGCTTCGAGCGAGTAAAGCTTGACGGTCTTGGCAGAGGTCATCCTTCTTTGAACATTGTGAACTGTCGTGACCGTATCACAAAGAACTGTACCAAATAACAGAAACCACATCCCTTGTGGACTATCAATAGCAGCAAGAACTAAAATGGATAGCACCTGTAACGTGAAGAGAAAATAATGACATAATCAATATACTGACATTCTACACTATCAAATGAAAGGTTAGGAAGGAAACCATTACCATGTCAGTTACCTTTATTTTCGCATCCGAAACGTACACAATAATTACTCATGAATTTATAGGTTTTAACCCGATAAACATCATATTTTAATGAATACATTGTATGAATATTTTTATAAACCTCATATTTTTAGTGAATACACTTGTATGTGTAGCGCACTGATACACACGTGCACCCACGCACACATACACAAACACACACACATATAGTGATTTTCCAAGCGTGGCTTAGCTGTGACAACAAGGCCGCAAGTATGGGGCATCCAGTGAGGATTGAACTCACTACTCAGTCGTAACTGTTCTAGTGAAACAAGTGTTAGTCTAGTGAAAACAAGTGTTAGTCAGTCCTTTTTAGACGACTCGGCTAGACGGTCGAACTCTCTGCCTCTGGGCAGAGAGGAACCCGGACGAGGCTCCGCCGAAGGGCAGAGCCTCGTTCGGGGAGGTTGACCAACCCGATCCCGTTTATACGGGTTCTACGGGCATTTTTTGCCCGAGCCTACGGGCTCGGAAAGCCCACATTAAACTGGCCTTGTGCCACATTCGACACACGTGGGCGTGTTGTTGAACATAGTGAAACAAGCATGCTAACCACTACACCTCTTCGATGTGCCCAGCACATACACATATATATATATATATATATCGCCATCTCGCCAGAAATTCTTTATCATGAGTTAAAAAATTGGACACTGCATTTTTACACTTTTCTTGTGAATTGGAAAAGAGAGGACATTTTTCAGAAGTTTAACATATATATATATATATATGTGTTTGTGTGTGTGTGTGTGTGTGTGTGTGTGTGTGTGTGTGTGTGTGTGTAATATCGCAGATTGGGTGCTGACGCTAATAAAATATTGCTCGATGTATAATAATAAATAATCATTTTTTTCCGCACCGGCAGCACAAATCTGAGTTTCATGCACGAAGAGTTTTCAATCAATTTTCACATGCTGATTGAGTTGTGTTACCAGTGAGGAAAAAATAACATTTATTATTATTATTAATATATATATATATATATATATATATATATATATATATATATATATATATATATATATATATATATATATAGGGAGAGAGAGAGTGGGGAGATCACAGGACTCAACACTGCATGGTGTGTGTCAGTTTTCATCATCACCGGTTATCTTCAAACCAAAATGTGAAGATTGTATTGTAACGTGAAACTTACAGTTACCATACGGTGTTGAGTCCTATGCCCATGTCTATAACAGCACGTTCTCCGATATTGAGCACTTTTACCACATAATTGTAGCAATTTTAACAATATGTTGAGTTGTGGTGACTCTCTAAGCGTAGCGTAGATGCAGCACAAGACCGAAATTATGGGACACCCAGTGAGCATCGAACTCGTTATTCAAGGCTGTTAACCATTACACCACGTCGAAATGCGCAAACAATATATTAGAGGGTGCGAAACCAGTTTAACTCTAACTCGCTATTGTAGTAATAGTCTACGATATTATTTTACTGACAATTACTTCAATCCAAACTGTACTCTTTACTATGCGAAACATAGTCTAGTGAGACTCGAACATTATACACTCTCAAATTCATTTCTGCAACCAGTTTACTCACCATTGAGACATGAAACAGACTTTTTTATACTAAGATTAGTTTAGCCTGTCACAAAGCCAAATAGTGCATCTAGAAAAACTGTTTCGCAAAATTTCCAATTAAAGAGAGATTTCCTGATCTTAAATTCTGTTCATTCACACCAGACAGAATTTATATGAACACTGCGAATATGAGTGATATCTTACTGAATTAGATTTTCGTGCTGAAAGTCTGTCATATACTCGGAGGAGAACCTGAGATATACTTTGTAATTAAATTTAGATAACGTTTGGTGAATGATAGCTATGGATGTCTACACCCACAATTCGATTCTTGAGAAGCTGAGACAGTTTATCACGGATATAGGAAGAAAACCCACATTAAGAAAATCCCTTAAATTAGTGTAGGAAATTTTGTCGTACATGTTTTTTTTTTATATTAAAAATCCGGAAGTCCGAATGCCAAACAATGATAAAATAAAAATAAAGAAAACATGGCTATACCTGTTAAACAAACCATTTTTATTTTATTTATATGTACATGAATTTAAAGGAGATACAAAGGAGTAAAAATAAGTCTTTAGTTGAGTTAGTCTTTTAGTAGTTGGTTCACAGCAAAAATCTGTGGTTGAGGAAAGACTGATCGTCAGTGAAGATTCGCTTACCGTCCCCGCTGTTGCTGTTGGAAATGATTAATTTGAAGCTGACGACACATGCTTCTTTCAGCACGTGTTGGGCTATGTAACCACGTCTTCTCTTGTGTTTGAACGGCTTGGAGATAGTTGCATCTCTGCTTCTCAAAGTCGAAATCTGTGGGATTTTATAAGAAAATTTTCCCGAAAGTAGGTTCGAGAACAATAGTTTTTTTTTCTGAAATTTCAAATATTTTACAAGGTAATGTTAATTTCGAATCAATAGACACTTTGTTTTATTTCAAATGTATGTGTTGTATTGTGGAATATTTTTGGCATATTTGTAAATATTATTTTTTATTGGGTAGAAAATAAAGTTTGGACGTGTTTTAATATGGTATGTATGTGGGTACGTAATTGTGTTGAAAACAGAGTCTATTTCCTATATTAGAAACCTTGGTAACTGACCGTGCCATTCGAGTTTTGAGGGCAAAAGGTGAAACCATAAAATACGGTCTTTGTAAGTAATGTTTTGTTAAAACTGTAGACATTTGTACTGTTTCCTATTTGCTGGACATCATTTCTTTTGTTTTCTTATTGATATTTTTATATGATATCAGTCGCTTAAAATAATGAATAAACATTAAAATTTCCAGCCATGTAGAAAATGCTTAAAAATAACTTAGAAACATTTCATAAAAATCTGAACACGCTTTTAAAAAATGTTATTATAATCTTCAAAATTTGTGATTTTCATGATTCGCGGATGGAGTGTATGCCTGACCCTGAGCCAGTCCCCAACGCTATTACACGCTGTCATATTTTCCAGATTCTTCTTTACATTTTGTATCTCTTTTTCTCTTATTTTTTCTTACGGGTTCCTTCTCTCTTTTGGTTTCTTCTGTCTTTCTCCTCCTTTCTGTTTCGTTCTCTCTTACGGCTTCTTTATTTCTTTCTGTTTCTTTCTCTCTTTCTCTCTTTCTCTCTCTCTCTCTCTCTCTCTCTCTCTCTCTCTCTCTCTCTCCACACGCACATCGACACACACACACACGCACGCACATACACACACACACGCACGCACATACACACACACACATTCATTTTCACAGAATTAAATAAATAATCATCCGTTTTATGTAATTTTTCATCTGGTTTTCCTCCGTATCAGGCTTTTTAAAATCTGAGTAGGTTTACTCTTGGAGCTAAGCGAAATAAATTCAAGAGATACGCGGTGTCTCACTCATTCGCCGCTTTTTATGATTAGAAGTTCGCGAACCCTGTCATTTTCTATGATAGAGACAATTTAGTTTCTGTATTGCTTCTTGCCTCAGCATTCCACGCCCAGCTTCGATGGTCACCGTATTTGACCTTGAGTACTATAACACGGAACGTATTCCCAAATGATACGCCAAAACAGTCGGGCAGGAAAAAAAAACCTGAGAACCTCTTGGTTATAATAATACTAATGTATAATAATTATAACAATCTCAATATTTTTGTGCTCCAACGATTGTAAAATAGTACAGGAAAATTCTTTTATTCAGGATAAAACGCCTTCACAGAAGATTATCAAAACTCCGTTAAAAAGAAATTTAAAAAAAAGAATTCTTTAAATTTCCTGGCTGAAGATATATTTTCGAAGAGTTTTCCTACAGGCATAATTAACCACTGTCATTAGCCTTTCAACACTGTACCAATCCTAGCTGATAAGGTAGTAAAGGAAAGCTGAATGAAAGGACTAAACATCAATTGTAAGAAGACGGGTAGGATAGTTCTCAGCGAGGGAAATAGCCCAAGATTCGCGATGCGGATTAGAGATGGCAAAATCACGCAATTATAAAAATGTAAATATCTCTGAAGGGTTTTAATAGATAATGGAAAATATTAGAGAAATACGAAGCCGCATTGGAATTGTGAAATATACCTTCGTAAAGCTAAATACAAAAATAGAAGGGGACGTAAGGCAAGGATGCGTCTTCTCACCAGACCTGTTCAACCTATACAGCTAAGCAGTTCTGAGAGAATTGAAAACCCTACCGGGATTCGGCATATGCGGCCACAATCCTAACAGCATAGGGTACGCAGATGACACAGTACTGAGAGCAGACACGGAAAAGAAATTACAAAATCTTCTAAAGAAGGTAGCGACGGAGAGTGAAAAGAAAGGACTAAGCATGAACTACAAGAAGAAAGAATGCATGGTCATCAGTAAAAGGATGAACCCGAAATGCGATTTGTAGGTGGGGAACACTTGAATCAAACAGACCCGGAAGTTTAAATATCAGTGAAGCGTCTTGACAGAAATTGGTAAATGCGACACTGAGATCCGTAGACGTATTGGTATGGCCAAGGACGCATTCCAGAAGCTGAGCAGGGTATTGCGAGACAGGAGGATTTCTTTGGTAACAAAGAAAAGAATACTGAGCTGTTACGGAAAAACTGTCCTTCTTTACGACAGCGACTGTTGGACGATTTCTTCAAAGATGAAGAAGAGATTCGAGGCGACAGAGATGTGGTTCAACAGAAGGAAGCTAAGGATATCATGGACCGAGCGTGTGAGCAATAAGGAGGTCTTAGGGGGTTGCAAACAAGGAGGAGGCTTATACTTAACAACAGAAAGAGGCAGCTGAAGTTTCTAGGATACATAATGAGAAAGGAGGGCCTGGAGAATCTGATACTCACAAGTCGAATAGAGGGAAAGCGAGACAAGGGAAAACAGCGCGTGACATACCTAGCGAGCTTGAGCAAATGGATGACAGAATGTGATCTGGGAGAGGAACAGAGAGTTTGTTGAGAGCTGCAAGAGATAGAGAGTGGTGGAGAGCCATGATCGCCTACGTCCTGAAAGGATATGGCATATAAAGAAGAAGAAAGCTAAATAACGTATTAAGAAACAGGAAAATTTCTTTAGAAACAAAGAAAAAATAATGTCATATTAAGTATTCTTTATGACAGAAGATACTGAACAGTGTTTCTCCCTTTGCGGTAAAAGACCTGAGACAACGTAATGATGCTGCGAATACCACAGAGGGAGCACGTGAGCAACAAGGGCGTTTTAAGGAAAATGGAAACAAAAATACTACCTTTAATTACAATCACAAAGAGAGTGTTGAAATTTCTAAGACACACGGGGAAACCGAGTTGGATAATTCGAAGCCCACAGGACATAATGAAGGCAAAAGACACAGAAAGAAACAGCGAGAACCCTACCTAACGAGCTTGTGTAATTTGGTCGTTGGAGCAACAGGAAAAAGACAAACTAAGACCTACAAAGGATAGGGAATTGAGGAGAATCAGAATCGCCAACGTCCTAAAGAAACACGACACATAGAAACAGTAGTAGGTGGAAAAACAAGTAGAAGGATTCTCACTGACCGTAAAACTAGCAGAACAGTAATAAAAGCATTGATAAACAACTCCATGTTTAAAATCACAACAAACATAAATACGACCTCGATAAATACTAGCTCTGAAACTGTTTCTCCTAATAGTGTGAGGTGGGTGAAGAAACGGCACTGCAAAGAAATTTTATGGCAGATGTCCGCTCTAGTATTTCTTGTCATTCGTTTTCAGATTAGTCACAAAAACCACCCTGATTCCTGCACAAAAGTTCCATTGATCGGTTCCATTAGGAATGATAAAATGGTACGTTGAATTCCTTTTCGTTCATTGCGGGCACTTGAAGACATCCGCTTTGTACCAAACTTAAGTGGCCTGTCGTGTAAATGTTGTTACTTTGCTTCGTCATTGTGGTGGAGCCATTTTTTTCTATCCATTTCAAATAGAAATTTTTTTTTTACAATTTTTGTCCATTTCTTTTACATTTTTTTTTTTTTTTTGCCATTAACTAAGCTTTCTTTCTCGTCTTCAACGGTTTGGTGATCACGCTGTTTCTAGCTTTCTTTTGTAGTAGTCTCCATTTGTCACTTCTTTTTTATGTTTCTTCAAATTTATCTCCCCTGGTTATACACACGCACACGCACACGCACACGCACACGCACACACACACACACACACACATATATATATATATATATATATATATATATATATATATATATATATATATATATATATATATATTGCTTAATTAGATTCTCTTCTTTTTCCTATCTTTTTCTTCTTATACCGTCTTCTTCCATCTTGTTAAACATTCTGTCTTACTGTTAAACTACTACTTTTTCAAGAGTTCTTTCTACAATCTTACATCCACTTGTGTGTCTTTTATCACACCTCTCTCATTTTTCTCTTTTTTCTTCTTCCTACAACTACAATTTCATCTCTTTCCGACCATTCCATTTCTACTACTTTTCGTTCATCCGGCTATTGACTCTATTTAGCTTAGTACAGCACAAGATGAAATAAATAAAATAGAAAAAGGAATTTTGTATTACGCCATCTTTATAGCGAGAGAAGACTGCCCGCTTAAAAAAAAAACATATCAGCGTAACTAGATGATCAGCATTAGAAGTTTTTTTCTGGATTTGAACTCTGGTCGCTGTCATCGGTGCAAACTATTTCAGAATGAATTGTTAAAACACTAATTCTAATAAGAGGGTACATCAGTTGAGTACCTAGTGAATATCGAATTCCCTACAGTGAATGATATACAATCTCCGACGAAGACGAAACTTGAAGAAATAGAAATGTAGCACTTCAAAAGGATAGTGAGAATACCATATACTGGATATGTGAACAACGACTAAGTTTTAGAGAAAGTGAAAACAAAAAGGGCAGTTATACTTAACATTAGCAAGATACAGTTGAAATTTCTAAGGCACATAATAAGGTAGAAGGGTTTAGATATTTTGACACTGACTGGAGTTATCGACAGTAAGAAGGACGGAGGGAAATGGCACATAACCTACTTAACGAGCTTGTTTAAAGTGTTGGCAGTACAGGGATTAAGACTGACAAAACAGATGACATAAAGACAAAACTTACTCATTCACACCAAGGACAGGAAGTTATGGAGAGCCATGATCGCCAAAGTCATGAAGATCATAGCACATAGAACAACAACAAATGGTCGCCAAGATGAGTTAATTAAGTATTGCTCTATGGTAGACGGCTTTATTTCGCGCCTATCTTTATTGGCAACTCTGCTGATGCTAATACAATTCTTCTATGTGCCCTGCTCTTTCAGAACATAGTCCTACACAACATCGTATCCTTTGTAGCTCTTAGTAACGTTTGTCAATTTATTATCCCTCCCACTCCATTTTTTGACACCCATTAAGGTACGTTGTTCGATTAGTTCCTCTTTCTCTCTGTCACTTTCAATGTCTTGCGAGTGTAAAAATGTTCAAGTTCTGCTAAAAAAAACTTCTTATTTTTAAATCTATAACCATGTGTTTTTGTCGCCTGTCTATGGACAATTTTTAGCGAACTAATTAAATTTTGGTCCTCACTGTATGCCACATAATTATTGCCTTGTGCCATACTAGCATATCTATGAATATTTTATTTTATTCAATAATTTGTCGTCATTATTACCATCAGTATCATGACTGGGTGTGGTTGTAAAGCCACTTTGCAGCTGATCAACTGACCACTCCCTTCATGTCTTGGTTGCGTACCAATGTCTGCATCAAGTGGGTGGTCTCCTCGTTCACTCATTTTTTTCTCGGTCAGCCTCTTCTTTTGACTAAGGTGGTAACATTTACGATGGTAGTGGAAAAATTGTTGGTTCTTTTGACGTCTCCATACCATTTTCGGTTTCTTTTACTGGCGGTGTTTATGAAGTCTTCCTTGGGTTCTGTTTTTGTTTTTGTTTTTTTTGTTTGTTTTTTTGTTGGATGGCTCCGCGCACTGCGTCATTTGTGATGCGATCTACATAGGAGGTGCCTAAGATGTTTTTGCAGCATATAATTTCTAATGCTTGACCACACACATTCAATAATTACCAGTATAATTTCATTTACTAGAATTATTGCTGCAATTTATATTACGTGGGATGCTGAAAAGTTCTCAGCCCTCCAAACTTCTACAACAGTAACTAAATAATAAAATATCTTGTTTTTTCTTATCTTTATTTTTTGTAAGGAAGGTAGTTTTTCCGCACCCCCTCGTATCTGTATATTTAATCAAATTGTTTTCCTTTTCACTATTTTTCATCATTTTCATCCTAAGTGGTCATTTATGTTTATTCTAATTTTTATTTTACTGTCTGATAACTAGTTTCGCCCTTCTTTTGTTTGTTGCTCGTTTTTTTTATTTCCCCTTCATTCTTTAAGTCATTCTTTTCTCTTCTTTTTTTTTGTATTGCTTTGTTTTTACTTGTGTACACACAAGCACTCAAACGCACGCACAAACACTCATATACACACAGACTTACACAAAACTACTCGAATAGACATATGTCTTCCTTTTCAAGAACACTTCATTATATCTTTAGCTCTTTTTCTCTTTTTTGTTAGTAAAGTTTAAATCCATCTTACTATCAATAGGGGATAATTCCTTTGAAAGCTTTTAGATACTAAATCAACATTTGAATTTCCTTCTTTCTTTCTTTTTTTTTAAT
>OZ038475.1:63589098-63621598 GCA_964036315.1 Acanthosepion esculentum | reverse complement strand
TCTTCTCAAAGGATCAATGGTGAGAGGAAAAAGATCATTCAGGCCTTCGGTAATGGTACCAATATTCATATCCTCGCTTGCATATTCAAAGTCCATTCTAGAACTATAAAGAGAACGTTGAATAAGTTTTAAAAAGTGGCAACAGTAGAGAGGAAACCTGGATCAGGAGGTCACAACAGGAAGAGGTCACAACGTAGAGCTAAAGAGATTAATTAGAAAAGATACAACTCAATCTATAAGACTTTTGACACGTGAAAGAGGAGTTTCTGCTATGACAGTTCAAAGAGCAGTGAAAAAGGACTTGAAAATGAAATCGTACTTCAGCCGTGTGAGACACCGTGTTACACCAGGACAGAAGGTTAGGTTACAGTGGGTGAAGATGATCTTAAATAAGTTGAAAAATGATCCTGGAATATATATATATATATATATATATATATATATATATATATATATATATATATATATAATTAGAACTCAATAATCAATGAGCTTGCGACCGTTAGCTATGATTAATTAATGATGGACATATCATTTTCGTTTATGATCGATTTCATCATGATTGCTCACAGTAGAATCCTATTGTGTTATAAAAAGAATTCCAGTAAGATATCTTTAATCATTTCTAAGATACAACGGTTCAATGCTTAATCTAACAAATGAACTGTTACACGATTTGGACAATTTTGCTGTTACAACCTGAATATGTTTTAAATTTCAGTCACATATTAACCGAAATCATGTGTCCAAATGCAACCAATTGAACAACACTTCGAAGTTTTGTTCAAACCTAATATTTTATTGCCAAATAGTCATAATTTTATTTATTCTTTTATAAAACGTTATGGTCAATGACATACATTTACTACTGGTAATTGGCACATTTACTATTTAGCAGTTTGGCATTAATTAGTTTTGAAAAATGTTGACTAATTCGACCGAAAAAGTTTTTAATAAAATTGATAGTAATTTCGTTTGATTTTTTTGAGATGGGAAATTTGTAAAGATATTTTGACTTATTCGAATCATTCGAACTATTGTTTTCATCATTGATTCTTATAAAACAGCAAATTAAATTATAAAATCTTTTTTAAAAAAATAGTATTAACACAAGTTTACTATAATTTCTGAAGACGAGTCTATAACTCTCTTATGCTTTATCTACCCGTCAATATCTCATACTATAACTACACATAATGCAACTCCGGTTCTAACTATTCGTTATCTACCCAACTATAACTCTGTTTTTAAGCACATGTTTACAATTACCTCTCTATCTTTTAACAGCTAATAATCCTTGTATTGAATACTGTTGCCATATATGGTCTGGTACCCGCGATATTCATTTCGAGGTCCTCGACAAAATCCAGAGATGGATATGCAATGTGATAGGTCCTGATCTGGCATCTCGTCTACAGTCACTTTCTCACTGGACATGATGTAGACAAAGATTCTCCTTTTGTACAAATATTTTCATGGAAACTGCTCTGACGAGCTACTTTCACTGGTACCCAAACTGCATGAAGTTAAGCATGCTACTAGGTTGGCGTCTCAGTCCCACCCTTTCACTGTAGAAACAGTTAAATGTAACCGCCTCTTCTACTCTAATTAGCTTCTTCTCGACAGTGAACCCTCTTCCGCCTACTTGCTTCCCTGATAGCTATAATCTTCAAATATTAAAATGTAATGTCAATTGACATCTTCTGATGCCTTGATTCTGATCCCTGTCCTTCTCTATATCCTTTCCTCAAACACCCCTCTTTACTCTTGCTCTCAACCCCTTGTCTGTTAGTGGCACTCCCGCATTTTGGGTGAAATTCTTTAAAAAAAAATGAAATTAAGTTCTGAATTACGTATATGCCGGAGAGCGTGTATTCATATTTAATAAGATTTCTCCAACATTCAAGCCGGTAGACAAAAATAAATAATTATACATAAATAATTTTTTTTTAAATAAATAAACGGAGAGTCATCACAAATATGAGTATCCAATAAAAAAAATTAAAAAAAACGTTTAAAGTCATAAAAATCCGTCGGATTTATAAATAAATATTCATTACTTCAGAATATTATTGTACTTACGTTGGGATACAGGTGGATGCGGGGCGCCTTTCGTTTCGCGTGAGTGTTTTCGTATTTGTTGTTGTGTTTGATTGAGTGCGTATCAGTGTGTGTGCTTGGGATGAATAAATGTTTTATACTATTATAGTCCTGCATTGATTTCGGCCAGTGAACTGGTATTTCTGCCACATTTAGTGATTGGGGGGGGGGGGGGTATTACTAATATTATTTTCTTTAGTTTTTGTAAATATTTTTGTATTCATATTGTAAATACTCATTGGGGTTAGTTTTTAGAATTGCTATTTTATTCCCCTCCCCTCACAGACAATGAATTGTAAATATGGGGATTAGTTAGTATTTTCATAGAGACAGTGAGGAATCATGGTGGTTGTAGTAAGAAAGGTACGTATGAATGTGTTGTTTTGATGTAAGAAATATTGTTCGTACGATTGGGTCAGTGTTTGCGGCTAGCTAAGTTATAGTTAAGACAGAAGAAGACCGTCCTTTCCCCAATCCCCCACTTCGGCCTTGTGCCACATTTCTGTATTTTAACAGAATAAATATCACTTACGTTTGGATACGAAACTGTGCAGATATGAAAATTTCGTGGAATTTATGGCGAGAAGATTTCTCTTAACCCATTACCTGCCATGGGCCGCATTTGGAGATCTGTTAAAATTAAACTCACTACATGTTATTCCTTGTATTTACATTGAATTGATTGCATACATTGCATTTGCAGAGGTATATTTTACAACACTTAGCCTTTAAAGTTGTTATTATTAGCCGTAAAAAGGCACTTTCTGTCGTAATTTTACATTTCACGAGTAGAAAAATAATGACTATTTTGAAAAGTATTTTTTATTATTTCTAATCAATATTATTTTTTGATGTTTTATACACATATATATTTGACGTTCTAGTTTCTAAAAAACGACAATGGTAACTACTGAAATTAAACATAAGGAATAAATAAACTCCTAAGACACCTGTCTGGGCCAAAAATGCGCATTAAAAAAAAATTGGCAGTTAATGGGTTAAAGGCACTGTTTAAACTTTGCATGATCGAAAAAGCTGCTATGTGGCCGAATCGGTTCAGACACTTTGAATCTAATGACGGTTTCTCTCAAAATCCTACCGGAGAATGCGTATTTTTTTTTTTTTTGCTAAGATTTCTCGAATGTTCAGGACAGTAGACGAAAATAAATAAATATAGTTTGATCTACTCAAACATAATTATCTACTAAAAATAACGTTTAAAAATATCCCTGAAATATTTTATTATAGTCCCAGTAAATTAATTACATTAAAATTACCACAGAAGTTGAGGCACGGTGGAGTAATGGATAGCGGCTCGGATTGAGGAATCGGAGAGCCGAATTCGAATTCCAATACATACACTTGGGAAAGGTATGAATACTCTTCTTCTCCCTCCAGCTATGGGTAAATAGCAGCACAGCCCGGTGGGGTATGGAAACTGGTCTACCGCAGAAAGAAATGACAACCGACTGCAGAAAAAAATCTGCCTCGTCAGTCATGTATCGAAGGATACATGATCGCCTAAGCTTGTATCACGCATGGCACATAACTGAATTGATCCTAATATGAATATCACTCTATAACGGTTTTATGTTCCAGAATTGATTCTACGCTTGGTGTTAATTGCATTTTATCCTGAAATGAAAAAGAAAATGTCATTAGATTAAATAAGGTTGTTTTTGTCGATCCTAGAAATGTCCACTTGCTTCGACTTCCAAAGTCATGAAAAATAATCCAAGCACTCAGCTTTGATGGATTGGGCATGACACATCCACCCTATCCTCTAGTTCACAAACTAGTCTAAATCACAACTATTTTTCATATATACCGTTAATCGATAGATTGTTTGCTTTTATTCTTTTTTTATTTTTTTTTCAAACCATTAAAAATGCGAGACTACATCCGGGGTTCTGAAAGGAAATTTTAATCCTCACCCCACCCCCCATCCATACTTTGTTTTTAAATCATTCCTTTCAAACAGGATTATATCTGTGTCCATTGCTTGCTGTCTATCGAGTTCGATTTTACTAACTCAAACAAACTTGAACTGAACATAAGATTTATATCTCACCCTTTAATCTTGGTATCTTGCCTTTATTTACATTATGTTCTCTCTCCTGTCGCCTTTCTGTTCGCTTTCTGTTGATCTGAGCGGGTTAATGTCTTCATTTCCTTTTATTTATTTAATTTTCATTTAAGTTGACTTAAAATTATGTTATTAGCTATTGAATTCTTGCTTTGTCGGCTTTTAATTCCGATAAGAGGTCACCGCCTCTCTTGTGTTAAATGTTGTTGTTAATGTCTCTCCCCGGTTACACGCACTTTTGTATACGCTTACAGTTACGATAGGTTAGAGCGTGGAAATTCAATTTATATTCGTTCCTCTGCATCAATATTTTCACAAGCTTTATATTTTAACAGAGGGATTGTATCTGATTAAACGTTACAACACGAGTATGAGATCTCATTTTCCGCGGATAAATTGTCACGAAATATTTCAGTTGCTTAAAATACCATAGAAAGCATAGGAGTTTAATGTTCGACCCGATAACCTTTCAGTACCATCACGTTTTTTTTTCTTAATGTGTTTATAGAATTTAACAAAAAGACGGCGTTCTGCTGTACATTCAAATTCTAGTTTTTTGTGTTTTTTTTTAATGTGCCGAGAATTTTAAACATACATACATAAATGCAGCGTGGGGACAGAAATTAAGACTGTAAAGTTTCACAATTTAAGTGATCATCGGGCCACACATACGTACACACATATGGAGGACACTCCTGTCGTTTTTTAGCGCATGAGGGCCCAGCATCTCAGTTATTAGAACCAAACAGCCAGACTACCCGTACATATGGTTTGATGATAGTGGTAAAGAACGGACCATATTTTTTGAAAGAGCCGAATACGGAGGACATATTGAATTCAATAGGGACAGAGAAAATCGGCGCATAATCTACCTAACGAGCTTGTGTAAATGGATGGGAAAACAGGGTTTACGAGAGATAGCATAAAGTCTAATAGAACAGGAGAACAGGAAACTGAACAGGATATTGAAAAGGAATCCTTGGCACGAAGAAGAAGAAGAAGAAGAAGAAAAGAAGAAGAAGAAAAAAAGAAGAAGAAGAAAAAGAAGAAAAAGAAGAAGAAAAAGAAGAAGAAGAAGAAGAAGAAGAAGAAAAAGAAGAAGAAAAATAAGAAGAAATCATAGAATATGCGGAAAGAAAACATTAGTATACTATACAGTCACCCATGATTACACAAAATGAAGAAATTTATGACAAACTAAAATTCTCAACAAAAACTGGTACACCTTAACACCAACATCTCTAAATTAGAAGTAGTATATTTGCTGCTATTATGATATTAAGTTTATGCAAAAGTTACCAGTTCTTCGTATTTTATAAACAATTCTGTCTGAATTTCTGGGATGAATAGTTTTCATTATTTTATTATTTACATTCGGACTAATGACATGTTTGTTTTGTGATCACAATATTTATGTCCAACGGCCTCCTTTAGGTATTTGATTCCTCTTTAAATAAATTGAACAATGAGAGGAGAAAAGTCTACGTTTGCAGACCATATAAAATTCTGTTCAATCTTATAAGAATATTACTGAAAGTGATATCAGTCAGTTATGTGCCATGCGTGATACACACTTAGGCGATCATGTATTCTTCGATACATGACTGACGAGGCAGTTTTTTCCCAGCTGTAGGTTGTCATTTGTTCTGCGGTAGACCAGTTGCTACCCAAGGCTGTAGAACCAGGTCTGTCCTGTTATTTAGCTAAAGCTGGTAGGGCGAAGAAGAGGATTCATACCTTTCCCACGTAAGTGAATGTAATGAATTCGACATGAATTTGAACTCGGCTTGCCGATTCATCTATCCGAGCCGTTATCTATTACCACACCGTGCCTCCTAGTGACATACATCTCACTAATAGAAGTAGGTACAATGGCTGATATAATGTACTATAGACCAGTAAAGATCACTGAAGACCACAATGTCAGTACTAGTGGCTTTAAACGTATCAGTATATAACAATCACTCGTTTCCTTTCGTTTCGTAAACCTCTTGAAAAAATTTAGGTCCTACTAGTTTTAGGTACTCTTAGTTTAAAAAAATAGAAATCCACCCGCTATTTAGTTGTTTTTCTTTTCCAAGAACCGGAAACCGATAAGTTTTTATGTTGCTGGCGACGTTTTAGTAGTTTTAACATGATCCAAAATTCCTACGTGCCCTTAATAACATTTAAAAAATGACAGTTTTGCTTTTTATTCTTTTCAGGAATAAAATTCCTGTAGTGAAATGTTGCGACAAAATCTTTTTTTCCGTTTTTAATCCCGACCCTCTGACTCCTTTGACTTTTAATCTTCTCTAATTAATCTCCAACTAATTATTCTGTACCCTGATTAATGTTTTTGATAAATTAACCACCCCCGTGCCAAAATTCAAATTTGATGGATAGTATTGCTGAAGACATTGGAAAAATAATTACTGCATCAGTTATGAGTTGCATCATACATGATTGGTCTGACGTTGAAGAAAGAAAGAAAGAAAGAAAGAAAGAAAGAAAGAAAGAAAGAAAGAAAGAAATGGAAAACTAATACAAAAACTTGACAGACAAACATACGGAAAGAAAGAAAGAAAGAAAGAAAGAAAGAAAGAAAGAAAGAAATGGAAAACTAATACAAAAAACTTGACAGACAAACATACGGAAAGAAAGAAAGAAAGAAAGAAAGAAAGAAATGGAAAACTAATACAAAAAACTTGACAGACAAACATACAGAAAGAAAGAAAGAAAGAAAGAAAGAAAGAAAGAAAGAAATGGAAAACTAATACAAAAAACTTGACAGACAAACATACGGAAAGAAAGAAAGAAAGAAAGAAAGAAAGAAAGAAAGAAAGAAAGAAAGAAAGAAAGAAAGAAAGAAATGGAAAACTAATACAAAAAACTTGACAGACAAACATACGGAAAGAAAGAAAGAAAGAAAGAAAGAAAGAAAGAAAGAAAGAAAGAAAGAAAGAAAGAAAGAAATGGAAAACTAATACAAAAAACTTGACAGACAAACATACGGAAAGAAAGAAAGAAAGAAAGAAAGAAAGAAAGGAAGAAAGAAACTGACATGAAAGACGTGACAGACAAGTTAAAAAGGCAGAAATAATGAACCAAACAAAGAAACAAATAAAAATATAAAACCAAAGAAATAATGGTAAAATTGATATGTAAAACAAAGAAAGAAAGAACGAAAGAAAGAAAGAAAGAAAGAGAGAAAATAACCAAATTTTTCAACCTATTACGGCATGTATTAACATCAGCTCATTAATATTTCCTCACTAAGCGCTCTGTTAATGCGGCCTTGTACCAAAAAGAAAGAAAGAAAGGGAAACATGATATGAAAGACGTGACAGACAAAAAATCAGACAGAAAGAAAGAAACAAACAAGGAAAGAAAGAAATAAACGAATATACAAGCAAACAAAAAAAAACAAAGTGAAAATTGATATGCAAAATGTGATAAACAGAAAGAAAGAAAGAAAGAACGAAAGAAAGAAAGATAGAAAGAAAGAAAGAAAGAAAGAAAGAAAGAAAGAAAATAACCAAATTTTGCAACCTATTACGGCATGTATTAACATCAGCTCATTAATATTTCCTTAGCGCTCTGTTAATTTTCTAATTGTTCTAATTCAGCAAATCTAATTCTAGTAAAAAAAATAGATCATCAAGATATCTAAAAAAAAAAATAAGCTGCTATATCGCTTATTTTTTAAAACTGACCAAAAGAATATATTCTTAACTTATATTTTAATTCTTACCAGTTCGGATAAAAATAGACAAGGAGCTGATCCACAATTGAGAAAACAGACCAGTAGATGCCAACAGATGTCAGAAATGTCTCAAATAATTTGACTATTTTTTATATGAGTGGCTCATATAAAAACTCATGTAAAGTGGACAACCTCTATATATTGTTCTTTCGAAAATTTAAGACTGATTGTAATTATTAGATCTAAACGTATAGCTGAAATATTTGAACTAATATATTAATACATTTTGTACGAATTACATAGTTGAGTCTGACGTAAAATCTTGTGGGTGGCGATTAAGGGAAAATTACATATCTAGTTTTTGATTCAAATGCAGTATATACCATTTAATGTTTTGAATTTTTTAGGGTGTGGGAAATCATCACACTACGCAACTCCACAGAAGAGACTTGAGGCAACATAAATATGGTACTAAGAAGAGAATACTGAGAATGCCGTGAATTGGATATGCGTATAACTACAAAGTTTTAAGGAAAATAAAACAGACTGAACGCTTATTTAAAGAATCAGGGAGAGACAGTTGAAATTTCTAGGACACATGATAGGGAAAGAGGGCTTGGATAATTTAACACTCACAGGACATATTGAAGGCAAGTGGAACAGAGGAAATCAGTGAATAACATACCTAACATGCTTATGCAAGTGGGTGGCAGTGCATCATCTTTGTCGCTATGTTTATCACAATGTTTCGGCCGTTGTACTCTCCGGTCTTCTTCAGGTGGTTGGAATTTTATTCCGCTCACTGGGGTAGACTTTTCTAGTTCCACGTGCCATGTCTAATGGATGTCACTTATCTCCTGTTAATTCTCCTCTCAAATTTCTCCACCGCTTTAACCAGGTATTGACCTCACACTCTTTCGGTCCTGTCACTGGATTTAACTAACACCTTTATCCACTGTGCCATGTGTCCTCAAGCCGAAACGTTGTAATAAATATGGCGACAAAGATGAGGACAATAGTCCGAATAATGTAAATAGTGATTTATTTTAGTCTTCAATCAAATATGCATCAACGAAATATTGCTGCACTAACACATACTTATAAGTTATTTTGGTGTACAATTCCATAAACTAGTTACCATGTAATTAATTAACATACTTTTCATCGTAACTATTCCAGGTTTGTATTAACTATTGTCACGCGTATGTTCCTCTCATGTCAGTTCGGAATTAAGATTCCTGGTTTTTCACATTCTGTTATTGCACAAGAAAACTTCGAGAAAATGCTTTTACCGAAATTCTTTCCATGACCACTAACAAACCATTTATCTTCACAGAAATACATAATTAAGAACTTTACATAGATATTTTCGGTGTATTATTTAATAATATACCAAGAATTATTACCAGCTAGAAAATATATGTGTCCTTGAGGAACGGCCAAAACGTTGTGATAAACATGGCGACAAAGAGGAGGACAATTGTCCGAATAATGTAAATAGTGTACTGACCATTTATTGTTATGTTGTTCTCTCTTAAACCCAACAGAACACCTACCATGTCATGACAGAAAATGATAATATATGGGCAATATATGGCAAGTACAAACGTGAAAAAATTGATTGGAAGACAAACAAATTCTGTATTTGTGCTGTGGAATTTTCCACTCCAAACACATAGCAGAATAAAAGCCAATGCCGAATATATTGTAAAAGATTTTCTAGAAAAAAGTGTTTAATCATTGAGGTATTAATACCTATTGATGCAAATATTTCAGTCGCCGCATTCAACAAACGAGATAAATACAAGGTTCTAGAAATTGAAATTCAGAAAATGTGGCATCTCGAAAAATACCAATTGTCATTGATGTACCAGGAAACATAACAAAAATATGAAAAATTATGTTTCTTAATTACCTGGGGAAACGAGTTTTTCTGAAATGCAAATCACACTTATCGGTACTGTTAAGATGTAAAATTAAATAAACCCATAGAAAAGCCTTCAAAATAGGGAGAATATATAATTGCAAAACGTGTCGGTGTCTGCGAATATATGAGAATATTCCAAGCAATTGTCAGTAGTATGTCTTAACCTGTCAAATTCATAAAACGTTACTGAAAATGTAGGAAGTACCCAGAAGATGTGTTTGTGGATGCACAGGAAATGTATATACAGTTAAAATGTGTTAAATGCAGAGCCTTAAAAACTAAAACTATTACATCTTAATGATAGCTTAAACTATTACAGACAATCATGCGACATCATACAATTAACAAAAATTATGCTGAGCTACATCTTCAACCAACTGGATAAACAGTCATACTCTGTTGACTTGCAGTCTCTTGATGTTTCGGGGAAAAACTTGGAGGCAGTTTGTAAAACAAAAGCAATCACAAAACGTAATAATAATAGTAATAATAGGAGTAAACTATCAACATACAAGGATCTTGAAGCGAAAAATTTCAAAAATGTGGCACATGGGGATATCAATAATTCTAGTTGTAGTTCGAGCCCTTGGATCGATTTGAATAGGTTCCAATAGACGTATTGACGGGATCCCTGGTAACCCACGCCTTATAGAAATAAAAAAAATTGTACTCACAAGCACAGCTAATATATATTACGAAGAACTTTATCTATATAAAATGTCTGTTATCTTAGGGATTTTTGTTTTTTAGAAAAATGATCAGGGGAAAATATCATGAAGCCACTTGTGACCTTAGGTTTCTGGTTGGGACCCGCATGGAATGTGTATACAACAGAAATCAAAGAACATAATAATAATAATAATAATAATAATAATAATAATAATAATAGCCTGATGGTGTACGGCTCTTATGTCTTCTGATCTTAATTGATCCGCATGCTTCACCGATTTGGCATTTTGCAGGCCAACCAGGTGAAGCAAAATGAAATGAAAAAAGAGTTAAATGAGACTATTTCACGCATATAAAAAATTCTCAAAAGAAAATTAAATGGTGAAAATATCATCAAAAGAATTAATACTTTCGCACTCCCTCTGTTCCTGTGCTATTCTGTAGCATTCTTGGATTGGAATTCTGCTGACTTAGAAGAAGATAGACTTAGATCGATATAACTCGAAAGTTAATGAATATGCATAGGGCCCTGAATCCAAGCCGTGGTGTAATTAGTTGTATATTCCAAGAATAGAGGGTTGCATAAGGCGGATCAGTGTCGAAAAGTTGTGTCATTGGATATTCTTCGATTTTAGAGTTACGTTAAAAGTTCTAATGCACGGAGATTGGATTGGAATCTAGAAGAGCAGATTGTTGAGCCAGGAACTGCAACAAAGAGCAACGAAAAGAGAAACAGCAAGTCAATTTGAACGAAAAGGCTTCATGGCCAGTTTTTTTTTAAACTGCTGGACCTGAATATCGCTTTGGGTGAAAGATGATTCTATAAACAGAGAAGCGGAGTCACTTATATTTGAAGCACAGGATCAGTCCATCAGAACGAAATCAATCAAAGCCAAGAGAGAAAAATCGCAAGAGAAAAGCAATTGCAGGATGTGTGGACAGACTGTTGTGATATTTAACCACATACTCAATGAAAATCCAGGTTGGCATAGAAGGAGTATAATCGACGATATGATTTGTTTAGTATTAAAGAGAATTCATTAAGTATGTCAAATGCGAAAACTAAATAAGATAGCAGCCAAAGGCAGTGGTAGAAAATGATAGTCACAAATATTATGAGATTCCTTTGTCTAGACCTGTCGTGTCTCTTAAGCTCGAAGACTCAACCTTATTTTGATAGATAAGGAAAGTAGCAAGTGTGAAATTAATGATTTTGCTGTTCCATATGATACAAGAGTGTACTCCAAAGTAACTGAAAGATTAAAAAATACCAACATCTGGCTCGGGAATTGAAGCTGTGGAGTATGACTGTTGAAGTAAGTCCTGTAGGAAATTTGCATTGAGACCAAGAGTGTAGGCTTCCAGAAAACGGATATATTTTATTCGGCGAAAAATCTCTACAATGATGAGTCATGTGGAGTCTTATTGACACCATGTCCCAGAATTTCAGTTGATTACGTGAATGTGCGATACAAACATAATGATAATGAACGCCATGATGATACAAGAAGCGTGGCTCTCATAGCTTCTGACCGTAATTGACTGAAGGTGCTAAAATATACGTGTTTTTTCTTGGACAATTAAGGTGAATTACAGTAAACAACCCTTTCAGAACCATAAGGTTGCTTCTTATATGTCTGGTTTTAAACATCTGAGCATGTCCCATAAGGGCTGATATGCGTACAGAGGTAAGGGGTATAATGGCCGGTATCGTGAGAGTTCATTTTAAGATTGACGCATAAAGTGGAGTAGGTCACAACTAAATATTGGGTACACTCTAAATCTGAGACCGTCTGAGAGGGTTGGGTTACTCGATCGGAAGGCATCTATTACTGCGCTCCCACGCAAGGTTATGCACTGCTTTTATAAAAAAATTCTCTATATCGCGCACATTTGGCTGTGATGCATGTGCTTGGTATACCCTTATCAAACTGAGTACAATGATGGATATATTTTGACCCAGCATCATTGATATCGTCCTGTTATCTCACTCAGTAATAATAACTATAAGACACTCATACTAAAATAGTTACTTAGTTCGAGCAACATCAAACTATTTTCAATATTTTAACAGATTTCACAGCAGAGGACTTCACAAAATCCATCCTAGTTGTAAAGATTCTTCCCAAACCTTGCTAATCCCCAGCCTCCGATGCCCTCATGAATGCTGCTATTCTTTGGGAAAGTCGACGAAGAAATAGCATCTAGATAGATTCTCTCAGCCAGCTGCCAAATATCCATGCGATACATTTCTTCACTAAAGAGTCAGGCTTATGGCCACATCACGTTGGAAGACCGGTGCCTGTACGATCACCGAAGTTAATCAACGTCGAGTCTGGTCAGTACCTAGATTGATAACCGTTTGGGAATTCCAGGTACAGTAAGCTTGGATGTGCGGGTGGTATAATTGAATTGTTAATCGAGGTGCCAATTTCAGTTGGTTTCGTTATATTTACTTACGCGCAAATCCCCTTTGGCAATTTACCTTATCTCCACCAGCTATGGGTTAATTAGTAAGACTTGTATCGCTAAACCATTTTTACGTCAAAACTGTTTACAATTTAAAAATATTTTCTAACTTTAAATAACCTAAAATGAATTCATAGGCCGTAGAAAACGAATTAACCAACCAAACAGTCAACTTGCGGAATTCGATAATCCGCAAGCTGAATCAAAATACTTAGGTTTGGGCACAGCATGTATGCTGTGCACAACTCGCTTAAAAAACGTCAGGAATATCAGAGAAAACCACATGTACGATTTTCTATTCTGTTAGGCTTCATCGAGAGAAAATGCACGTTCTTTGTGAGGAGTATATCTAACTGCAAAAAAATCACTTTTATTATGTTACCATTTGCATGTATTTCTATGCCAGTCTGAATGTATTCTTTAGTATACAGAGGGAATTTTTGCGATGAAATTAATTCCATAAGCAAAGAGGTAAGGAAAAGAAGTTGACATCATAACCAAGAAATTAATAAAAACTGAAAAGCGAAAGTGAGGAAAAACAAAATACAGAAAAAAATCTCTTCCTCTTTCAATGGAAATTCTGCTCAAATGAAAAAAAAAAAAGAGTAAAACTTGGAAAATATTAGATTTCACGTCTTCGATTTCACTTCTTTTCTCAATCATTGCTGGCTCGTCTATCGCAAAGTTTCTGATTCGCTTTCCCTCTCCACTATTAAATCTCTTTTGCGCTCTCACAAGGCTCCTTTTTTCTCTTTCTCTCTCACTCTCTTTCTCTCATTATATCTCCGCTACTCTTTCTCGCATTTAGCCTTTGTATCTCTATATATATTTTCTCCCTGTCTCTCTCTTTCTCTCTCACTCTCATGCAAACGTAAATACTCAAACTCAAATTTATCTCACTTTCTCTCCAGTACTAAATCTCCTTTACTTCCTCTCTCTCTCTCTTTCTCTCTCTCTATCTTTCTCTCTCGCGCTCTCTCTCTCTCAAAAAAAATATATATATACCTTTTGACCGTTACTTCTGTTTTTTTTAT
Source organism: Acanthosepion esculentum (assembly GCA_964036315.1). NCBI lineage: Eukaryota > Metazoa > Mollusca > Cephalopoda > Sepiida > Sepiidae > Acanthosepion > Acanthosepion esculentum. The sequence goes on along the minus strand of OZ038475.1, from coordinate 63,607,628 downwards.
CCATTCAAAGGCATTTTTGATCTTTTTGAAAGTCTCTCTTAATTTCATAAAAACTCTCATTCCTTCACTCCGCTTTTCGCTCTTTCTTTCTATTTCTTTTTAGATCGCTTTTATTTTATTTTTTTTCATTATCGGCATTTCTCTTTATGCTTCAAAACCGCTGTATCTCCCTCCCGCTCATCTTCTTTCTGTAAGCCTCATAAAGCATACCTCGCTTGAGGTCACTATCTTTATATTTATGGCTACCTGTGTGTTGAACTCTTTAGATTTTTCTCCTTTATCGGATTCACTGTAGACCGGTTTCTTTTCCCTTTCTCGGCATCTATCTTTTTATCTATCAACTACTTTCAGATTTTCTCTTTAAGTTTCATACTAGACACTTTTATTTTATTTTCTCTTTTTCTCTTTATCTATCTTCCTATATATATATATATATATATATATATATATATATATATATATATATATATATATATATATATATATATGCGGCGGTGCACGTGTGTGTGTATGTGTCACAGTAAACAAAGTTCTATTTTTCTTTATATAATTTTTCCATACACACATATATATATATATAGATAGATAGATAGATAGATAGATAGATAGATAGATTACAGAAAAAAAAATTTACCTCACCATCGGAATAGACTATTTCAAACCGTCCCTTAACGGCTTTCGTCAACCACTAAGTACTTGTCTCCGGAGCGCTTATTTATGTATTTTTCAAAGCCAGTCTCTCGTAGGCTCGGAGGAAGCGTCCGTACTATATATATATATATATAGAGAGAGAGAGAGAGAGAGAGAGAATGAAAGAGAGAGAGAGAGAGAGAGAGATGGAAAAGTTGTTCCAACGAGAAAATAATGTATATTTTAACAAAGAGAAAAACCGCATATGTTTTTGGTTATAATGTGGATTTGTTTTAGTATATATATATATTATATTTTATTATTCATATTTCTGCTACACGGGTTTCCGGTCTCGTGACCTTCTTCAGGTAAATAAAAAGAATATATTATCAAAGGGATAAACTTTCCTTATGTTCTTTCTATGTCTTATTGTTCGTTTTCTGCATTTGTTAGTGACCTCTGATTTCTCCTCTGGACTGTTAGTAGAACAAATCCACATTATAACCAAAACCGTTTGCGGTTTCTCTCTTTTTTTAATATATACATACATATATACATATATATATATATATATATATATATATATATATATATATATATATATATATATATAACTTGCGTATTTAGTCAGCAATCCTTCTGTCATGCACATATTTCATTGAATACCATGGACAAGGTGCTTTGATTTAGTTTTTATACAATTTTTCATGTAATCTAATTTTTTTTTTCTTTCGGATGAAAAATTATATAAAAACTGTCCAATTGTTCTTTTTATCCGAGGGCTTTCGGCTATACATTTAGCCATATTCAAGGGTGAAATATATCAACTGTAAACAAGAAATAGTTTGTTGTATTTATGCATTTATATAATGTATCCATTTACAAAACACGGTGAAGATATTGTGTCCATGTTCATAGGTGATAATATTGAGTGTTGTTTTTTTTGTTCTTATTAATAAGGCTTCCATTATTTTTAGCCTTTTTTGCATGTAGATGATGCTATTATATTTCTGTTGTCAACAAGTATGTTACAAATAGGGTCCGGTAATTCACCATGAATATTTAAATGAGACCTAATTGAGCTACGGTCAGAAAGGTGTAGTGTGAGTCTTCGTGTTAAGCATTTTGTTGTATGGCCTATATGATTATATTCGAATTTTGATTGATCAGGAATACAATTCCTTAATGAACATTTAAATTCGCAAATAATATTTGTCCTATTTAATTTTGTTCTAAGAGGTGAATTATTATTTTTAACTATAAGGTTAGCGGTTTCAATTTTTTGGCAATAAATATTCTATTTTTTTTTTTTTTTTTGCTATTGTTAACTGGTGTTGTGCATTTTTATAGTATTGTTAACAACACACATATATATATATATATATATATATATATACAAGAAATCTTATAGAAATATGCGCCCTTAGGCAGGATTCGAACCTACTGTAACACAGCTGACGTGTCTTGTCCTCTCGCCCACGAAGAACCTCCAAACAATGACCGAATATCCAGGCCGGTAGAAGGAAATAAATTCACTGTTTAATAAAAACAGAGCCTCTACTTAAATACCTGTATCCATTAAAAATAACGTTTAAGCAATAAATTAATATATGTGTGTGTGTGCAAGTGCGTGTGTCTGTGTGTCTGTGTGTATATATATATATGTATGTGTGTGTGTGTGTGTGCTTTTGTCTATTGGTTTCACATTGGTTTTCACATTGTTTTTCAACTTTCTTTTCATTTCTGTTTCTTTCTTTGATGCTCGCTCTCTGTATTTCGCTCTCTCTTTCTCTCTCTCTCTCTCTTTCTCTTTATCTCATTCTCTCTATCTCTATCAAGATTTTGTCGTTCACACTCTCATATGTCTCCCACCCTTTCGTTCATCTTTCTCATTCACTCGACGATTCTTCTCTGAACATTTCACTTATTAGTAATTGAGTCACACAAATGTGAATCAACTGGTAATCCATCCATCTTTCAGCGTTAACTCCATCGACTTCTTTTATATAAAAAATAGATATTATTGGTTAAGAGAGAAAGAAAAATCGAGCGAAACCCCCCAAAAAGTAAAAAGAAACACTGCCTTAAAAAAAAATTACGAGTTAGTGCGGTAATGGCATGTATGTAATCGGGGAAAGATGGTGAAAGAAGGTTACGAAAAAGAAAAAGTCGGTAGTGTCTTTGGGTTTTTGATCAGTAAACAGATGTCAGCCTTCTTCCTGCATTTCCATCACGTCCTGAGTTGAAGAAAAAATGCGAAGATAAAAGATAAAATAAAATATAAAGATAACTCCCTTTTATGGCTTTCGACTTGCAAAAGATCAGAAATGTACATATGTCTGGTTGATATGAGGTTCATAAGTTCATTCGTTTTTAATAAAAAGAAGAAAAAAAAGAAAGAAATGATGATCTTATCAGCGTCTCTTTTCCAAGATATGAAAATCTAATTTCAATTCATTCTTCTATTCTGCCAACTTTAGCTTTTTACCGCCTAGTTGTCTATCTCATTGCACCTAACTCTTTTATCTATTTCCCCAACTCCGACACTATCTACCATTTCTCTCCTCTTGATTTCCCTTGCTTTCTTGTCTTCAAATGCTAACTTTCTACAGATTTCGATGCCCCAACCCTTTCGTTCCAATAACAAGGCTAGCGATACTGTTAGACATTTATCTTCCTTTTTCTATTGCTGTTTACATATAATGCTAAGCCTGACGAACAGACTGAGCATTCTCATAGCGACCTGTATTTATATTTATATACTAAATTCAGTTACGTTCTCTCATGATTATCAATATATATATATATATATATATATATATATATATATATATATATATAATACATAAAGGTTAATGGTCAAAGTTGAATCAGACCAGGGCACATTAGTATTAAAAGTTGCTCAATACACGTGAGAAAAATTTTAAAAAAAAATAAAAATAACATGTAGAGCTTTAAGTTTAAAAATCAGTAGGTCAATTAAAATACGTGACCACAGTTTTGACCTGACGTTCTTTTCGGGTGATACTGGGTGTAACAGCATAATCGTCCATCCTATAAAATATTTTATATCTAAGAAAACCACTAAACTAATAGAGTTTCTTTTTTACAGGTTTTCATATAAGACGTTTAGCCATCTTGACACCATTTCAATAAGAATCACTGAAAAATACTTTGAGTCATTCAGCTAGAAAGTGAACAGGTTAAAATAGTTTTGTGTCAGCCCCACTATCTTCCCAAATAAGCAATGGTGAGAGGAAAAAGATCATTCAGGCCTTCAGTAATGATACCAACATTCATACTCTGACTTCCATCATTAAAGTCCATTCAAGAACCATCAAGAAAACGGTGAACTAGTTTTAAAAAGAGAGAACAGTAAGGAGAAATCCTGGATCAGATCACAACAGGAAGAGGGAGCTTATATATATACTAATAATAATAAATATACACTACAAGCAAAAAGTTTTGCGAAACACAGCATTTCTTTAAAAAAAATTATCTTAAAATGAGATGTTTGTGGGGCTTACGGCCACATCAAGTTGAAACATTATCCTGAAGAAATGAGCTCCTGAACTGACTCCTGTCCTCTCCAAACTATATAACTACTGTCTCAACGGGTTTTGCTTTCCAGTCTGTTGGAAGTCCTCATCTGTTATCTCTGACTAAGAATTCTGGAGACCCTTTTGACCTATCTAACTACCGTCCTATCAGTTTCCTACCACCCTTCGGCAAAGTCTTCGAGGCTTTAATCAACACCGAAGTGATTAAGCACCTTACATCCCACTGCTCTCTAACAAGCAATATGGTTTCCGCTTTGCCCGATCTACCGCTGATGTGCTCACGGCCAAAACTGAATTTGTTTACCAAGCACATCACAATAACGGAGAAGCTAGAACCGTGGCTCTTGATATCTCTGAAGCGTTTGATAGGGTTTGACATGCCGGGCTTCAGGAATACGGAATTTCAAGTCGATTATTTGACTTAATAGTCATTCCTGTCTAACCGTGGAATTAAGGTTGTCCTAAACGGATTCAGCGCCAGTTCCTTTCTCACGAACGCTAGTGTTCCCCAAGGCTGTATCCTGCACTGTTTCTGATCTTCATTAACGATCTTCCTCAAAAGCAAATCTAGTATCGCTGACAAAACTAACCTGGTCACTGGTCTCTAAAAGAACCTCCAATCTGTGGTTGACGTGGGGTAGGAAATGGCTGGTAAACTTTAATGCCTCAAAAACAAAATTTCTCTCATTTACCCACCACAAAGAACCCTTCCATGTCTCCCATTAGAATGCCTGATGCTCAACTCCACGAGATCACCGCTCCGCGTCTGCTTGATCTCAAGTCTATCCGCTAACCTAAGATGGAACAAATACATCAATAGATTCATCTAGCGCAAGGAAAGTCGGTTCTCTGAGTCGCACCAGCAAGTTTTTTCTCTCCTGAGTCCATCCTTCAAATTTATAAATCAATCACTTGCCCTTGCATAGGATAATTCTGCCATATATGGTTTGGTGTCCCCGCTGTTCGTCTCAAGGTCCTCGACAAAATCCAGAGACAGATATACAATTTGGTTGGTCCTGGTCTGGCTTCTCGTCTACAGTCACTTTCTCACAGCTGTGGCGTCGCTTCCCTCTGACTTTTCTATAAGTACTTTCATGGTAACTCCTCCGACCAGCTATTTTCGCTGGTTCTGCATGAATTTAAGCGCATTACTAGATTGGCATCTCGGTCCCACCCTTTCACTGTTGAAATGGTTAAATGTAGCCGTCTCTTCTACTCAAATAGCTTCATGTCTCGCACTTCCCGTCTCTTACTTGCTTCCCTGACAGTTATCAAATCTAATGTCAATCGACATCTTCTGACGCCTTGATCTAATTCCCCGTCCTTCTCTTTTTCCTTTCCTCAATCACGTCTCTTTACTCTTGCTCCCATTCTCTGTAACCCCTTGCGTGATAGTGGCACTCCCGCCTTGCTCGGGGGGAAATGCTTAAAGAAAAGTTCTTGTATGATCAGCGAAGTTAAACAACGTCGAGGCTGTCAGTACCTAGATGGGTGACCGCTTGGAAATAGCAGGTACAGTAAACATGGATGTGCCGGTTGTATAATGGATAATAGTTTGGAATTGCCAGAGAGCCGAGTTCCAATTCCAGTTTGATTCACAATATTCACTTTACGCTCAAATACTCACGGTAAAGGTATGACTTCATCTCTTCTCACCCAGTTATGGATTAATTAATAAAACCTGTATCACTAAAACTATTATTATCTCAAAAAATAAAATAAAATAAAATTGTGTACCAAATATTTAGATTTCAGCATTAAATAACTCACAGATGTTGACATACCGCTAAAACAAAAACAACCATCCAGATATTTTTGTATTTTTAAAAGTAAAAGGTAAATTTTCAGTAGTTACAGTTTATTTTCTTTTACCTTTCAAGTCTTTCTCAAGGATCTTACTATCAAAAAGTTCAAATTTAGATTCGTGTATCCACAATACAATAAAGTAAATGCTGAATATGTTGTGTATGAAACATTATATTTTGTCTTCACCATTAACCAATTTTGAGATTATCAAAAATTTCAACTAAGTTCTGTGTTAATACAGGTTCTAAATTACTGACTAATGTTTTAAGCAAAACATATATAGTTGTCAGTGTTTGAAGAAAAAAGGTTGTATAACGACTGACTTTTCATAGATTTTATTTATTTTTCTTAATTTAGAAGTAATTTGAACAAATGGCTAAAATCAAAACAGCTTAGCACTGAAGTGATGGCACAAAATGGAATTCTATACAACGAAGGCTGATCTTAAAGAGACATTGCCAAGAAGTTAAATATTTCTAGACAAGAGGTTCGATATTCGGTACAAATGCTGTTAGAAACTGGCGAATGCTGCGAGAAAAAGAGCTAGAACACCAAAAATGACAACTGCTACCGATGGTAAAAACTTGATTATCAAGAGCAAAATAAATAGGAGGAAAACGGCTCCAGAGTTGACAGCTGAATTTATTTCCTATCAACAGCAAATAATATCGTCCTCAATTCGACAAAATCCAGAGACGGATATGCAACGTGATTGGAGTTGATCTGGCATCCCATCTACAGTCACTTTCTCACAGACGTGTTGTGGCTTCCCTCTGTCTTTTCTACAATTATTTTCATGGCAACTGCTCCGACGAGCTACTTTCACTGGTTCACAAACTGCATGAATTTAAACGTGCTACTAGGTTGGCATATCGAGCCCACCGTTTCACTATCGAAGCCGTTTCTTCTACTTCAACAGCTTCGTATCTCGCACCTCCGGTCAGTGGATCTACCGTCCTATCACTTGCTCCCCTGATAGCTATAACCTTCAAATATTCAAATGTAATGTCAATCGACATCTTCTAATTATATCACTAGGCGTGTATTATTACCGGGTATATAGTTGTCTTTATGAATTGTACATACACAATAGTGCAATTATATTTAGTTTCCAAAAGGAACGGAGTGGTGTCAATTAGCAGGAATTATCACTATATTACTTAGAGAGGAAAAAGATCTTTCATTTGTATAGTTAAATATTATTAAATACTAGCAGCATGGCCCGGCGTTGCCCGTGCTTGATTCAAAAATCGTACGACTCATACAGCAATCGCTATCACTTGACTTAAAATATTTTTGCCCTTCCTTGCCTTTAAAGGAGTGCCCTTTGCCGTGCTGATGTTGCACACTGCAATTTTTTTCTAAGCTCTATACTAAACATTAAATCTGTTAGGAAAAAAGAACTAAACAAAATGAACACAAAACGATCAGCTTTAAAAAAGGACTCGTAACTGGAAGAACCGAATGAAAAAAGAATGTTAACAACAAATACTTTTTCACACACAACTCAGTTCTGCGGAATCAGAATCAACGTGGAGTTTAAGCAAGCGAATGAGCCAATTGGAGTAATGTGCCATGCAGATTTAAATTTTTCCCACTTGTGACGAATGCAGCTATCGATTTTTTTTGCATGCTAGCATGCTAGTTAACATTTGTGTCAGTCAGCTGTTGGCTTTCACGCTGGCCAATAGAATCTTCCTGCCTATTCGTGGCAGCCAGCTATAGGCTCTCAATCTGGCCAGTAAAAAATGGCCGCAAACTACATGAAAACTGCCGTAGAAGCATGAAAAATCGGTTATTTCCACTGGATGGGAGTTGGGAAATGCAAAGTCGGTCTTGGCCTTTTTACTAACTTGGAGTATATGCATGTAAATTTTGGTGCCAATCCGTCGAAAATTGCAGCTGTGCATTCGTTACACACACACACACACACACACACACACACACACATCCTGTCTTTTATAGATAGAAATTTACAGTAAATCGATAGTGTGTGTCAGTGTCGATTTTCTTAAGATTCTTTGAGGTTCAGTCCGCCGTGTAATCATTCGCAAGTTTGTCTCGCTAAGACAATTATGACAGAGTAATGAATTTGATCCTCATTGGGTGCCCCGTACATTCGGCCATGTACCACATCTAAACTATGCTGAGAAAAGTAAGGACACTTCGAAGTCGTGTAATTGTTCGCAATCTTGTCTCGCTAAATCAATTACGACTGAGTAGTGAGTTTGATCCTCACAAGTTGCCCACATACTTTCGGCCTTGTGCGTCATTTGTAGAAAAACACGAACAGCAAAATGAAACAATATTTGTTTGTCGAGATATATTTCATTTCAATTCTTACCTTATCTTTACTATACATCTATCAATTCACTCATATCAAATGTGGTTTATATATATTTGTATGTATGTATGTATATATAAACTTCCTTTGGCAAAAGTATTAATCCCTCTCAGGACCAGGTACCTGGTCACTGTCATGTCAAAATAGTTGAAAAGAATAAAGTGGATGAGTGAGAACTTGTTCAAACTTCTCACTTATAACGAGCTTAGTTCAACACTTTATCAAGCTGTTATATATGTAATGAATATGCATTGCATATAATTTCCCTATATCATTTTATTTGAAATAATTTTTAAAATGATTTTACAATAGAAATGCATTGAGAATCAGGAATAAACGTCTTTGCCATGGTCAGGAATTAATTTAAGTCTGAATAAAAGCGATTATAGGGTAACTCTCACGATCGTAACCCCCAAGGATGTACGAGCACCATATCTACTGAAGCCATAGCAACAGTGGTGTTTCATGAGCAAGATAGCATGACGGAGCCCAATCCTGTCCAGGTTGATTTTAATTTAGAGAGTTCCTTCTCCTTAACTGGCTGCCAACCAAGGCTTTATCGCCCAATTTCCCTGCTATTTATTTATAGCTTGGGGGTGGATAGATGGATTTATCTTTTTTAATCATTTCACCCTAATCTAGGCGCGAATATTACTAGTATGCAGGGGGGTTACAGGGAGTGAAAGTGAAAGAGAAAACTGATTATAGGGAGGATTGAGGAAATGGCAAAACATGAACGGGCTTCAAGAAGACAGAAGATGACGATTAACGTCCCATTTAAATTTTTGAAGATTGTAGTTATCAGGGAAGCAAGAAATCGGAAGGGATTTCCCCAGATGGGAAGTGCGAGAAAAGAAACTGTTGGTGTACAAGTAGCGGTTGCATTTAGCTATTTCAACAGTAAAAGTGTGGACCTAGATGCCAATTTAGTAGCACGCTTAAATTCATGTTGCCGAGGCATAAAGCTCGTCAGTAAATGTAACGAACTTGACTGGAAGTCAATCTCTGCTTTCCGATTCCTTGATCCGAGCTACTATTCATGGCTGCATCGTTTCTCTTTCCTCATTATGTGCCCGATAAATTCAAACCACCTCTATATGTATAATTAAACGTATTTCTAATCGTTTTACTACAGAAATGCACTGCAAATATTTTTTAAGCATTTCACCCCAAATAAGGCGGGAGTGCCACTAGCATGCAAGGGGTTACAGAGAATGAAAGTAAAAGTAAAGAGGGGTGTTTGAGGAAAGAATAAAGAGAAGGACGAGGATCAAGAACAAGGCATTTGAAGATGTCGATTGACATTACATAAAATTTTTGAAGATTATAGTTATCAGGGAAGCAAGTAAGAGGAAGGTAGTTCTACTGTCAGGAAGAGCGAGAGAAGAAGCTGCTGGAGTAGAAGAGGCGGTTATATTTAACTGTTTCGGCAGTAAAACGATGGGACCGGGATGCCAATCCAGTAGCACGCTTAAATTCATGCAGTTGGGGCAACAATGAAAATAGCTCGTAAGAGGAGTTGCCATGAAATTATTTGTAGAAAAAGCAGAGGGAAGCCACATCACGTCTGTGAGAATGGACTGGACTCGAGATGCCAGGTCAGGACCGATCACATTGCATGGATTTTGTTGAGAACCTCGAGATGAACAGCGGAGGCACCAGACCATATATGGTAACTCAATATTTAATACAGGAAGAAAGGGATTGTCAGTAGTCAGGAATTAATTCAAGCTAAAAATGAATTCTAATATGCACAATGAAAAAGCACCAAGTTTAATAATCCGCTTTTTTTTCCCGATCTTATTGTCTCTGAAAGCGCAGGTCAATATTTATTCGCGTTCTTTTCGCTCGCATTCATTATTCATTCTCTATCTTCCAAGACATCAAATTCTGTACTTAAACATTAAATTCATAAAAGTCACGACCGAGGGAGGCGACACGGAAACATACAATATACGCCAGAATTTATTTAAACCTGACTACCATCCACTATAATTCAGCGCCGTCATATCATTAAAAAAAAAAACGGGAAACTATCTTTCCTTTTAAATTACCAAAGGAAAAAATGTCCATTCTAATGAATAAATGTATAAAAGCGAAATGGCTTTTCTTGGACTTTTATTAGCTTTTGAATGTAGTATTGTTAATGCAAGAATACAACTTTTTTTTTCTTTAAAACTCTATGACAATATTTCAAAATAAACATTTTAATTAACCTTTTTATTAGGATTATTTTCCTTTTTACTTCATTCATTTCTTGTAGCTATTAATTTTTGACATCAAATAAATGATTAATTAATTTCATAGCATCAAAAATCAATGTAAAACTGATAGGAGATGATAATAATAATAATAATAATAATAATAATAATAATAATAATAATAATAATAATAATAATAATAGAGTTGTATAAAGGTGGTTGGCAAGTTGTTGTCAAGGAAATATAGTGAGAGACGGTTTAATTTAATTTGTGTTGCTAATAATGTCAGAAATATGAGTACAATGTTCACGTTTGCGACAAAAAGTGACTAGCGTTGTAGAAGAAGTAATTATATAGTTAACACTGGTCGAGCTTAAAACACAGATATATTAAAACACGGAAACCTAATAGATTTGACGTGACACAATCTTTATTATTTCTGTGCTGTCCTTAAATTATTCTTCTATGCGCCGTGACCCTTCAGGACGTTGACGACCATAGCTCTTCTACGTGCCCTTTGTAGCACTTTTTCTTTTTGTTATCTCTCCTGAGCGCTGTTCTGCCAATCATTTACACAAGCTCGTTAGGTAAGTTACACGTTGTTTTTCTCTGTCCCTCTTGACTTCAATCTGCCCTGTGAATACCCAATTTTCAAACACCTTTTTCCTTATTATGTGCGCTAGAAATTTCAACTCTCTCTTTCTGATGTTAAGTATAAATGTCATTTTTGTTTCAGTTTTCACTAAAACTTCGTCGTTGCTCACATGTTCGGTCAATGGTATTCTCCTGTAGAACCGTATTACTATTGCTTCGACTATCTTCTTCGTCTGATGAGATTGCATAACATTTCAGAACTTTTTTCTTTGTCCTCTAACGAATTTTTCTGTTTCTTAATATTTTTCTTAACTTATAAGCATAGTAAATGTCTTTCTTTTTGTTGTGGCCTTGTTAGGGCCAGAAATAAAGACACAAAGATAGGAATTGAGTTAAATAAATATATTAAGAGAAACAGTAATACTAACATATACAAACGAGTGTTACAGCAAGAATGTTCGGTGCGACTGTCAGAGCTGACTGCTGAAAACTCCCCTCTCTAAAAGGCAGTACCTTCTTCTATTTATAGCTGGGAGAGTCCATGCGTGCGTGGGTAAATTATCATAACACTTTTTTTCTTTTTTACAGTGACGTTCACCTTGTACAATACCCAAAATCTACTCAAGGTAGATTTACATTAATTACAGTTACATTAAAAGGCAGTTGGTATGGACAGGACGGAAAGATCATTCTTAACTCTAGACTTGAACAGATTAAGATTGTAATGATCGGGGGAAATATCATGTCGGGGTCGTTTGCACAGGGCAGTGGTTCGCTGGAAGAAACTCTTCTAATGAAACTTACTCCTCGCCGATGGAATGCGGAGGGAATATGGGTGATTTGCTACAATGTAAGTGTCATGGCGAGTCATACTCGTAAAGGTTAGAACTGGAGGAACCAAGGAATATATTTCGTACGAGTATTTTCCATGGAAGCAGCGATACAGGCTTGTCACATCCCGCCTGTGAGAGAGGGTGGAGGGTGGAAAATAATTTGTCATCCACAAGGACTCGGAGATGCTTTTGAACTCTATCGAGACTGGAAAGTGAGGACTGGGCAGCCACCGCTCATATGTGACAACAATACTCCATAAACTGCGAAGGTCACAACTTCAATGCTGGCGTAATGTGACAGAAATACGGGCGTATCAAGTGAATTCATGTGTTCCATGACGGAAACAAGTGAACATATATATTTGAACGAATTAAGTAGTGAAAGTGAGATATTGATATATACACCATTTCCGAAAATGTTCGTTTCACTAATGATCATACATCTACTTGTATTTGAGTCGATTCTTTTAATCTCGTATTCTCCTCTTCCTTCTCCTCCTTCTTAATGCCATTAGACACATCCTTCTGGAGTACAGGGCTACTACCTCATCACACTGTGTTGTGGTTGCTCTGGTTTGTGTAGAAAGTATGTTTTTAACCAGGTAGAGTTGCCGAGTGTGTATACTAATATATCCTTTTCCTAGACTGGCCGCCAATCAAAACTAGAAAGCCCAGCCTACACTGCAATTTAAGCGATAGCTGAGTGAGGGGAGAAGTAAGGAATTCGTACATTTCTCAAGGGTAAGGGTATTTGCGAGAAAGTGAACGCAACGAACTCAGTCGGAATTTGAACTCCGTACGCTTATTCCTAAGAGACTTGATGCAGCAAGATATGTGGTTCTACAGAAGGACGCTGTGAATACCATGGATTGAGCATGTGAGCAACAAGGATGTTTTTAAGGAAAATAAAAATAAAAAGGTAGAAGAAGAAGAAGAAGAAGAAGAAGAAGAAGAAGAAGAAGAAGAAGAAGAAGAAGAAGAAGAAGACTATTTACATTATTTACATCATTCGGACTATTGTCCTCCTCTTTGTTTACCATATTTATTACAACGTTTCGGCCGTTGTACGCTCCGTCCTTCTTCAGGTGGTTGGAATGTCGAACTGAACCCTTCATTTCGCTCACTGGGGTAGACTGTTTTAGTTCCACGTGCTATGTCTAATCGATGTCAGTTATCAGTTATATCCTGTTAATTCCCCTCTCCAAGTTCTCCACCGCCTTAACCAGATATTGAAATCACAGTCTTTGGGCCATGTCACTGAATCTATTTTGTCCGAATAATATAAAGAGTGTACATAATACCTCATCTCAGAAATATAGACAGAGACTGAAGAAGAAGAAGAAGAAGAAGAAGAAGAAGAAGAAGAAGAAGAAGAAAATAATCATGATGCTTATTCCATTTAATCTTTTCTTCCTTTCTTGTGATTGATTTAATTTTTTAAGGCTTATCAACCTTTTACAGGTTATTTAAAGTCAGAAAATACCTTTAGATTGTAAGGATTTCTTTATTCGAAAATAATAATGGCTTAGTGATACAAGTCCTACTAATTAACCCATACCTGTGGAAAGAAGAGGTGGATTCATACCTTTCCCGAGGGTATTTACCCGTGAAAATAACAATCCCAAATGAAATTGGAACTCGGCCCTCCGATTAACAATTCCGGTCCATTGTCAATTACACCACCCTCACATCCAAGCTCACAGCACTTGGTGTTTCCATTTCTTTCTTGTGGGTAACTTATTCAGCCAACGGTGATGTTACATGAAAATACACGATCGAAGCCGTAGGGTTTCTGCATCTCCCACAAACACATTACTTCAGAAGGTTAGCCACAGAAGGAGAATTAATTAGAATTTATGTTCTCACGAGATTTATTTTTCTACTTTAGAAATTTTCATTCATAAGCCTACAACTTAACGTAGGCTACAAGTGGCTTCAGTCATCTGAAAATGGAGATGTGGTCTATACGTCAAAATGTTGACGTAGCCGCGTGTTGGAAATCAATAGTGATGTTGCCTATGGTCGAAAAGTCGCGTTGGTTCGGTCGAGTTTCTAAAACCTGCAGTGTTAGGCAAATTTATCTCCCCAGGTAACAGCAGGCAACTGACTTAAGCCCTGCAACTATTCTGTTCATAATTTATTATGATTTCAGGAAAAGTAATAAATCACTGAGTCCCGAATTTAAACTTGTCCGAAAACCACTGATATTCAAAATCTTTCCTATTGTTTAAAAGTCGGTCGATTGCCATTTCTCCAGGGCTAATTCTAAAGAATGGCCGTACAATCACATTCTGACTTTTTTTCCTTTTTACCCTAATTTTGATTAAATTACCCAATTATCCCTGATGCCCTAATTTCAGGATTTTTCTTGAAAAGATCAGTCAATAAAAAGCCTACTTCTCCTAATCACAATTGTTTGAAATAAAAAGGAAATCTTTCATTTTTAATATGTTTATACACCAGTATTCTTCTGTATATAAACCTTTGTTTCGGATTAAATATTTAACCAGCGTAAAACAGTTTTTTTTTTTAAATTCTATACTACTTAAATTAACCGGTCCGTTCGTAAAAAAAAAGGAACAATTTTGTAAGGGGATAATTTAAATTAACAGATCTGCATGAAAAAAAAGGAACAGGGAAGATTTTTTTTGTAGTGGGGGTATAATTATTGTAGATTTGCAGTCTTTTCTTCCTCTACGCACGACATTTGCCAAAAATAGAAAATAGCGAGCTTTTATCATTATAGAAAAGGGGGTTCTGTTCATAATAGAAAATACGGCATCATGTCGATCCTTGGCACTCTCAAAGTGTTATCTGTACTTTGATTTTATTTGCAAATGTCAAGTATGAGATTGTGCTACGTCATTGATATCTGTGCACTATTGCGAATTGAGAAAACCTCAGTACGACGCAGTTGTTAATGATGTAGGCATAGTTTCAAATTTGACAAGCGGAAATAAAAAGCAAATTACAGATAACTCCGTATGAAGTCAGGAATTGATCTGACACTGCATTTATCTAATGAAAAATACCCTCAACTAAAATAATTTTTTAAAATTCAATATTGTCGATTTTGAGAAATGTCGTTGGTTGAGGCAGGCCTAATGAATGCTTATATGCAAAAGATTGTACCCTGAAATGAGAGGGAAAGATGTTTTCTCTAGTAATATGAATTATTATGGGATACTCTTTTCCAAATATGCCCGTCTGCTCAGGCAACTAAATATTCCCTGTTGTAGACGCCTCCTTAGGCATATTTGTGATTCAACACCCACAGAGCCAGCCTGTGGGTTATACTGCAATTATGCCAAGCAGACATTTGTTACAGTTTCTGGGAGAGGTCACAGAATCTGGCGTTAGAGGTGATTGATGTTATATTCAGCACATTAATTCCAGCGTTTCATAGACTAACCTTTTCTTAATCGTTTAGTCCACTCGTCAGGAGATTTCACCAATTGATGGCCTATATAGGTTAACGTAAAAAAATTCTTTTCTTACTTAAGTGTAAATAAAAATCATTTTCAATATCGACATTAACTTTTTGAACGGCATCAAATGTTTTGTTTCACTGTTTTATAACTACTCAATTCCAATTTCGATCTTAATTTTTTCTGTACGAAGAACAACTCTCGGTGCCTTTGCGTGCTTTCTGTTCACTCATTTCAAATGCTTTTTGTCGATTTATATCGTAAATGATATCCTCAGTAAGAAGCAGTACTTGTTCGAGTCATTCCTTTGTTATGCCGAAAGAAGTTCATATTAGAATATTAACTTACAGAATCATTGGACGAATGCAGATAGGATTAGTGGTCGTCCAGTCATTCTTTTCTAGCGTTCTCATCCATTCAACATCACTGGCATCATGTGATTACCTCGTTATTTCACTTGTAAGTGCGCTTATGAGCGCGAAAAATCGAATCAAGTTCAAATTCCCGCCTTGTATTCTCCATTCTCTTTTCGCACCGATACTATTAAGAAAGGCATGAACCCATCTTTCTCCTACTAAGCTATTGATTAATTAACAATTTAGAGGATTCACGTAAGTGAATGTAATGGATTCGACTGGAATTCATTACATTCACTTACATGCTAATACCCTTGGTAAAGGTATGAATCCTCTTCTTCTCCCCCCCCACCAGCTATGGGTAAATAGCCGGACATACCGGATTCTATAGCCTTGGATGGCAACTGGTCTACCGCAGAAAGTAATGGCAACCTACTGCGGGAAAAAATCTGCCTCGTCAGTCATGTATCGAAAGATACATGATCGACTAAGCATGTATCACGCATGGCACATAACTGATTGAATAAGTTAGACTGGGTTTGTTAGACTTCTTGGTGGCAGCCTGTGGAAAAGAAGAACAACGCAAAATCCAAAAACGTAGAGTAAGCGAAAGTAATGCAGAATTCATTCACAAATAATAAAGAAACGGAACGTCTGGAGAGCCATACACGTTTACGCGTGAAGTAGCAGGATGCTAAATAAATTATTTCGTTTAATGTAACATAAGGAATATTGAAGGGACGAGTTTACAAATAAATCAGATGTGATAAAAGAATTTAATGTATACAATTTTTTTAAAATATTTTCACCCCAAGCAAGGTGTTAATGACACTAAGATACAAGGTGGGGGTACTGGAAGTGGAAGCGAATGAGAAAACTTTAGTGAGGAGAAAGGATAATTACAGAACAGGATTCAGAAAGACACAAGATGGTGACTGATGTTGCATTTAATTTTTTGATGATTGAAGGTCACGAGGAACAAAAAAAATGGAAAACAGTTTCGAGGGAGAGATGTGCGAGAAAAGAAAGTATTAAAATAGTACTTATTTTTACATCTAGCTATTTAAACAGTAAAACGATTAGACCTAATAGCCAATTTAGTAGCACGCTTAAATTCACGTGGACATCATACCAAAGATGGAAACTCATTAGAACAACTACCAGGAAAATTTTTTTAGAAAAGACAGCGGAAAGCCACGTTATGGCGGTGGGCAAGTGAGTGAAATCGAAATAGATATCGGATCATGATCGATAACACTACAAGCACTTCTTTAGATTTTGTCTAGAATCTCGAGACATATATCCGGAGCTCCTGACCAGATATGGCAGCAATATTCAATGCATAGATCAATGGTAGATTGATAAATGTGCAAAAGGTATTCTGATGAGAAAAATTGTCTGGCTCGACACAATGAACCAAGAATCCTAGCAGCAGACCTAGCAATTGATTCATAAGTAACTATTATCATTCCGCACATCTTCATCACTCATCATTTATTTACTTACTAGCCGAGGTGCCCGGTGGTGCGCAGGTGAACAAGGCTGTAATTGTATAACTGCACCCCTCTGTATACCCGCACCCCCTATCTAGAAATGTCTGCCTGCGTCTCCGCTTGCATGCATCATCCGTTGGTATACTAAACTACTCCCCCACCTCATCTTTTTTACAGTATGTCCTTCGCAAGTGTTTTTTCTTAATAAAGGAATTCAATCGCTAAAACCTTCTTGTGTGGTCGTTGCTCGGGGTTAAATTGTTTCAATGCTTTAGATATTCAGTAAATTTCTTATGGCCGTATGTCATTGTTCAAAAATTTAATAATCAAACAAAAACAGGGATGAAGCGTCAGAGCTTGATTCAACTGCAAGTGCAAACGTAGGAACGCCCCTTCATTCGTCGCGCGCTTACTGTAAAACTGGAGTTAATAAGATATTCTTCGGAAATTTCCCCTTTTAATGCTTCAATAATACTTCTCAAACAATATTTGCATCAAAGATTGTTTGAATGCCAATTTAGGATGGAATCATATGAAGAAACTATTGGATGAATGGCAAAAGCTGATTTTGGACCTAGTTTGTCGCAGATTTCGTGGACTTAACTGATGTAATCTAGACTAAACATACACGCAAGATAATTTGTGTGCCATATGTAATTTACATAGCAAATTTGGAAAGCATCGGATGAAAAACCAGGGAGTTATGGCCAAAAACGGGCTTTTTGAACAGTTTTTTTCGTGGTTTTTCGTTATACGCAGGGAAGCAAGCAGGGCTAAAACGACACTATCTTATTTCTTACATGATGGCAATTTTTTTGCGGCACGCTTGAAAAAGATCATATAAAAAATGAGGAAGTTATTCAAGTTTTTATTTTAAGTTGTACAAAATATCCTATTTTTTCACAGTTTTTGCACTTATTTGTGTGAAGCCAATGCCGCAAGAAACTATCAAGCACTCTACATAAGCATCGTAACATGAACTATGTTTTACATTATGTGCAAAGTATATCAGCTCATCCAGTAAAAGTTTTGTTCGTGTGTAACGTTGCCTTGGTTTTTGCCAAAAATCCTACCCACCTTCATTTTCTCCGATTTTTCTGCCACACATGGTGGGCTGGTGATTAAAAAGAGGGTCTTAACCCTTTTTAATAAATTTGAAACATGTTGTTACAATTTCATCGAAATCGGTCGAGGAATATGGACGTGCATAAATAACACACACACACACAGACATAGACACCGACAGACAGACATCTTCTGTTTTATAAATATAGATCTATCTAAT
>OZ038475.1:63569098-63584098 GCA_964036315.1 Acanthosepion esculentum | reverse complement strand
TTTGCTGGAAGATAACTATATAAATTATAATATGAAATGGTCACCATATTATTCTCTAAAATCTAAAACGACAAGAGATTTGTAGTTTTTTTTCCTTGAGACTACAATTTACTAATCTATGCTCTCCGTTTTAATTCATATTTTCTTGAAAAGGTACAATGTAAGCAGACGTTCTGTGAAGTGAATGGCGAAGTATACTGAATTTAGCAGAGATATATAAACCGAGAATAACTTTTAAAGTCGTTGCTTCCTTTAAGAATTGCTTGCTGAGTATCACTTTTGAAAATCATCCGCTGAGAATTATCCACATGCAAAAAGTATATTTCATCGTTGCTTCATATTTATCAGTATATAAAACGATAATAATTCCGATGTACATTTTTTCAATTTGTTTTCATTGTTTTTTTTTCCTAGTTTTGATATTCACCTTACAAAATTTCATAAAGACTCTCATGATTATTATAATCATAAAATTTATTGGACAGGTTGGTGACGGAGACAAATTGGATTATAGAGTGTCTTTGTTTATTTCCTTCGAAAAAATATTCAGCAGGAATCGTTCGCATTGATTGAGCTTAACATATTGAGTCATCAAGCCATTTGTTTATATTACTTTTCTGGATGATTGTGAGCATCTTCAAAGGAAGCATTTTGCATTGAAATTCGGTATTCAAATCTTTTTCATTGCCATTTTTGCTGCAGAAGTGGCTCCTTCCGTATCGTTATCTCTGAAGAGTTAAATCGACAAAAAACTATGTTTATTTTGTTAGCAGCTTTCTTTTTATACCAGAGAATGGTCGCAAACAATTCTCATAAAACTTACGAGCTCTCCTACCATATAAAAGTAATATTAAGTCAATTACAAGATATTTATGTTTAGCTAATTAGGTATTTAAAAAACACAAATTGAACGCGACATCATTTTTTTAACTTCGGCTCGAATATGAAATTTGGAATTTTGAATAAAAGGCAACAATTCATTGCAGCATTTGAATTTGTACAACATTTACAGGGTTTCTATGAGCAATTACAGATATTTTTAAAGTTCTGTACATAACTTTGATCGGTAAAAATCTTAACCCATAAACGGTTGGAAAACGGTTGCATGAACGTGCACGATAATCCGGTAAAAAAACGAGAAAGTTAATTTTAAAGAGCAGTTTTTATGTTTATTTCCGCTTTAATTATATACAAAAACGATTTTAAAAAAATAATATTTTAACCCTTAGTTTAAAAAATGAAGAAATTTGTAAAAAGTGAAATAGATTTACTCATTCTTTGCTCCAAGTTGCATCCATTTTTCACCTATTTTTTCTTTGGAAAGTATGCATGCAGATATAACACTATCATCGATTTGTTCTTCCAGCTTTATTTACAAACTAGCCGAATTACCTGCACCTTGCCGCGTGTCACACATTTTTTGTAAGAAAATGATGATTGATTTCAAATCATTATAATTTGTGGTGAAAAATAATGCATATCAATATTACTTAATGATCTTACCGGTGTGACCTCCATTTTCTGGATTTCTCATTCTAAATTTTAGATAGGATACATTCCCTTGTTCAAATTTAAATTTAATTTAAATCAAAGGGAAAAAATTCAGTGGGGGTGCAAGAACAGCTTGATCTGACCCCTTTGATATTTATTTGATGCAATACTAGATTGAATGAATTGATGAGCAGATTTCAACATTGATATGACAGCTGAATTGTCGCAACAAATATGCATTGCAAGGCACTAACCACTAACTGTTGATTTCTTGCTCAACTTGACGTCCATATTGTCTCATTTTGACTTTGCCTATTTGACCTCCATCTTGTGTCTTTCCTCTTCTATATTTTGGATAGGAGTCATTCCCTTGTTCAAATTTAAATTTAATTTAAATTAAATGGAAAAAGATTCTCGGCAGCGAGGGGTTGTGCCCCAGGCGTTCTCCTTTGATCAAAATGAAATATACTTATCCAAGTACCCTGGAGAATGTAGTTTCATAATATATATGGTTATGGGGGGGGTCTATCTCCAAAACCCTAGGAGGAGTTCCATAGTAAACAAAAAGACAGACAGAAAGTACAACTTTTATAGCTAAATAATCCAGAAAATAAAGTAGTCTCATGTGCGGGGCTAAATAGCAAGCTCGTCAATCCTAGAATTTCAAGTTATTCATTTAAATTCGAATTATAAATCATATACGTATCGTTGCTAATATTAATGGTAATATTAGCCGTTTCGTTATAAGGAAACATTCAGCAACATTGACCGACAGTCAGTGCATCTGTCTGTTGGAATTTATCAAATTTTCTCTTTTTTTTCAGGAAAATAGATTGTCATGTACATCATTTGACATATTTTTCCCAGAATTGATAGGGTATTCCTTCCTTGCCTTTTGTTTGAGGCAGTATGGAGAGTGGGCATCTTGATTATGTCATTGTTCTCTCTTCGACTTCTACTCATTTTACTTGTTGCTGCTGTTGGAATTCCTCAAGTGATGCGGTTTGTTACTTGGTACAGTTCTTTGTCTGGGGTTCTATAACGCCACATGATTCGAGAAATGAAAGCGTACAACGGCAGAAACGTTGTGATAAATATGGCAAAAAAGATTAGGACAATAGTCCGAACAATGTAAATAGTGTGCATAATACCTCATCTCAGATATATAGACTGATACAGGATGATCCTTGCTAAGGCCTACACGCTTCACTCGCGCGAAGCTATTTTTAACCATCGATCTGAGAAAGACTTTGCATATAGTCAACTATGTAGATATTTCTGAATGGATTTGACGCCATGCATGGCATCCATATGAAAGCTTCGATCTGATGAGACTATTTAAGAACGTCACGACTTTTTAGGCTAATGTTTTGGTTTTGTACTAGCTTACAGTGTTGGGTGAAAATATGTACAGCACATATTATTCTATGTTCAACTTCCTTATCTTCTATATTAGTATTTTCGTAACTTATCCATAAACCGATGTATTCGAAATATTTAGTATTTGTTCGTTCCAAATCCTGGACTTTTATGTTCGATTCTGTGTACCTGTGATCATTATTTTAATTCGAATAAATTTCAAGTCATAAATTGATGATATCAATTGATGATGCCTGCTGATTAAGTGTTAATCAGCTCACCAGAATAATTTCATTGTAGTAAATCGTATGAAAATAAGAAGATCAATTACCAGAAATATTTGTTTTCAATCGGATTGTATACAAGGAGAAACGATTGCTAACATTTTTAATTATGACATAGTCGAGACTTCATCTACATGCCGTGTCCTATCATCATGTTGGTGGCCATGGCTCCCTAAAATTTCCTGTCCTTTGTAGCTTTTACTAAATTTTGTCTTTTTGTTATCTCTTCCCATCCCTGTTCAGGGAGCTATTTACATAAGGTCTTTACGTAGGTTATGCTTTTTTCCACTCTTGCATTTAATCAACAAAGCAAAAAATAAACCCCCTATAACCGAAGGGGTCACTGAGTGTGAAAGAATTTCTGAAAAAATGAAAAACATTATTAGGGAGACTGAACGATAAAAGAACAGGAATTAAAAAGACAGAAGTTAACGATTGACATTGAATTTAAATATTTGAAGATCAAAGTTGATTGGAAAGCAAGTAGCCAGAAAGATGCCTACAGTCATAGAACTGTCTTCGACTTGTTCTTCCGACTTTATTTGTAAGCAGATCATCCAAGAAAGGACATAGCCTCATGAATCGTTGTTAATAAAGTTCAGATATTCAATTGATGATATTCACCTAATCCCTAATGAAATATGATTATTGTTTTTTAAGGATTAATCGGCTCACCAAAATAATTTAATTGTGGTAAATCGTATAAAAGTAAGAACATCAATTACCAGATTTGGGTTTTCAGTTGAACTGTATGCAATGAGAAGCGATATTTCTGCTATCGTAGAACCTTTTCCTATGCGCCGTATCCGTTTCGTAACAATAAACTCATCAATGCTAGAATTGTCAATTAGTCATTTAGGCTTAAATCATGAATGGTCTCCGTATCATTGGAAAATATTTAAATCAATAGATGATATCTTCTAATCTCCAGTCAAACATCAATTCATGTCGCCTGCTATAAACGAATGACGCTTATTAACCCTTAAACGGGATAAGTGAGATTCATTTATTTTAGGTTAACAGTAATAAAATTGGTACAGTGTAACCCGGATATAAGAGAAACCCGGATATAAGAGAAACACGGATATAAGAGAAACCCGGATATAAGAGCGATTTTTTCTGGTCCCAAATTAGAGCCTGTGTTAATGTATATATAATAGACCAAACCCAGATATAAGAGAAACCCTGATATAAGAGACTTATTCTCCGGTCCCGACAACTCTCTTATATCCGGGTTACACTGTATTATGATTGTTTAACAATTATTTCATTATTTTATCTACCGAGTTATGTTTTCAATACAAAGTAAAGTGGGGAGCTAGCGCAAAAATTACTTCTTGAACCTACATGACTAGAACTAACAGGTGATACAGGGCTTTGGTAAAATGTTATACTTTGTCACTTTACTCTTAGAGTTAATGGTTTACGGTCATAGCACGTTTAAAAAGCGATTCTCGTACGATTATAGAAGTTAATCAACCTCGAGCATAGTCAGTACATAGATGACCGCTTTAAAATAACAGATGCTGTAACTTTGGATGTGCAGGTGGTGTAATGGAAAACGGCTCGGAATTTGAAACCGGGCATCCGAATTCGAATGCCAGTCAGGTTGTTAAATATTAGTAGCAGACTATTACTTTTTAGAGAATTGTATTCTACTCTGCCTTCCTCATTTTGACATTTAAGGTCAGATACGGGAAAACAAAGGAAGTCTATTCTGATTGGCTGAAGTTAGCGTGGGAATGTTAGATATAGGAGTTAAGTTTTACACGTCGAAGAATATAGACGTGTTATTTCACGTCTGGGAACTTGTTCCCCAGTGGAGGTGGGAGAGCAACCCCACTGGGCGCTCAATACTACAGGCTCGCATACCCCACATTAAAATGGGCCTTATGCCACATCTGACCGCGTGGTGCGGTTGGTAGATATCCTGCAGTTGGAGATTCATTATGGAATTCACTTGACTTACTTCTAGCAGTTGATTACTTCTATGTGTTGTTCTTGTCTTAAGTATTATCGTTCACTACCAACCTTCGTGTGATTATTTTATTCACTAATCTTCCCTAGGTTACAACAGATATTTTATGAAGACAAGCGTTGATGGTAATCAATGGATGACATATGCGGAAATTGGGAAGCTCAACGTGTTGTAATGGTTAACAAGCTTGTCTCGTTAGATCAATTACAAGTGAATAATGGGTTCGATTCTCGCTGGGTGCTCAGTACTTTCGTCCTTGTGCCACATCTAAGCTATACTTAGAAAATCACCATATACGTAGAATCAGTAAGGCGTGTCATTAATTCCTCGCCAATACTTTCGAATTTATCTCTGAGCATGTTAGCGATATGTGGTAGCTCATTTAGATGACAAAGATGCATTCCTAATGCTAAGCAGGGTATTAAGAGACAAATTTCGTAAGAAACAAAGAAAAGAGTATTGAACTTCCACGTGATATCTGTCTTCCTGTATGGCAGTGAATACTGGACAATCTCGTCAAAGATGAAGAAAAGATCTGAAGCAACAGAAATATAATTCTACACAAAGATTCTGAGGATACCATGGACCGAACATGTGAGCAACAACGTGGTTTTAAGTGAAAATGGAAACAAAAAGGAAACTTATACTTAACATCAGGAAGCGGCAGTTGAAATTTCTGGGGCATGTAATGCGGAAGGAGAGCTTGGAAATTTTGATACTCACAGGACAGATTGAGGGATATGACAAAGAGAGGAAAACAGCGCGTAACATACTTGGTGAGTTTGAGTAAATGGATGGTAGAACAGGATTTGGGAGAAATAACAAAAAGACAAAACTTATTAAGAGTAAGTTGTGGACGGCCATGATTGCCTACGTCCTTAAGGGACACGGTACATAAAAGAAGAAGGTAGCTCATTTTCTTAAAAGAAGTATTTCTTTTGCGGTCGACATGCGTTAGATGCATATGTTTGTTTCGTTGAAGTTGGTAATCGTATACTTCGCCTGAGATTGCTATAGCAACTCGCAATGCACAGGACCAGAAGTGATCAGTCCTACACAGAGAATCTGTTTTTGTTGGTACAACCCGTGTTTCTAAGCTGTTAGGCAAGTCTCACTTATAGACATATGGTCGAACTTGGATGTCGTAAAAGACCCATTTTTAATTAGTAATTGATGCAAAAATGGTTCATTGTTTTAACGTGAAGGATATGGCTAGCCTATTGTAATTCGTTGTTTTTTCCTTCACTAATTCATAAAATGCCCTTAATGCAGGTACCTCTACTGAGTTTTCAATACCTATGGTTTAAAATGAATTTTTAAAAATTAAAAGCATTCTTAAAGATTTCATTTTAGCTTTAATCGAGAACTAAATGATTAAATTTACTATTTCCAGTAAGCAAAATACTCTGGTGTATTTTAAATAGAAAGTATATTGATTAGAATCTCAACTTTTTGCTCACTTTCACAAAATCGGCCATTTTTTATGCATTTGTAAACAAAAGTTAATTCTCGGTTTTAAAAATCTTCCAAAAATAATATATAATTTTCGGGAACTTTATTTGAGCAATATTAGCTAATTTAAAGTATAATTAATTTGATTTAAAAAGAATATAATTTACTTTAAGGTTAAAATAACAGATAAATAGATTTTTAAAACAAACGGTAACGGTGATTACGCGCATATCACCGTCGTTTGTCACTCAAATTTTATCATCGTTAAGTGATCTACTACTTGACAAGTGATGACATTGTTGTTCTACGGAGACTTTATCTGTTAAAACATAATTTAAGAAAATGACGGGTGAGCGCCTTTTTATATAATTTTTAAGTACTCAGTAATCTGAAAAATGTTGGAAAATATTCTCCGTAATCTAATTTTAGGAATGTTGAATTTAAATTTGCTATAGTCAACAATTTTATTTTCTGATCATGTTGTGCATGGTCGACCATACTTTCAAATAGGGGCAAGTTACGTAATATTTTATATACATTTATTTTTCTTTTAACTTTTAAATATTGGGTGTAAGCGACTTTTATTGAGCTTTTCAAGTTTTCATTCATAAATATAGTTTTCATTGATAACAGTATCACTTAAAAAGATTTAAGTACTGCGGAATTTTAAGCAATTTATAATATTATAAATTATTATAATTAAAATGTTAAATAATGTAAACAATTGTTGTAAAAATTCATTATTTATTGATTTTTATTTTGTTAAGACAATAGTTTACTTAATAAATCCTATTCATAAAAGCAATTAATAGCTTTTCTAATTAAATAATGTCATAGTTTTATTCCATTTTTTATTTTAAGATTCGGAGCAGATTTTCTGGAAATGAGTAGTAGTTTGAAAAATAAAATAATTGATTTACATTCTCCAAGGAGTCTTGCTTTTAACTAATAAAACAAATTTTGAGATTGCAATTTATGTTTAATTTCTAGAAATTTCCTGAAATTAAGTGAGATGAATGTGTATAAAAACAAAAAAAATTCTAAAGTTTCATTAAAATCCGAAAATGATTTGACTTTTGCAAGAATTTCCAAACCAATGTGTTTTTCACCGGGAAAAAAAGCGCAAAAACACTAATCGTAAATATTACGCCGCCCGATGACGTAAAAAAAATTAGAACGTGCTCGAATTAATAAAAATAATACAAAATACTTTGGTCTTTCCTCTCAATAATACCATAAGCATTTTGTCGATAAAACTTTGTTTTTAAGTTTGGGGGCTTTTTTCCTGAAGCTGTGCTGTTTTTCAGCGAGCAAGTGGAGGTAACTGCTTTAATGTGTATCTTTTTCTATTGTGGTGCAAATACATGTGTATGGTTTCGTCGTTTGGATTCAAAATTAATGCAACAGTCTAATGCATTTGAAATGGATGGTTACGAACCAATAATTTGCAGCTGTCAATGATTGCCGGCCGCCCTTTAAGAGATACATTCTTCAATGACACACATCCTGTTAAAAATCATCCAACCAGCTTTGATCAGTACGGTTGCTACTTTCAAATTTCAGAATTGTGCTTATTTCTCCTCTTCCAAGTGGAAAAGAAAATAACTTTTAAACACATATATTAGCGTATTATGTGATTCAGGCCAGAAAATGGGAATACCAGTCGCTGTAAGCTTGGCTGTGCGGATGGCGTGATATATAATGGCTCGGAGCTGAGTTCACATTCCACTTGGGTTCGTTATATTCCCTTAAATAGTGCAAATAGTCTTGGAAACATTATGAATCCACTTCTTTTTATCTGATCATTGCGTTAATTAATAAGCCTTATATCATTAAATCAGTATTATCTCACAAAAACAATTCTTGCAATGAAAAAGAAACATTTTTTCTGGCTACAAAGGATTGAAAAGCCGTAGAAAAAGAATCAACCAATCAATCAAAATGTTAAGTTCGAAACTGTGCTTACGTCATTGAAAAATGGGCACTACTCATGATGTTTTTTCCTCAGTTCGAAATAGCTCGCAGTTACTAATATACAACAGATAATTAAGTTAAAAAGTTCGCTTTAACTACTCTGATGCAAGTGTGAGGAGACAAAGTTGAAACTTTTTTCTCGCCGTTCTCTATCCCAAAGGAAGAGAGAATTTGTGAAAAGTCATGAAATTTTACTCCCGGTATTATCGAGGAAATATTTTAAAAAAACAAAAAAAGAAGCACGGTGTCGATTCCTCAATCATGTGACAAACACGTGAGACATAGAAATATACCTTTTTTAAATCATTTCAATGGCACTCATAAGGAATATGGAATTAACATTCAACTTTTCATTTCACCAAATAATGTCATGTTACCATCGATGGTTCTGGTAAATTGAGCAAATGTATGGTGGCTCCTGGCGGAAACCACACTAACAGATTGAAATGTCAACAAAGCGGAGATAGTGTGGTATTAGAGTAAGATCATAGACGAAGTAGTGGGCACATAGCGAGTTTCAGATAGTGATAAATTGACAACTAAAACACTCATTGATTTTAAAGGCACATGTTGAGCCATAGTTCGAGTAGAAAGCAAATGGTTTCAGAAAAAATTATTTTCTAGGACACTTGTACGTCACATTATGTATAGAACATTAAAAAAATCTGCATAAAATTAGTTTCATAGATGATCGTTTGATGAAGTGGCTGACTTGTTCTCCCGACCTGATGAGAATGGTTTATATTGGAAATTTATCAAGGAATGTGAATTTTGGAAGGCTATTCTATTCGCTGTGAAGCTTACAAAATCCATTGATGCACGATTTCTAAAACTAGTTTCAGAATATACAGCAAACATTCTCATTAATGTTGTCTTTATAATTTGTAATCCTCTGGATGACACTATTTTCAATTTTATTATTCAACACACCTTTCTTTATTAACTTTGAACATTTTATGTAATTAGACTAAACCGGTTCCCCCACCAGGCTTTTCTGGAGAAAATGGTGGTTAGACACCCAAAGAGATTAACAGCAAAATTTATCAAAGGTTGGGAGTATGAACTTCCTTGTACCGCCGCAGTTAGACTTAAGTATAGTTTTGAACGTACTTAAACATAAAAAATTTGAAAACTTATATTTTTTTCTTCTGTTCATAAATATATGCTACAAAATAAAATACTTACATTTGCCTTGATAAAGTTCAAAGTCCATCAGAAAAGGAAGGTTGTTGGTAAACAACAATAGTTTTCCTTTTGTCTTTATTCATATATATATATATATATATATATATATATATATATATATATATATATATATTGTTATCGTGTTTTTCTTTCACTTGCTGCATAGAACATGTGGATCACTTTAGGAAAATAGTTGTCGACTGCCTAAGGTGACATAAGCAAAGTTTCGATCAGTAAGCTAATTTGGAAATTTGTGAAAAGATCCATAGGGACGTGACTAAGGCAGGTTTCACTCTATGGCGTTCGTGAGAAAGACAAATGAAAAGGAAAGACAGGATCCTGACGCGAGGAGAATGCACAGGAGGAATATAGAATGTGAATCGAAGGTTTGTTTACTTTAGTGCAAAAATACTTTCGGGAGAGGCAAGTAGCGGCCATGAGGTGAAGGTGTCCGCACGTTCATACAAAATACGATCATCAAAGTGAAAAGGCACTCTGTTACCGTCTCCCAGAAAGAATATAAGATCAACCTCTTTCCAAACTCTTCTTTTTTACTCATGCTCTGTATTCTACATTTTTTTACTTATTTTGTATTCTTCTATTTGAAATATTTCCCATTTCGACTTTTACAAACGTTAGCTTTGTAAGGAACAAGGCTACAATGTAGGGAAATACAGATGGAAATAATGTTATGCCTATCTGCCCATATGGGGAAGGTCTGTCTGTCTACAAATCAACACTGAAAGTCATACGATAAGCAGGAGTTTGGACAACGTTTTATAGACACCGGTGTGAAATACATGTTTAAATAAACATGTATTTCACACCGGTGTCTATAAAACGTTGTCCAAACTCCTGCTTATCGTATGACTTTCAGTGTTGATTTGTAGACAGACAGACCTTCCCCATATGGGCAGATAGGCATAACATTATTTCCATCTGTATTTCCCTACATTGTAGCCTTGTTCCTTACAAAGCTAACGTTTGTCAATCACATGACGAATATATTCGCACGCACACATGCACACACAACACACACACACACACACAAACATATATATATATAAGATGAGAACGAATAGAGTACAGTTCCGACGTTCGTAACATTTAATTTAAAAGGGGGTTCAATACAAAGTAGAGCAATACTATTTATTTTAGGATATTACATCGAAAACATGTCAAAATCGCTACACAATTGCGGGCGTATTTCGATGTGTATCAATTCATCTCATCAAGAGATTGTAAATTACTGGCGAGAGAACGATTTATTTAGATTTAAATTTGTACTAAAGAATTTTATGTCTCATTAAAGATCATAAGCCACATTTTCAGACCAAACTTTCTACGAAGATCATAAAGCCCTTCCAGATCGGAAATTAGAAGGATTAGCAAAATTATCCTGGATCGGGTCAGCAAACAGATCTAAAAACGCCTTGGACTTATACATTGGTACTACAGAAGTCATTAATTGGTTTAGAGGTATTAGTAACAAAAGCAGCCACACTTTTATCCAGTTTGATATTGTGGATTTTTACCCTTCTATCTCCAAGGATCTCTTTATCCAGATGCCAGATAATATTCTAACATCTCCAATGAAGAGATAAATATAACAATTAACTATAGGAGATCTGTTCTCATTCACAATAAAGAACATTGGGTTAATAACTTTGATGATTACTTTGATATTTCAATGGGATCATTAGATTCTGCATATTCTGAACTGGTAAGTTTATTTATTTTATATAACCTTACTACCTATGAAGATGTCAATGTTGGTAGTATAGAGTTATACAGAGATGATGGTCTTACGGTAGTAAAAAATTCCACTAAAATTAAGGTAGATAAATTAAGAAACATATTCAAAGAGAACTAAAAAGTTTAAATCTTATGGTTAAGATAAGTACTAATGTCGAACAAGTAAATTGTCTTGCTGTTACGTTAGATTTCGTTAATTATATATTTGAACCTTATATGAAGAATAATGTCAACCCAATTTATATTCTCCCCAATCTAACAACCCTCCATCTGTAATCCAACATATACCTTCGTCTGTAGAACTTAAGATTGTCAGTCACTCGGGCAAAGATGTGTTTGATAGATATAGCGGTGTGTATAATAAAGTTTTAAAGAGTGTTGATCATAAGTTCGCTGAAATCAAGTTTAGAAAATATGATGATAGTGGTAAAAAAAAATAGAAATAGGAAGATCATTTGGTACACATCCCCATTCAATCAATTAGTTAGTACTAAGTTAGGACATAAGTTCCTCCAATTGATTGATAAACATTTTACTAAAAGTAAATCTCTTAGTAAAATATTTAACAGAAACACGTTAAAACTAAGTTATAGCTGCACCAATAATCTTGAGAAGATCATAAAGTTACACAATAATAAAATTTTAAAACAATTTCATATGTCTGAATCATAATACACATTCCAAGAAAGATATTATAATGTAATTGTAGGAATTGTGACCAATGCCCATTTCCAAACAAATGTTTAACTAAATATCTTTGTACTATCTCTACAATAGAGAATCCGATGGTTGAAAATCCTATATTCGTAGTACTAAGACTAGGTGGTATCAACATACTTTGTCCTTCACTTTCTAAATATTTTTTAGTTTAAAAGACTATAAGAAAACTCCTGTGGAGAAATGGAAAATTTAAAAGGGGCAAAGACATGTAGATCTTTATATGAAACTTGTTTTCTGTGCTTACATGAAAAACTGGAAATTGTCAGATTCAATAAAATTTCTTATTAGTTTGGTGTTATATCTGCTGTTATGTTTTATATTTTTGATGATGTTATGTTTTATATATTTGATGGGTAAATATCCTGACATCAAATATAAAAACAGCGATCGTATGTATAAAAATAGAAACGGAAATATTATTTAGTACACACCCCCATTTAACCAAATATGTTAGTACTAAATTAGGGCAAAAGTTTCTCCATTTAATTAAGGAAAACTTCCCCAGAAATAATCCACTTATTAAGATGTTAGCAGAAATACACTAAAACTAAGCTATAGATGTACCGATAATCTTCAAAAAAATTATTAAAAAACTAATAATAAATTTTTAAATCAATACAAAAACTTGAGTAATAATAGCCATTCCAAATCAACAAACGCAGATAATACTAACAAGTGTAATTGTAGAAATTCTAACGAATGTTCATTGCAAAACAGATGCCAAACAGACTCTCTTGTTTACTATTTCTACTATAGAAATCCAACAGTTAAAAAATTTATATCAGGTGTATCAAGAGTTCCTTTAAAAGTAGGTGGTACCGACATAGATTATCTTTTACCAAATACGTCTACAGAAATAGGACGTCACTATATTTTTGGAACTTAAAAACATTTTTAGTACTTAAAATAAGTTAATAAAATCCGACGGTAAAATGGAAAATACTAAAAAAAAAGCTAGAATTTTAAATCTTTAAATGAACCTTGCTTTTTATGTTTACATGAAAACTAAAAATTATCAAATTTTCTGACAAATAATCCCTATAAAACTAGAGAAGTGAATTAACTGTAAATTTCCAACACAGTTTATCTTTTACCTTAAAATATAGTTAAATTTTTAAAAATTACATATCATTTCTCATAGCCATAATTTATTAATAAATAACGGTAACTCTCTACGAGTAATTATTTTATTTTGTTTATTCATCTTTAAGATTGCTATGTATTGTCGTCCAGTTAATATTATTAATACCTTATATAGATTTTCCACATTTTTTATTTTATCTCAGGCCCCTTAAAGAAAATTTAATTTTTTTCTGTTGAAATTAACTTTACCTCTGATTATGTCCTACCCCTTCCCACGACGTCCTTTCAAAAATTGAACATGTCATATATTTCTACAATCACGATACATTTGTTGCTTACATATTTTCAATTGTCAATGATGGACTGGCTATGTTGCGGTTTATCATGGCATGAAAAAATAACTCCCCCATCTCCACCCTCTGAGCTTACTTTTTTATTTAGCGTTGATCTGACATTTAATTATTTAATCAAGATACCCCCAATTTTTAATTCTCACCTTATGTTTCCCCGACTTTATCTTTCAGAAAAGAGGTAACAGTTTGCTTTTGAAATTTTCTTTAAAATCATTTAATCACCGGTTACTTACCATCGCCTGAAAAAGTACAATCACATTATTGAAGCATGAAAGCTTTTGATAACAACATCCTTTTATTATAATCTCGCATAATAAAAATAATAATAATATATTAATCTACTTTGTATTGGGCACTTTTTAAAAGTAAATGCTACAAACAGTGGAATTTTCCTCTGTCTGTTCTTTCTCTCATTTGGATATATGACAAAAATATTAGCTCCTGAAAAATTAATTTCGGTTGAGCCCTCTGGTTTGAGGTGTGAATTTGTAAACAGTGACTATTTAAGCTAATACTGCACGACTCTTCGACAGAATTGAGTCACTCTCAGTCACTGCGTGTTTATCCGAATCTAAAAATAAACACGCTAAAAATTCACCTTCAGTCCGTACCGTACGCTGACAGCTTAGCGGGAGAAGTTCGGACTGACGCAAATTCAGTCGGGTTTCCATCCTAGCTAGAGGCAACTGGACGTCTAGCCACTCTGATGAGCTGCGAAACAGTCTGTCTGTGGTTGGCAAATATGTATATATATATATTTCTCTTTTTTAAACACACTATCTATTTTCCTTTCTTACATTTTTCATAATTCTTTCTTCACTATTTCTCATACATTCTTATCCTCATTTGTTCATTCTCACTTTTTCTCCCTTTCTCTCTCTCGCTCTCTCTCTCTCTCCCTTTCTCTGCCTCTCCATCTTTATCATTCTTTTCTATCTTTTCCTCGACTCTATATTTTTCATGTGTTTTTCAACATTTTCTATTACTTCTACTTTCTTTCCATTTCTTCATCTACATTCGCCTCCCCTTCCCTCTATTCCTCCCTCTATCTCTCCTGCTCTCTCTATTTCTCTTATTATTGTTCTTTATTTTTCTTTACAGACTAAAAGATTTTATTTTGTTTTTTCCTGCTTTACCTGTCACCCTGGCTTTTGCATGTGTGTATCTTATGTGTGCAGGCTTTTTATTTGTGTTCGTGCGCGCGCACGCGCGTGTGTGTATGTGTGTGTGTGTGTGTGTGTGTGTGTGTGTGTGTGTGTGTGTGTGTGCGTGCCATCATGGCTTGGCTTCGCAAAACAAAGATCGAGACGGCGTTTGTACACGTCGCTTACAGGCACGTTTGTGACTGATAAGTCCAATGCGAGGC
>OZ038475.1:63536598-63566598 GCA_964036315.1 Acanthosepion esculentum | reverse complement strand
GCTATTATATTCATTTTTTATTTAATATGGCGTTTTCCTGGTCAAAATTGTGATCACGAATGTTCCAGTGAAACACAAGTACATTGAGTGTTGTTGTTGTTAAATGCTTTTTATATTCTTATAACAGTGGTTGTTATCGTCTATTCTTTAAATTTCTGGAAATACATCGGCGAAACATGAAATTTAAAGACAAGAATATATGAACATAAAAGAGAATTAATATTAAACAACACATTCAATGCACTTGTATCCCGCTTAAAAATTCAGGGTCACAACATACATACACTGGGGGTGCTTTCTCGTCTCTGTGTATTGCCATCGCTTCATATCTTGAGTTAACTACGGCTGTGGCTTTTGAACTCAACCGGTGATTTCATCCAAGCTTGTCTCAAGCAACACAGATAATGTTACTGTGGACACGTGACCAGGCTTAAACCCCTTTCTTAGACTACACTTCACACAGACATTTTTACATACACACACACACACATATATATATATATATATATATATATATATATATATATATATATATATATATATTATAAATTAACTGATATAAAATATGTTTTTTCGCTACACAGTAATAACCTTGTTTCAAAAATGGAAGCTAAAAACTTCAAATTTAATTTTATAATTAAATCAAAAGCATTAGTTCCATTTCATCTTCAAGCGAATATTGGGAATCTCAATTTCCGATTTATGCTCTGTAAATTTACATTGAGCTCTGTTTTGTAAAAATAAAAAATAAAAATAAAAAATATCAGTAACAACATCGGATTATATATCTTACTGTTCTTCCTTTTATTTATACACACACACACACACACACACACACACACACACACACACACACACACACACACACACACACACATATATATATATATATATATAAATCCAGTAAAAATCACACATGAAATCAAAATAATTGTTTGTACGAAAAGTAAGGATCTACGTATATCAAATTGTCTTTAAATTAAGTGTCGGAATAAGAATTATCGTTGAACTTTTAAAAGGTAAGCTTTAATGTTAATGCAATCTTAAATACAGCGATTAATTTTGAGTTCTTCTATAGTTTATTGTTGCCTATCATATCTACTCCTCCCTACCTATTGTGATGATGGCTCAATCAAGAGCCCTCCACAGGAGCTAACTTAAATGGCGCCCGATAGTAAATAAGTATGAAAATAAATTATTACGAACGAAGGAATTTATGTAACAATTTATATCCAACTCTCTTTCTCTCATTGATCCATATTTTGATTGGTTAACCTAAGATTATGAAATAATTACATTAATACAAGATTATAAATATATATATATATATATATATATATATATATATATATATATATAAATAAAAGGAAGAGGTTATAGTGGTTCCAACGAGAGAAAAGTATGTATATTAAAGTGTGTGTATGTATGCGTGTGTACGGATTCCTTGTGGTGGGACAATGTATGTGTGTGCGCGTGTGTGTGTGTGTGTGTGTGTGTGTGTGTATGTGTACAAATGTGTTTACTAATTCTTCGTAGTGAGACAGTGTATGTATTGATGGGGAATATACACATACATATAAGCACGCATGCTGACAGAAACACACGAAAATGAAAATAGATCTAAGAACACGCAGGGGTCATTAACACATTAAAAGATAAGATACCGACAACTAATTCATCACTTATCAAACCAACCTTAACCGTTTTATGACGCTTCGCGCAGAACTCTTCACTGCCAGTTCAAGAAAGACATCCGGATTACTAACACAAAAATAGAGAATGTCTCGTATCGAGAATATTTAACATTGAAAAACATAAAGAAAAAATTAATTATTTTTAATAATATGTGGAAATCTCCACCCTTTATCTGAAGACGGTCGCGAGACTAGAAACCCGTGTTGTAAAATTATGAAAAATAAAGGATAATATTTTCTTAAAAAATCCACATTACAACCAAAAACGTTTGCGGTACCTCTCTTCCTTTTAACATATATATATATATATATATATATATATATATATATATATTAATCTTCTATGTGCCGTGTCCCTTCAGACCGTGAGCTCTACCCAATTTCTTATCCTTCCTAGATTTTAGCACAATTTGTCTTTTTCCTATCCCTCCCTGTACCTGTTCTGCCATTTATTTACACAAGCTCGTTAGGCATGATATTCGCTGATTTTCTTTATCCCTCTTACCTTCAACATATCCTGTGAGTGTCAAATTTTCCAAGCTTTCTTTGTCTCATTATGTGCCCAAGAAATTCCAACTCTCTTTCTGATTCTAAGTATAAGTATCCTTTTTATTTTCCATAAAACTGCCTCGTTACCAACATGCTCTGTCCATGTTATCCTCAGCATTGTAGAGCCACATTTCAGTTGCTTCAAATGACATTTTCATCTGTGAATAAATTGTCCAGCATTCACTAACTTATAAGATATTACATGGCAGTTTAGCACTATTTTCTTCTTTTTTTTCTAACGAAAACTTACTCTTTCTTAATACTCTTTCCTAATACAATGCGCCTTCGGATTTCGATGTCATATCGTCCGCCATATATAATTTTGTTAGCATGAGTAAAATTGTTGTTGCTTAGGATACTATATCATAAGATAGATAGACAGATAGCTAATGAACAGAATGAAATAGATAGATAGATAGATAGATAGATAGATAGATAGATAGATAGATAGATAGATAGATAGATAGTGAATAATCAGAGATAGATAGATAGATAGATAGATAGATAGATAGATAGATAGATAGATAGATAGATAGATAGATAGATTAAAAAACAATTTGCTAAACAGATACGCAGGTGTTAATTTTTTTTTCCAGCCTCTATTCAAAAATGTTTGGCTATCCGCCTACCATCGTTTACAATATCCACAAGGAATTTAGTTTTGGGTTTCTTTTCTTTTTTTCGTACTTTTTTTTTTTTTTTTTTTTTCATTATTTATAAATTACTTCAAAATGAATGGGTTTGCCTGTTTCTTTTCTCCATTCTCTTATGTTAACTAAAGTCTCGCTGATTCACGTGTGTACAGAAGGAGCACATACAAAGCTTACCAACCCAATTATGTGCGTGAACGTTCGTGTTATATCTTTTTATTCATACAACTGCGTCTATATTGATTTGGAGTGTAAATAAAACTATTTTTTCTTCGTTTCCTATCCTTCACTGGGACTCTTGACCTTGCCGAATCTAATATCAGATACATTACGGAAGCCAGAACCTCCGGGCTACATACAGAAATATTTTTTCTACTGCTACTCCATTACATTTCTTATCCTCTTTTCTTGACGGCATCATGTTTTTTTGTTTTGTTTTGTTTTTTGCTTTTTTTATTTTACCTTTTTTTCCTGAGTCTATTTTATGCTTTATATATATATGTTTTTAATTTACATTATTATTTTCGCTTTTGAATTTTCTTTTTATTTACAGAGAACCCTTTACCTGATCATCCTGGTGTCCTATTCTGTTTCTGTTTTCTGTAACCCAGGGATAAGCCAAAAAAAATCTCGCTTCAAAAGGCCTCTCCTAATTCTACAATATTGAACCGAAGAAAGCCAAGACTTTCAGATGTCAGAAAACTGACTTTTGCTCATTACATCCGTCACATATCTCTTTCGACGTCGCTGCGTTTTTCCTCTATAAATCTGACATCTTCAATATAATTTCTTTTTCTCTTCGCTGACAAGATAAGCAGTGGTTTTCTTTTGGTAAATTACATTGTTCTTTTCCCTTAAAAACAAAAAGTAATTCTATCTTCGTAACTGTTTTTCAGTCTATTTTTCTCTACCTCCCTCTTTTTTACTATCTCTCTCTCTTTGTTTTCTTTTTCTTTTTTTCTCATTTTTCCTTTCACTCCCTTTTTTTCTCTATTTCTCTTAATCTTTTCTTTTCTGTTTCTCTATCTCTTTCTCCTCCCCATCTGTTTTTATTTCTCCCATTTTCTCTCTAATTGTTCTTCTTCCCATTTCTTCTCTCTTTCCTCCGCTTTTCTATTTTTCTTTCTCCTTTTTCTCTGTATTTTCTCCTTCCCTCGCATTCCCTCTCATTATGCCCCTCTGTTTCGCTTTTTGTCCCACTCTCTTTCTTTCTCGCTTTCTATTGTTATTTTCTTACTGTCTATCTCTTTCTCTTTCTCAAAATTTTTTTTTTTTTTCAGTAATGAATGCTGCAATGTAAGCTAGTAAGAACGGATCTAAATGTAATTAAGTTATATTTTTTGAACTAGTGATATATTCGCTGCCTTCAGCAATTTTAGTAGCTCAGTGTTAAGACAATTTCTGCCAATATATTATTCTTTCTAATAATTTTTTATACCGAAAAATTTGAGGACCCCAAATTTACTTCTTTCTTATTTCTGGATATCCTTGCAGTAAGAAAGTTTTCCAGTAATCCAAATAAATTATAATTCACAGCATACTCACTGTGTTCATCAAAAAAGAGTATTTCTAGCGGAACAGAGCAAGCTTGGTTTTCTAGCCTTGGGTGGCAACCAGTTTAGGAGAAAATAAATTCAAAGGTCTGGCGAAGACAACAAGAAACTACTGCATAATTGTTCCAGATCAAGTCACAGGTAAGAAAGAAAAGGAATCTATGGAGAGCCATGAACGCTTCCGTCCTGAAGTAACGTAGCATTAAAAATCAAAATGTCACACCGACAGACACAATAGAATTTTGCGTTTATTGTGTCTTTAGAACCCGGTAAATCACAGTGCACATTAACTGTTCATATGTTACGACGTGCATAGTACAAATTTCATATGATTAATCCTTCAGTATCTGTCTATATTTCTGAGATGAGGCATTATGTACACTATTTACATCATTCGGACTATTGTCCTCATCTTTGTTGCCATATTTATTCCAAAGTATCGGCCGTTGTACGCTCAGGCCTTCTTCAAGTCCTTAAGGACACATGGCACAGTGGATAAAGGCGTTGGTTAGATTCAGTGGCAGGACCCAAAGAGTTATGAGTTCAATACCTGATTAAGGCAGTGGAGAACTTGGAGAGGTGAATTAACAGGAGATAACTGACAAATGACATCCATTAGACATGGCACGTGGAACTAGAACAGTCTACCTCAGCGAGCGAAATAAAGGGTTCAGTTCGACATTCCAACCACCTGAAGAAGGCCGGAGTGTTCAACGGACGAAAAGTTGTGATAAATATGGCAACAAAGATGAGGACAATAGTCCGAATAATGTAAATAGTGATTTAATCCTGGTTTTGGTGATGGGATTGCTTTGCCAGGATGATAACTATTCTTTTTTCATCTGTTGGGCTGTATCAGTTTTTCATATCAATCCAGTGAAGAGAAAGAATGGCTTTATTCCTGGTCAACCTACTGTTACGAAATGTGTAACGTTGTTTTCGATTACTTCGTAACAGTTCATGGGGAATCCAAATTTCCTCCTTACATATCTTTCCGGTTTTCTTGATATATTCTTATAAAGTTGAATAAGACGCACTGTGCCTCTTGGCTAAATCGCCGGTGCTTAGACGAGCATCCGCTTCAACAAGTGCCTTCATAATTTCATTACTCTAAGTGTTTGTTCTTCCAGAGTACGGCTTGTCAGAAATATGAGAGTCACTTTTTACAAGTCTACTGACCCCTTGGCTAGCGCTGACACGTTCACTGCTTCTGCGTACAGAACACACATATTTCTCATTTGTTCAGATCACAGAGTAAAATTGAAGGTAAATAAGTAACCACAGTCATAAGCTGACCTCGCAAGAGAACAAGACGAAACTCTTCAACGTAAAAATTACAATTGTGCCCACCGTTGTTAGTATATTAGAAACGGTTCTAACATTACCAAGCCGACCGCAACCGACCGCATCCGAACTCAGTCGGGTTCGTAGACTCCTTGTGGATTACACAATCTTTTCGTTAGCTGCATAGTATGTGCTTCGCCAGAGCAACATATGGTTTTGAATTCAGAGCTGTCCCTCTAGACTGGTTGACGACCAAAGAGAAAGAGCCCAGTTTGCTTTTTCTTTAACCCATAGCTGAGGTGAATTCAAAGAGATAGATTCATGCCTTTCCTCAAAAGGCATTCGCGCGTGAGTGAATTTGAAGAAATCGATGTTAATTCGAACTATGGGCTTTGATTTCTCATTCTGAGCCGCTACGCATTGCATCACCCGCACATTCTAGAAAGGTGGGACGAATTTGAAATCCGAGGAAAAATCCAGAAACTTGACAGATGAGAGCACTGCTGTGAATGGTGTAAATACAGAAAAGACTGTACGATATTTCCCCAGTGCAAATAACACATAGACATCTGTTGTGATCGTGAACAGGCGGGAAAAGAAAACAATGTTTCAAATGTTCAGAGGGGCGCCATTCTTTAGTGCCATCATATCATTACAACCAAGACTGACCCTGGTTTATCCACAGAGTTGACTATACCGCATTCCCTCCGTATTCCATTGGCAACAAGAGAGTTCCACACAGACAGGTGTTCCCACGAATCGCTACACTCCATGCAACAGAGGCCAGTGTGATACGTCTACGGACACTAAAGTTTTAACCACTTCAAGTCTAGAGTCAATCGTTATCAATCTTCCATTTCCTTATAATCATAATAGTAATAATAATAGCTGGCCATTAGAGCGGCTAGCCAATCCCTATTGCAGACTCTCGCTCAGGCACATTTGTGTCTGTTAAACACCCACAGAGACCATTGCAACTATGCTGAGTAGACCTTAGTTACAGTTTCTAGGAGAGAGCGTGTTATCTAGAATGATCAACAATCTGAACACCACCAGCACCCTCAAAACCTCGTGCTAGTACAGCTATCGACGGCCCCAAGTATTCTGTCTATCCAATTTCACTCACAAGGCTTGGGTCAACCCGTGGTATGGTTTTCAGGCACTTTCGAAAGGTGCCGTACACTGGGATCGTTCCCAGTCCACACCGATAACATCATGCGGCATTGTTAGGGCCAGAAATAAAGACACAAGTGAGGAATTGAGTTAAACAAATATATTAACAGAAACAGTAATACAAACATATACAATCGAGAGTGTATGTTCCCTCCGACTATTAGAACTGACTGCTGGAAACTTTCCTCTCCAAAAGGCAGTACCTGCTCCTATTTATAGCTGGGAGAATCCATGCGTGCGTGGGTAAAATTACCATAACACATCAGGAAGTCTCGTTCCTGACAAATCGATCATAGTAAGATTCGAACCCGGGTCTCATGGTCAGAAAACGGACGTTCTAACACTCGGACACGCACCCATGCTCATAACGTCATACTTACGCTCATATCACACATTTTATGCAGTAACTCTCTCCCTTGAGTGGCTCTTGAGTTTTTCATAGGATGAAAATTATTAAAGAAAATAGTCAAGAGACCAGGTTTAATACACCTGAAGAAGGTTTTATCATCTCTCAGTTCTGTCTTTGGGCAGATTGCGACGCAGTTGCGGCTCCATCGGGGGACAGAGTCGCAACTGAGGAAAATCACATTGTGAAGTGTCCCGCCCTGGGGAACAGCTGCCTGAGGCTGTACCTTCTCATTGCACTAGTGAGCGGGATCGGTGCTCGCTACGAGGCCAGCGCAATCTACGGTTGCGAGGGCTCGGAGAATTTTTGTCCTTGGCCCGAATATAC
This sequence comes from Acanthosepion esculentum, assembly GCA_964036315.1. NCBI lineage: Eukaryota > Metazoa > Mollusca > Cephalopoda > Sepiida > Sepiidae > Acanthosepion > Acanthosepion esculentum. The sequence continues at coordinate 63,558,962 of OZ038475.1, read as the reverse complement.
GCGCTCGGATTCCCCCACAATAAACTCGACCTTGTGTCACATCACGTCTCAGTGGGGAGATAAGGTAAATAACTACACCTGAAGAAGTTGGATTTTTCAGCTGAATAATGTCCCTGTTTCGGGAGACTACAGAGTGAAAATTAACCAAAGTGTAAAGCTGGAATGTATTTCGTCTTTATCAAACAAGTAAAATGATTTCTGGAATGAAAAATGTACCCTATCCAATTTAAAAGCTTTGGTCTTTTATCACTAGAAGCTGAATGTCATAGACTCCATTTAACACGGATATTTAGAATAGTTAATTCAATTGTTGACATAGCCTTCGAATGTTATTTTACTAAAATCCATAATAAATCCACAGGAGGATATTTATTAAAAATTCAACTTCTGCGCACGCGCGATCTCTCTCTCTCTCTCTCTCTCTCTCTCTCTCTCTCTCTCTCTCTCTCTCTCTCTCTCTCTCTCGCACAAACACGACTGAAATTGGAAATCGGCTCTCCGATTTCCAATTCCAAGCCGTTATCCATTACACCACCCGCATACACACATTTACAGTCCGGGGTATTTTTAAGTGGTCACCCATCTAGGTACTGACAAAACTCGACGTTCCTTAACTTCTGTGTTGCAACGGTGTTTCAAGGTGATTTAGCCGTAAACCGTGCTGCACAATAAATCAACTATTGTGTTAAACATATTCGAAATAAAATGAATTCCTTGTGAACATTCGCAAGAGAAAACATCAGACATGCTAAAAACCGGTGTCAATACATTTAAGCGGAATCATTTACAACAGTTGTCAGAATGATTAAATGATATTCCAGGTGTTCAAGATGTTATCACAGTGTATTTCGACTATCAGTCACACATCCAAGTCGAAAGGATTTTCTTTTTGTTAAAGTGTTGTTGCTGATTCCATAAAAGATAAAAAGGGTTCATGTTCTTTTTTTTATTATTTGTTGCCATTTTTTATTACTCCAAACGCTTTCTTATTCAACATTTCCTTTTTGCTGTACGCATCTGCCTTTCTTCCTTCTGTTTTTCTGATTTAATCTTCATAAAGTCATACAATAAACTTTACTCAATACACGCTCTAACTCATGCGCTACGTCTTTCTATCTAACTGCACCCACCTGTCTCCGCTTCTCTACCTATCTCTTTCTTTCTTACTTTGATTTTCTCATCTGTATTCTTATTTTCTTTCCCCTTCGCTCTTTCTCTTAAAGATGCATGCACTGACACTTTCCGATAGTGCGTCTCTATATCTCACGATATATTGTTGATTAGAGATAGATAGATAGATAGATAGATAGATAGATGAAATGATTGAAATAGATAGATAGATGAAATGATTGAAATAGATAGATAGATAGATGAAATGATTGAAATAGATAGATAGATACATGAAATGATTGAGATAGATAGATAGATAGATAGATAGATAGATACATAGATAGATAGATATATAGATAGATAGATAGATGAAATGATTGAAATAGATAGATAGATAGATAAATAGATAAATAGATAGATAGATGAAATGATTGAAATAGATAGATAGATAGATAAATAGATAGATAGATAGATGAAATGATTGAAATAGATAGATAGATAGATAGATAGATAGATAGATAGATGAAATGATTGAAATAGATAGATAGATAGATGAAATGATTGAGATAGATAGATAGATAGATGAAATGATTGAAATAGATAGATAGATAGATAAATAGATAGATAAATAGATAGATAGATAGATGAAATGATTGAAATAGATAGATAGATAGATAGATAGATGAAATGATTGAAATAGATAGATAGATAGATGAAATGATTGAGATAGATAGATAGATAGATAGATAGATGAAATGATTGAAATAGATAGATAGATAGATAAATAGATAAATAGATAGATAGATGAAATGATTGAAATAGATAGATAGATAGATTGATAAATAGATAGATAGATAGATATATAGATAGATAGATAGATGAAATGATTGAAAGAGATAGATAGATAGATAGATAGATAGATAGATGAAATGATTGAAATAGATAGATAGATAAATAGATAAATAGATAGATAGATGAAATGATTGAAATAGATAGATAGATAGATAAATAGATAGATAGATAGATAGATAGATAGATAGATGAAATGATTGAAATAGATAGATAGATAGATAGATAGATGAAATGATTGAAATAGATAGATAGATAGATAGATGAAATAATTGAAATGGATAGATAGATAGATAGATAGATAGATAGATAGATAGATAGATAGATAGATAGATAGATAGATAGATAGGAAGAATATAATCTTTGAGTTTATGCTCTGACATTGATTCGTCTATTATATTTATGAAATAATACAGCCGATTTTTATATATCAAACCCATTTTTCTGTCTGTCTATCTGTCTCTTTCTCCTACTAACTCCTATATATATATATATATATATATATATATATATATATATATATATATATATATATATATATATATATTATAAAGTAACTGATTTAAAAATATGGTTCCATCGCTACACAGGAATTACCATGATTCAAAAACAGAAACTAAAAATTTCAAATTCAATTACATAATTAAATTAAAGACCTCAGCTCTGTTTCATTTTCAAGCGAGTTGTCTTTTTTTAATCTGATTGTTTGCCTGAATACCTACATATATATTCTACAAGCAGTAAAAGTTTAATTAATGTCACTCTATTAGAAACCCCTAAAAAAACAATCTTTGTAATGTGTTGTAAATTTTTGCGTGGCACTTTATTCTCGCTTCACTCACTGGCCTCTTAAGTACACGTAAACAAAGTCTCTCTCTGAAGATTTCTAGTCATGCAATCATTTATCAGTAATTTAGTAGATATAGGCATTTAAACATAGTCATAGCGACCATTTAAATTTCCATCGATACATTAGTATGGAAAAGAGAGGTACTTTAATTAACTTTGAATGTGACATCATTGTTGGTACGAGAAGGCAGGTATAAGTATTTTAAAAACTGATGTTCTAATAGGATTTTAACCTACCACCATATTTACAGAAAATTGATAAAGAAAATTCCAGTAATTGGCAATCCTGTGGGTGTAAATACATTGTTGACGAAAGATGTCAAATGAGATTGACCAGACTGGTTCAAGCTGATAGAAAGTCAACGGTAGCTCAAATAAAAAGATTTTACAACGGAGATGTACAGAGGATCTATGAAATCACAACACATCGAATTATGAAGGAGACGGACTATAGCAGTAGAATACCACACTGGGGGCCACTTTAGATAAGAACAAGAAACAGAGAATAAAATTCACTGAGGATCACAAAAGTTGAATAAAGGAAGACTGAAAAGAAACATTGCCAGTTCTGTTTGATCTCAAATTGTTTTGCCATATATATATATATATATATATATGAGTTGATGTTCAAATGTAGATCAAATATGTATCAGAATCAGAGAGTATGATGAGATAAAGAACAAATAGTAATCGTTTATCAATCTAACATGTTTCACTTTCAATCTCCGTCTGAGATTGAGAGAAAATAGACAGAAAAAAATGTGGTTTGATTTTCATTGGTCAGACATGGATTACGTGCATTGTAACCCTAGATAATTCTATATGTATGTAAGGTTGTAAAGATTTTAATTTGTCCATGTGACCATCGAATGATAATTTGTATTCGCACTTGTTTATGTGGGTATGTCTAGTAGAAGTTGTGTAGTCTGACCCTCATTGGTTAGTCGTGTTTGTGCAACAGACAACATGTCTAGTTGGTTTCATCGTGTGTTGATACGGTAATGTTTTATGTACCTACTGTGTGTATTGGATAGACATACGTTAAGAATGGATTCAATAATTGTTGGCGATGTAATATAATGTTTTAGACGTCTGCTTATAGTTTGTAACAATGTTATTATTAAGTTTTCAAGGTATTTTTCCTTAAATAATTTTGTTCTTTTTTAATTAGGATGGCATTAGTAAAATCAAAGTTATGGCTAGTTCTGTTTCTGTGTAATACGAAAGCGTTTGAAAGATTGTTCAAACGCAAATCTCTTTTGTGTTCGTAGTTGCGAGTTTTAGATCATGTGATGTCTCCCCTCCACAAACATTTTTGCATTGTAAACAATTTATTTGATAAATAGCGACATTTGAATTAGTCTTAATTTATTTTTCTTCCAAATTATATCCCCGATTGTTTTGGAAGTGTCGGCAAAGATCCTAGTATTAGGGATAACTAGTTTGTTTTCAAGTTTAGTAGAAAGTTTGTTGAAGGATGTAATTATGAATTTTGTATTATTTTTTGTTAGAAGTGTTATTCTAGTCTTTTAACTTTGTGGATTTTCTAAGCTCGTTTTCTAGCGTTGAGGATGAAATGATATGGGTAGTGAAGAATTCTGAATGTTTTCTCAATATATTTCTCTTCTTCATTTAGGTATTCAGATCTACATATCCTAAGGGCTATGAGGTAGAATCCTATGACTAATCCTGATTTCGTTCTTTGATTCTGGTGGGAAATGAAATTAATTACATCGTTTTTGTTAGTGAGTTTTCGATAAACTTTAAAATCTAATTTCTTATTGTTGCGTATTAATAGGATGTCGATGAAATGTAGGGATTTGTTTGTTACAAATCCATGTATGAATTCAATGGTAATTTCAACTTTATTAAGTTGCATTAATATATCTGATAGGTTAATATTATGGGGATATACTAAAAGAACGCCATCTATATATCTCAGGTAAGTAGTGCTTTTAGGTATGATGTGTTTAAATGGACCGGATTCTAAAATTTCTAGAAAAAGACCATCAAGAACCCTTCTATTAGGGGACCCCATAGGTAAGCCCATTTTTTGCTTATAGAGATTATTATTAAAAGAGAAAAAATAATCGTTAGTACACGACTGGCCAATGAAAATCAAACCAACAAAATTTAAATAATACTAGAATTTCTATTATTTTGTCTTTTTTCTCACTCTCTGACGAAGCTTTAATAAAAGTGAAAAATGTTAAATTGATAAACATTTCCTATTTTTTTCTTCATCTTATATATATATATATATATATATATATATATATATATATATATATATATTAGAAACTGAAGTTCTGACTAAATGCAACATGACGGGTATCGAAGGCATCCTAATGAAAATCCAACTCGGGTGGGGAGAACAATCCTCTCGTATGAGCGAAAGCAGACTTCCAAAATAGATTCTCTTTGGTCAACTTCTAACAAGCAGGTCACTTGGAAGGCCATTCTTGCGTTACACAGACAAACTCAAAGACAATCTGAAGCGATGCATCATTTCCCTTTTCATCCTGGAAAAAAACAAAGCGTCAGAGTGAAGGAGCTGGCGCCTATCCTGCTTCTAATCTATACAAAGGTTTTAGCGAGTCCGGCTTGAACATCGGGATCAACTGTGTTCAAATATTAAAGAAAGTTGGCAGCATGCTGATCCTCGCAAAGATAGCCTTACCTGCCTTGTGGAAAGTAGTAAAGCAGGCCTTGCTGTCCACTCAACAATGACGCCTCGGCAATTTATCCTCAACCACTCGAGAAAAATGTCTCAACTACATGTTCCATAAAAAAAAACAACTGCAGGCCTTTGGAGGCACATGCGTGTCCATAGAATTTGAAAACCTCTTTTACTGAGCCCTTTTATGTCGTCCGCATCGAGAGAGTCTACCATATATATATATACCTGGTGTCACAAACGTCACTTAGGTAATTGAAAATGTCATAACATGTAGGATTTTTCATACTTTTATTTCCTTTTACTTTAGAAATTCAATTAACATTAACATAAGGAAATTATCCATGGAAAAAAGCACAACTGAGAAAAGTAACAGAATCCATTCAAATGGAAATGAGCTCAGCGAATGAATAAATTCAATATCTTCATTAGCCAGTCTCTGAAATTGAAATAATTTAAGCGTCGTCGATGTCAGCTGGAACGTCTGTACAAATTGTACATTGTATTGTTACAGTGCTAGTTTTCTCTGTGTATGCAATGCAAGTGCATCTGAAACATCTTCAACTGGTCAGTGTACTTGTGAATCGATGTTCCTGGTTCTTGTTTAACAGTCTCGCACATGTTTAAGTTTTATCTGCTAACTCTCTGTATATAATCTTCTATATTTGGGCAAGTCACCGCTGAAGTTATATTGGCCTAAACGTTGAAATTATCAACGAATCGTGAAATCCAATGGTGGTTTTCCGGCATGGAACTATCAACCGTATTTTCTTTGAGCACAAAATGATGAAATTGTTAAATCGAAAATAAAATTCCATCATTTTGGTTCTTCGTTCTGTTGTGAATTTTTCTATAGAAATTTTAATTATGATAATCTAAGTTCTGAAAAAGTATACAAAAAGTATGAAAGATCTGACATGTTACGACATTTCTTACACCTTTTTTGTACACCATATATATATATATATATATATATATATATATATATATATATATATATATTTATATATATATATGCTCCCGAAAAAATAAAATTCGGTCGAGCAATATAGAGGGAAAGCGCGAATTGGTAAACAGTGACTGCTACTGCTGACAATGCAAAGCTCTTCTATGAATCCAGTACTCTGAGACAAGTTCCGATTTCTGTTGTGTTTGTTATATTACCTTACGCGCGCATTCCATTAGAGAAGGTATCAATCCACCTCTTCTCTTCCTAGCTATGGACTAATTAGTAAAACATGTATCACTAAAATAATTATTATCTCCAAAAGAAATTCTAACAATCTAAAAATATTTTCTGGCTATAATTAACCTGCAAAGGGTTGATAAGCCGTAGAAAACGAATCAGTCCATATTACTTTAATCTCTCTCTTGCTCTCTCTTTTTCCATCTCCCTCTCCCTCTCCCCTCTCTCTCTCTCTCTCTCTCTCTCTCTCTCTCTCTCTCTCTCTCTCTCTCTCTCCCATTGCAAAATGACATTTTGATTTTCTATTCGAATTTCTTCATTTAATTCTTCCCGTCTTTTTTCCCATTCAGATCTGCCATATTTTGTTTTGTTCTTATCGTCAATCTTTATTTTCTGTTTTCCTTTGTTTCTCGCTCTTTGCGTTTTATGCTTGCTTTGTCTTTCTTACGATCCCACCTTGTTATCCTAAAGCCATCTTTGTTTTAAACTCGCTGTCTCTATCTCTCTTTCTGTCCCTCTCTTTTTCACACTTGTGCATTCATTGTTCTCCCATTGTCTTAAGATTCCATCCATTCTCATTTACTCTCAAGCCACCATCTCTCTTTTTCTTCTCCCTCTCTCATGTTCTTTCTTTTCCTCTTCCTCCTACTCTATGCGCATTTCCCTTTATTATTCTCAAATACAGCTCCGATCTAATTCTGTTCAGTGTTCGCTTCTCGTAGATCTAATCACGAACAATTCATTGAACAAACCTGAAATGAATAGAGAACCCGCTATGACAATATTTTTGTCAATAACAAAAAGCTCAGGGCTGCACCTGGGTCTTGTTCAAAAATGGTTGCCAATTGTTGTCTCGGTGATAACCATGTTTGCCATTGTTGTCTCTTGTTGATAATCACGAATTTTTATAATATATTTTTATCATTTTTTCTGCTTATAAACCTGGGCGTTTTCAGTAGATTTACTAGTGCTTGGCAATTTATGTATTCTGGCAACACTGATATCCTTGATATTATGATGTCAATATTGCTGCTGAACTATGTTTCCACGCGCGAATCGATCTGACTTTCCAGAAGTATAATAAAAAAAAGAAACCTTTGCTTCTACCTGGAGAACATAAAAGTTATTTGACGCGTTAATAATTATATATACAGGAGACCAGCAATTTTCTATCACCTGTTGTTCCTGAGCCATGCCCCTTCTCACTTAAGCCAAGCAGTCATCCATTTGTACACCTGTAACCTGAGATTCTAACGACAATCGATTCTGATCACCGCTTTTCATATTTTCCCCATAAAAACCACGCTTTACGTTGAATTAAGTATTTTATCCTAATGTTTTCAATTTATTATCAAGAGAACACAAGTATGTATTTGTTTTTGTATAAGTTTCTAAATTATTTTCATTATTCCCCGAAGACTGGAGATTATTATCTTCATCATCGTTGTTTTTCATCGCAGCGTTTCGGCCGATGTAGTCCGCGGAAGACATACAATAGCGAGCCAAAGAAATGAGCCACATGTGCAAAAAAAAAATCAGTTGGCTAAAAAGCTCATGTATGTGCAGGCGGTGTCAGATTTAGCGGCTCGAAATGACAAATCGGCGAGTCGAATTCGAATTCCAATCGCGTTCGTTAAATTCACTTTCGCACAAATACCCTTAGAAAAGGTACGAATCCATAATTTATTTCCCAACCACTTGCAAATTAAATAACGGGGAAAACTGGGTTCTCTAGCCGTAGTCGGCAACCAGTCTCCGAATTCAAAACTGTATATAGTCCTGGCAAGGGCATACTATATAGTCATCAAAAGAATCGTGGATTTTCACAATTACTCTATGATGAAAACCGCCATCGAGGTGATAGATAGAAGTTGTAAAAGTATTCTACAATTTCAGTAGTCGTATCTACAGTGATTCAATGCTGTAATTCAACTTGTTTTATTCACGTGGCCCTAGTTTAACAGGAGACACAGATATGAAAAAATCGTAATACTGAAAATAAGACATACAAAATTTATGAGTCACTTGACACTTCCTCAGTAAACATCTCACATTGTAATATCAATAGTTTTTTAGGGAAATAAATATGCTATCTTATCCCGGTCAGATATTTGCAGAAGATGACTCCGAAATTAGTGTACTTTCAATATATTTTTGCTTTAATGAATTATTTTTGTCTTTTAATTAAAACCGCATCGAAATAATGACCAAATCTATTATAATGAACGATTGTGTAAATTAATAAAATCTGATCGATACTTTGAACATTTTGTATTAAAAAAGAAACTGCGTCTTTGACTCGGTTTTAAAAGTCCGCAAGCTCAGTTTTACTATAATGTAAAGATTTCATAAGAAATGAGAGAAAGGACTTGATAATTCAACAGAGGATATGGCTCTCGTTATAAAACTAACATCGAGTGCTTCATTAATTTTGTGCCTAATGACTATCTCCGAACTCTGTCCTCTCCCAACCACTCCGTCTCAGACAACTGACCCCGACTTCCATATTTATATTCGTTTCCACGCAATAATCTATAAATTCTATCGGTACCTTCTCAAAACAACTTCGCTCGCCTCTAAATGATTTAAATAAAAAACATTCCTTCTTTAACTTGTTATTATACCTCACACGAAATGTTTCCTTAATATTTAGCAAGTTATATTGCCATGATTATTCAAGTAACTGTCTGAATATCTATTTCAAGTTGTTTTTAATCATTTCCTCACCAAAGCAAGACGATAATGTGACTATGACACAATGAGTTACTGGAAGTTGAGAATGACAAGATTTCCGTAAGGAGAAAGGAAATGTTCCAAGATGCCGATTGATGGTGCATTTAAATTTTTTAAGATTGTATGTGGCAGGAAAGCAAGACATCGGGTTCCAGAGATAAGAAGTGCAATCAAAGAAACTTTTAGAATAGAACTTACGGCTACATCAAGCTATATCAACAGTAAAACGATGTGACTAGTAGCTAATCTCGTAATTTAATATTTATAGAAAACACAGAGGGAAGCTACGTCACTGTGATTGGATAATCGAGATACCAGATCAGTATTTGTACAAAAGTGAAGGTAGCAAACTTATATGGAATTTGAACGTGGCTCGCCAATTACGCTTTCTGTACCGCTAACAGCTACACTAATCGCATATGCTTGTCAAGTGAATACTCTATCTCTTGCTGCACTGAACAGAAATTGCAAGGAAGATCCTGGTTTGGATGATAGCTATGCACTGCATAATGGAAGAATATATATCTAACAATGGATTTAAACATTAATTCTACAAGCTATGAGATTCCGAAAGAAATATTCACAAACAATTCACACGAAAATCATTGCCTCACTCTCTCTCTCTCCCTCACTCTCTCTCCCTCACTCTCTCTCTCTCTCTATCTCTCTCTCTCTCTTTCTCTATCTGTCTATCTATCTATATATCTAGCTATCTATCTATCTTGTAGCGTAAATTGTCACAGTCATTACCGATTCTGTAAGTCTACCATTCGCCCATGCCGTGAATATTACTGGTACATGTGGTCTGGTGCTCATGCCGTAATGTAGCTACAATGAGTCTTTTCTATAAATGTTTTCATGGTAATTGCTCTCTATGGTACCTAGACTTTATGAATTTCGGTGCAGTATTAGATTGACAATTATAAATAAAAAGCCAAACATCTACTCAAAGAGTAGTCAGTCCAATAATTGACCACAGCAGAAGGAACAAAAACTTGGGGCGTTGAGTTACTAAAAAGGAAATTAACTGAAATGGAGATATCCAAAAAAAGGCATGGCACGTGGAATTAGAACAATCTACCTCCGTAGACTAAATAAAGAATCCGGTTCGAAATTCTAACGTATATCGCCTAAAGAAACGTCGTAATATGGCAAGATGAGTACAACAATCCGAATGATGTAAATAGTATAAATTGTTACAATGCTTCATCTCAGAAATATAGACAAACGTTTATAATATATAATAAATAACAGTGCTTAACTTTTATTAAGTCTATTAATTTTTATATTTAATAAATAACATTTTTGGATATTTTTTATCTGTGGGTGCTTACTTCCTAGGAATCTGAGACAGAATTATGAAAAAAAATGACTATTTCTGGTCACAGCGCATACTGTACAACTCTACCAGATACGTTTACGATTTTTCAGCCACGACTTTATGACTTGGTTGGATGATTAGTTGGTTGGGTCTGTGATGTTGAAAATCATCAGAATGAAATAGAAATATATTTTATATCAATTTCAATTTTTTTTTCTTCAACCTAGACAGATTTTCGTGACCTGTGGACAGTTCGGATGTTGGAATTCTCTGAAACCTTTCAAAGAAGACACCTACATAAGTGCCTAAATACAATAGACTATTAACATCCAATCAATCATACATTATCCTGTCATGAAAATAATCAATGGTTTTGTGTGTAGCGACTTCATGACGTCCATCAGAATCTCTATTGCGCTTGATCATGGGCGCTTCATATTGGCTTACTTTGCTTACTACAGAACAAAGCTAATCAGAAAAGTGAGAATGGACAGAAAAGTTATATTACGGAAATGACCCTTCCGCCTTTAAAATTAGCCTCAGGAATCATCATTTTTTTCACATCAGCTCATTTACTAATTTCTGTATCCGGAGAGAAATACGCAAATGTTTTAGCCACGAAGGATATTTTAATACATATTTACTAAATTTTATAATTTTGTACAATGTCGTAAGTGTGAGGTATCCAATGAGGATTGAAACTGATAATTATGGTTCCATTCTGAAACGCCCGATATGCCTTCTTCTTAACAGTATGCGAACAAAGAAAAACGGATTTCTCTTTGAGCTTATTTATGTCCATTTTTGCATTCATTTTTGGTTACTACATTTTGAAAAGCCTTGAATGCATTTTTTCTGTGCTCTGTTCCATCGCCAGTCACCCAGTCAATAAGGGTTTACTGAGGCATCGTTATCGCCGCCTGCGCTGTACGCGGATCTACGTTTCTCCTCGTTTTAGATGGGAGAAGTTGCTCAGTTCCGGGGATTCCAACGCCACGGCAGCACCTTCCTTGTGGAACTGAAGAAGTCGGGTCGGCGTAATACCGATGCCAACGTGACAGGGGTTGGGTAAAAAACAATTTTTGTCCCCATCCCATATGCATATGGCGCTCCTCACGTTAAGACCACCTGGTGACATATCTCGCCATTGACAAGCCAAGAGGCTTGACACAGAAAAGAATGGATAAGCGAACATTTAAAAAATGCTTTGTCTCTGCCTGTCTCTCTCTCTCTCTCTCTCTCTCTCTCTCTCTCTCTCTCTCTCTCTCTCTCTACTCTTACACACACACACATATATATATATATATCGTGCACATGCTAACGAAACAAATAGAAAAAGCTGTTGAAATCAATTTTAACATTGCCTATTTTTTCACTTAGTTTAGTCTTGAAATAAAGGTTTTTAAATTTTTCCTACAATACCTACATTGAATGGTCGATATGAATTCTCGCGAGACTTTACATCAGACGACATCAGAAAGAATAGTTTCGTTTTAAATCTGAGAATGAATCTCAAAATTCCTTTTTTAGTCATCTTTTTTAGTCATCCTTTTTTCACAGAACGTATAGAGATTGTTGTTGTAATATTTGTAAGTTGTAAATATTTAAGTTGTTAAGATCAAATATTTAACGAGGCAATAGGCGAATTTTCCATGGGTAGTTTATTATCTGCATCTCGCAAGCATCTTATTCAATCATCAATTTAAGAATTAAGTTTCATCAGAAAATTCAAATATGAAAACCGCGAAATTTTCACTAGTTATTATTATTGTAACAAAATTCGCGTAAATGAAAAAATTACTCAAATGAAAACTTAGGAAAATTTGAAATCAAAAGTAAAGCTTGCTTAAAAGACATGAAAACGTCATGCAGGTGAAAAACCGTGTAGGAATTTCTATTATCAAGTAAAGATAGCAATCATCATTTAAATGTGATATCTCATTTAATAAAAGAAAATCGATTAACAGAAAATAAGAAAAGGAAAAATGTTTACACTTATGTAAAAAATACATTACCGCGAAATAATTGTTATATACAAAGAAATGAATTGATTTTATATTTCTGGCTTATCAAACCGTTGTAGGTTATTTAAAGCCGAAACATTTTTTATTTATTTATTTGTTTTTTGTTTTTGTTTGTGTTTTTTGTTTTTTTGCTTTAACAATTTCTTGAAAATAAAAATGATTTTTTCAGATACAAGTCCGATTATTTTGCTTATAGTCTGAAGGCGCGAAAAAATGGATTCATACTTTTGCTAAGGATAATTGTACATGTACTTCGACGTTATGTAATGGCTAGCAATCTTGTCTCGCAAGATCAATTACGACTTAATAATGAGTTCGATCTTCACTGGGTACCCCATACTTTCGGTCTTGTGCCACATCTAAGCTATGATCAGAAAACCACTAAGAGTATTTGCGCGTAAGTGCATGTAAGATACCCGACAAGAATTCGGACTTGGTTCTCCGATTTTTCATCCCGAGCTGCTGCTGCTGCTGCTGCTGCTGCTGCTGCTGCTGCTGCTTCTTCTTCTTCTTCTTCTTCTTCTTCTTCTTCTTCTTCTTCTTCTTCTTCTATGTGCCGTGTCCCTTCAGGATATTGGCAATCATGGCTTTCCACAATATCCTATCAATATCCTTAATATTTTTTCTTTTTGTTATGTGTCTTAAAACTTTTTCCGCCATCCATTTAATCAAGCTTGCTAGGTAGGTTATGCATTTCCTCTATCCTTCTTGCCTTCAATCTGTTCTGTGAGCATGAAATTTTCCAATCCCTCTTTCTTCATAATGTTCCCTAGAAATAAATTTATAAACTTGTGTTTCGGTAGAAATAAGCACGCATATTTATAGACGAACCATGTAACTGCTTTCTCGCTCTTAATCTCTTACCTTTAGTAGGACCTGTGAATATCAAATTCTCCAAGCCTGTGAATATCAAATTCTCCAAGCCCTCTTTCCTGAATATATACACCATAAACATTAATTGTCTCTTTCTCATCCGTAGCACAAATTTCCTTTTTGTTCTCATTTAACTTCAAACATCCTCTTTGCTTACATATATGTCCATACTATTCTCAGTATCCTTCTGTAGAACCACATCTCCGTTGCCTCGTGTTCTGTGAGAAGCAGAACTTCTATGTGCCGCGTGCCTTCAAGCGTTCATGACTCTCCACGACTTTCTCTCCCTTGTGGTACACAGTCGTTTTTCTCTTTTTGCTAAGATTCTCGTCCCTAGTGCCTTCATCCATTCACACAAACTTCTCAAATAATTAGCTCATCGCCTTCTTGTATCTTTTCTGGCCATTACTTTGGCCCGTGAGGGTTAAGTTTTCCAAGCCTTCCTTCCTCGTTATGTGTCTAAGGAATACCAGCTGTCTTTTCCTGATCCTGAGTATGTTTTCATTCTATTGACATTTTCTTTAATACTTCCTTGTTGCTTACTAGCTCCATCCATGGAATTCTCAGTATCCTTCTGGAGAAACACATTTCTTCTGCCACTAGTTTTGTTTCCTCATCCATAACGAGATTGTTCAAGATTCACTACCATATCAGAGGATGGATATCACATATCAATCCAGAACTCTTTTATTTGTTTCAAACGATATTTTTCTGTTTCTCTGCATTTTGCTTGGCTTTTGGAATGATTCTTTCGCTAGTCCAATGCGTGTTCGGATCTCGGTGTCACATTTTCCATCCTCTGTTAAAACATTTCCCGGATATTTAAACTTCTGCACCTGCTTCATGTTAACATCTTCAATTTGTAACTCGCATCTTGGGCTTTTTCTCTTGCTGACTACCATACTTTCAGCCTTCTTGCAATGGATAGTTAGTCCTTTTTTCTCGCTTTCTTCTACTACCCTGTCTTGAAGGCTTTGTAGTTTTCTTGCCGAATCAGACGTCTCTAAATGCTAAGGCCAGAAAAGAACGAGAAGACGAAGTAAACGGAAGAACGGATTTTGTTAATTATAATTCTATGCCACGAGCTCATTTGCTATTATATTGAATTTGATCTATATTGTGTCCCACTACACTGATTCTGTGTCCTTCCTCCTCTTCTATGTGTCATTTCTTTTCAGGACGTGATGGATTATGGCTCTTCACAACTTTCTATCCTATGTATCACTGAGTAGGTTTTGTCTTTTCGTTATCTCTAGTCTTCTATCCATTAATTTCGTGAGGTTGTTTTTTCGCTACTTCTCTAAGACCCTTCTTCATCTAGTATGCCCTGTGAGTGTCAAATTCTCGAAAGCCTCTTTCCTCATTATGTACTCTGTAAACTTCAACTGTCTCTTTCTGATTTTAAGTATAAACGCCTTTTGTTTCCATTTTCCTTAAAATTTCCTCGTCACTGACATATTCAGTCCAATGGTATTTTCAGCATCCTTCGTAAGAACCACATTTCTATCGCCTCAAGTTTCTCCTTCATCTTTAAAGAGATTTCCAAAAACACCTCACTAACATTTTTAAACGTTTCACCCCAAAGCCAGCCGAGTATGTCACTAGGACGCAGTGGGGGGGGGATAAGGAGTGAAAGAGAATGAGAAAACTTTAGTGAAAAGAAGTGAGGAAAAGGATAATAAAATAACAGGTTTCAAGAAAACAGAAACTGGCGATTGACATTGCATTTAAATTTTTGAAGATTGGCAGGGAAGCAAGAAATTGGAGTGAGTTCCACATGCAAGAAGTGTGAGAAAAGAAACTATAACGGTTGTATCTAGCTAGTTCAACAGTAAAACTCAGAGACGTAGTTGCCAATCTAGTAGTACGCTTAAATTCATGCAGTCGAGGTACTATGGAGAACAGCTCGTCAGAACAATTGCCATGAAAATATTTGTAGAAAAGACCGAAGGAAGCCACGTTACTTCGGAGGGGAAGTGACTGATGTAGAGTGACACGTCAAGATCGATTACATTTCAGACCTTTCTTAGAATTTTGTCAAGAATAACGAGTTAAGGAGTAGGAGCCCCAGACCAAATATTGCAGCAATATTCAATGCACTGACGAATGGTAGATTTATGAGTGTGAAATAACGATTCTGTCGGCAAGAATTTTCTAGGGCGACACAACGAATCAACCTTTCTTGCAGCAGACCTAGCAATTGATTCAATATAGAAAGGGACTTATATTACATAACAGTAAAGTGATCTTTTCTTTGTTTCTAAATTTTCCTGTTTCTGAATACGTTGCTTAGCTTTTTGAAAGCTCGCTATTCCAATGTACCTAAAGATTTCGGTGTGGAATTGCCCGTCCTCTGTTAAGTAAATAACTACTGGAGTTTTTTGTTGGACAATTTTTTGCAACCAAGATTTAGAATGCTAAGTTTTACGACAGGCATTCCCACTTCAATTGAAAGCTTGTCGCAACGCTGTTTTCCTACCACCATTAACACATATGTGGTCATGTGGTACAATTTGTTGTAAATAGAAAGTGCAACTGTAAGCGTCTGTACGTAAACATGTCTTGATAAAAAAAACTTTTAATTAGCTGATATTCGGGATGGTTGAATGCTACTTAAATTAGCCCGAGGCAAAGTTAAAAGACACATTGTTAAAGTTAAATAAAACCTTACATTCGGTTAAAGTTTTGACAGAATTCGTTACTGGAAAACAAAAACCATTGTGGCTTGACTGAATGTTTCTATCATTTTAGTTGCACGGCATACAGTATTATAATTCACAGTTATACTTTTTTTTACTACTGGATTCTACGCATTATTTTCAGTGTCTTTGAAACTATTGTGATATTGTGCGTTTTCTCTTAATAAATGGAGGTAAATTTCTTTTCTGAACACGACCCAAAACTGACTGGGATAAATAGAATTACTCTTTAGAACCAAAACAAGTGTGTTTATTAGAAAAGGCCACAAAATAATAATGTAAATTTCTTCATATAATCTGTATTTGTTATTTCCTTCACCAAACACGCACAGACTTATTCACACACGTACGACCGTGTTATACACACATATATATATATATATATATATATATATATATATATTAGAGAGAGAGAGAGAGTGAGAGAAACAGACAGACAGAGATAGAGATAGAGAGAGATAGGGGAAGGGGGTAAAGAGGGAAATAGCTATCTAGCTAGCTAGATAGATAGCTAGATAGATAGATAGATAGATGGATGGATGGATGGATGGATGGGCGTGTAGTATCGGCCCAGAATGTGGAATCGGAGAAACGAGTTCAAATTCTAACCTTGTCACTTTCACACTAATATTATTGGGGAAATGCCTGAAAAGTGATTAGGCTAGAATTTGAACTCGTTTCACTGATTAAACTTTCTGGGCCGATAATACACACTTAATTAAACAATATTCATTTATTTAAAAAATATATATTTCTTGAATATTAATCGCTCACTTTTGTCTTATCAGACTTTGAATTACGGCACTTTGTGTCCTCCATATGTTTTGATTGATCTTTCAACCACCTGATGAATATTCATGAATGTTCTCAAAAGACTTGATGAACAAAGGACATCCTTGCTCTTGCATATAAACACGTGCAGCAAAAT
This sequence comes from Acanthosepion esculentum, assembly GCA_964036315.1. NCBI lineage: Eukaryota > Metazoa > Mollusca > Cephalopoda > Sepiida > Sepiidae > Acanthosepion > Acanthosepion esculentum. Next base: position 63,541,713 of record OZ038475.1, on the reverse strand, counting down.
AAAACGTTATATTTGCCTTGATAAAGTCCCTCAGAGGACGAAAGGCGTCGACTAAGAATAGTTTAACCTCTTATCATTTTATTTATTTTTGTTCCTTCACAGGTACCCTCTATCTGAAAATAATTTACACACACACACACACACACACACACACACACACAATCATATATATATATATATATATATATATATATATATATATATATATATTATAATTAGCAGATCTTTATTACAAATCTTATGAAGGAAATCAGTCTTTTGCCTGGCTGGTATGAGGATGTGGATTTACCAATTGCATATTCACCTGCACTCTTCTCTATCTACTAATCTTTATGATAATAGCTTCCAATGGGACTGACCGTAGGTACATTGTCCATGTATTTTGTACATAAAAGTCAAAATCCACTCATCTGTCGATCAAAAAATTGTGTTTTGTTATGTTTTTTGTCGATCATTTTTTTTCCTATCCATCTATTAACAAACTGTTTGTCTGTGGTTATTTGGACACAAACATATCTTTTAGCAATGATGGTTAAAGTTTATCAACATACACGTGAGAGCGATATTACTATTGTGATAAAAAAAATAATATGCACACACACACACACGTGTAAGTATTATTTGCGAGAGGTAGAGCGTGCATGTGTGTGAGAGAAAGAGAGATAGAAAGAGACAGTGTGTGCGTTTCAGAGAGAGAGAGAAAGTTTGTGTTTGTGTGTGTGTGTGTGTGTGTGTGTGTGTGTGTGTGTGTGTGTGTGTGTGTGTGTGTGTGTGGGTAACTGAAAGTAAACCATCGATTGTCCATATTCATCAACTGGAACTAGTAAGTCGTTCAAGGGTATCTTCCAGAAAGACATTTGCTGTAAAGGCAACCCCATCAAAGCCAAGTGGTCCCATGCGGTAAACAACTTGTGTGACATAATTAGTGAGCCCTTACGGTAAAAGTCGTTCTGGAAAAGAACCCTCGAACAAAAGACTGATTCCAGTTCACTCTGAACAAATGACGGTTCACTTCAGGTACCTGTATACAAGGGAATAGACTGATGGATAGGTCGATAAATACAAGCGTGTACTAAAATGTTTAAACCAGGAACCACATTACATAATTTGACCAAACATTTGGGGGGGGGGCTGAGAATTTTGAGCAGTTCTTTCAGATAGCTAGCTAGCTAGCTAGATTGATAGATAGATAGATAGATAGATAGATAGATAGATAGATAGATAAAAGTTATATACAAATTGAGGAAAAAACATACAAAAAGAAGGGGCATTACCAGAGAATGTTGAAAGTTTGTCATTCTGAACAAGAAGCTTTATGCAAAGCCTTTGATTATGTGGATTTTGAATAGAATTTGAGAGTTGGGTCAGGCCAGGAAATTTCCATTACCACTTTGTTGATATATAGATAAAAAGATCTGAAGTGTATAAAATATTCTATGAAATTAGCATTTATTTTGCACAACAAATATGTATTTTCAACATAATATTCTTCTATGTCAAAACAGTTAATACCGTAGTGAATATTAATATTATACAGTGAAATAGATCAATCTACAGATTTAGTAAGCCATCCACGCAGACAAATAGATAGATAGATAGATAGATAGATAGATAGATAGATAGATAGATAGATAGATAGATAGATAGATATGAACAGACTGTGATGGACAGGTCGATATGAAAGGACTGTGATATATCGATATGAACAGACTGTGATAGATCGACATATAGATATGTACAGACCGTGATAGATAGATAGATAGATAGATAGATAGATAGATAGATAGATCCAAAGCCTAATAGTACAAGTACATTTATGTCTATTTTACGCAACAAATATTTTCAACATAATCTCCTTCCTTTTTTAATGAATTTAATTCAGTTGTGCATGAATTTAAGTGTGCTACTAGGTTGGCATCTCGGTCCCACCATTGTACTGTCGAAACAATTAAATATAACCACCTCTTCTACTCCAGCTTCTTCTTTCGCATTTTCCGACATTGGAAGTCCCTTCCTCTTACTTGTTCCCTGATAACTATAATCTTCAAAAATTTAAATGAAATTTTCAATCGAAATCTTCTGTTGCCTTGACACCCGTTCTTCTTTTTACCATTTCCTCAACACCCCCTATATCCTGTCTTTTACCGTACTTACACTCTCTGCAGCCTCTTGCGTACTAGTGGCACTCCCGCCTTGCTTGAGAAGAATTGCTTTAAAAAATATCGGCATTGTACAGCGAAATCCATTTTCATTAGTAGATAGATAGATAGATAGATAGATAGATAGATAGATAGATAGATAGATACAAATAAACTTGCATAAAGTGAAAGAATAACTGAAATTTTGTTATTTAGTTCGGTCACAATATCTAACCGAAATTCAGATGTAATCTTCAACAAATTAACAGCACTTAAAAATATTATCCCTGCCTTTTTATAAAAAACAGAATATAATTACATAATTAGTACCAAGCTTTTTATGAATTTAAGTGACGAAAATATTTACAAATCCAGAATATCTGCAACAATTTCACCATTTCCATTTAAATGTTATTTTTATTTTTATTTTATTTTACTTAACTGCTTTGTATACAAAAAGATTGACGTTCTAAAAATATCCTACAATGCATCCAAAGCAACTTTTTATTGATAGCAAAATGAAACCAACGCATGACTTCATCCAATATTCAACCTAACACGCAACTGTAACACGGCAGAAAGATTTTCTTCCATTTTTTTATTTGTCTCCTTCAGTTATATCAGTAAAGATCTGAAATTGTTGTATCATACAAAAAAAAAAATTCCTGTAAGGACAAGGCATAGAAAATTGATCCCTAATTGTAGTAATCATAGAATCGTGGTTCAGAAGTATTTACATATAATGCTGTATGTCCGGTTTTTTTTCCTTCAGGCGAAAACCTTGGATTGCCGATTTCCGAATAATTACGAGCCTCCAACCAAAGATTAAAAAAAAAAACCTTTTTAGTCAATAGGAGTGAGAAATCGAGCGAAAGATGAGGGAAGAGTAAACATAAAACAAAACCTCGCTTCAAGATTTGAATAGAAGTGAATGATTCGTAGTAAGCTTTTATCCAACCATTCGTCATTGTGTTTTTAACATAACATTCTTTACTCGACGTTGTATTCTCTCTCTCTCTCTCTCTCTCTCTCTCTCTCTCTCTCTCTCTCTCTCTCTCTCTCTATCTATCTATCTATCTATCTCTTTTTCTTTCCATCTTTCTTTCTTTCTGGCTCTCTCTTTTTCTCTTACATAATTTCTATTGAAATTTTTTCTTTTTTTTCTCTCTACTTTAGAGTGTATCCTTTTTTTCTTTTTCAGTCTTTTTCTCTCGTATTATTAATTATCTCTCCTTATCCATCTATCTATCCGTTTTCTTCTCTATTTCTTTCTGTTAATGGACAATTGTTATTGCTATTTGTATTTCTATAATCTCTCTGACTCTTTTAGTTGTTTCTAACGAAATTTTCCCGCTCTCATTTCTTTGCTTAGCTTCGGAAGGCATCTTTCGCTATTCCGATGTGTCTTATGTTAAAACACTTTCCAGATAGTAAATTTGTATTTCTATGATTTTGACGTAAATAATCAGAAAAGGTTTTATGTGTGTTAAAACTTTTTTAAGAGTATATACAATTAAGTACTCTTGTATACATAAGAGGAATTCAGAAATCAATATATATATATATATATGGTTGTGTGTGTGTGTGTGTGTGTGTGTGTGTGTGTGTGTGTGTGTGTGTGTGTGTGTGTGTGTGTGTGTGTGTGTGTGTGTGTGTGTGTTTTAATAGTATATAGAATCCCTACAAAGTTTTTAAGAAATTTGACGAATGGAAAACATTTAATTGAAAATAGATTTGGTTACGCGTTTCGCCATTCTAGGCTTCATCAGATCCAAAAACAAAACAAAAAAAGAAATGCGTGTATGTGTATTTGTATGTATGCTTAAATAACGAATCATAGTACTTTTTCCCTAAGCTTTCCTTTCGAAAGTTATTAATATTTATTCTGTATCTTTTCTTTATAATTCTTAGTCCATGTCGAAAATTGTTTATATATTTTCCCAGTTTCTTTGTATTGAATTAAAGATAAATCCTCATCTCATTTTCAGAATGGCTCGAAAGCAAGAAATTTATATAGCCTTTTTTGGAAAGAATTCCATTTATCAATTTTCTTAAAAACTTTGTCGGGCTTCTATATCCTATTTTACAAAAATATATTGTCGACACGGAAAGCACATGGATAGACCAAAAAACATAGACATCTCTTACTTTCAATCCATTCTAAAGGATTGTATGAAGATTTGCCTTGGATTGGCGAAATTGGATTGGTTATCAAATCTATTTTCAATGAAACATTTTCCATTTGTCAAATTTCTTAATATACAAGGTGATGGAAAAGTAATTCCCTATTTTATATATGAGTGGCCAGCCAGGAGACCTGTCTTAACACCCAGTGACTTTTGGGGGTGGGATGTCTAAAGAAGCAAGTCGACTATATCAAAGCAAGACTTTGGAAAAACTTGAAGGGAGAATGCAAGAAGTTATGTCTTCCATGCCACAAGAGTCCCTGGTGAAATCAGTTGACGCGATTCCTGGGCGACACAGGAAGCTTTTAGCGAAATTGGGTGTCCATATCGAACTTTAAATAAAACCTCATGCTAAATACTTTTTACTACAAGCTTTCGATTGTTCATACAATCATCGTCAGGTATAGAAATAGATATTTCTTTTTTCCATCCAGGTAATAATAGGACAACGAAAGTTAAGATGTACTCCGAAATAGTTTTTTTTGGAAATGTGTTATTGTTAACTAATTTTTTTGGAGCGTGCGGTCGCAACGCTGAGGTTGAATTTTTTTTTAAATTTTGAATTTTGCGTTTTTGTACTAATATAGTAATATGAGAATTGTTTTGTAGAGGTAGGTTTTTTTCTTGTAGTAAAAAAAGACCTTATACAACTGGAATTTATAAACAGGGATCATAACATTCATCAACGGGTTCGAGGTTAATGTATTTTATTTAAAATTGTTTGCGAGAGTGATTCTTGCCATTTATATCATTAACTTCACTATCTGCTTTTTGTATGAATGATTCATGTA
>OZ038475.1:63196598-63531598 GCA_964036315.1 Acanthosepion esculentum | reverse complement strand
CATAGATTTTTGAAGATTGTAGTTATCAAGGAAGCAAGTAATCGGAAAGGAGTTCCACAGGTGGGAAGTGCGAGAAAAGAAAATCTTAGAGTAGAGGTGGCGGTTACATCTAGCTCGTTAAACAGAAAAACGCAAATACATAGTCGTCAGTCTAGTAGCAATCTTAAATTCATGTAGTCAGGGTACCAGGGAAAAAGAAGCTGATCAGAACAGTTGAGATAAAAAAAATATTTGTAGAAAAGAGAAAGGGAAACCACGTCACGTCGGTGAGAAAAATCACTGAAGGCGAGATCGTTTAGATCACAGCTCGTATTTTATACAAAATCCAAGTTAAGATCTACATCACATATAGTTTTTCTGTACTGCTTTACATCTTGTATTGTGTAAACTGGCTTAAATCATTTTAGTGAGAACATTCTAAAATCACAATTTTATGACTAACAATCGCAATCACGTAAAGATTCAAACCCTTTTAAACAGTTACCGGTCTGACCCCCAATCATCCCCGTATTGAAAGAATAAAACCTTTAAATTATATGGTCACATCAAATGAGGCAAAACGGATTATCAAACATATGCATTGATGCGATGGTTGCTGAAAAAAAGGAAACAGGGATGCTCGGCGAAGACGACAACATAACAATATAATCAAATGGACATAACTCGATCTTAGAGGCTTAAGAAGTTAAGCAACGTCGACCCTAGTCAGTACGTAGATAGGTGACAGCTTGCAAATACCAGTAACTGTAAGCTTGGTGTGCGGGTGGTGTAATGGATAATCGGAGAGCCGTGTACCAGTTGGGTTCGTTATATTCACTTACGCACAAATACCCTTGGCAAAAGTATGAATCCACCTCTTCTCCCCACTAGCTATGGGTTAATTAGTATTATTTGTATCCCTAAACCATTATTATCTTCAAAAATAAAAATAAAACTGAGTACAAAATATTTAGATTTTGGCATTAAATAACCCGTAGAGGTATGCCGCTAAACAAAAGCAATCAACAATCGATCTTAGATCTATAGAACTAGCTACCCAGGACTGTCGACTCTGAAGTGAGTTATGTCATGTGAGCCCACATTCCTCTATAGGCGGAGAGGGTGTTTTATTATGAAGGTAAATAAAGAGAAGCAACGAAATACCAACTTGTTTGGGAAAAACAACTTAGGAATGAATAGTATATGCAGAAAAGAGAATGCTTCTAACGGATCCCGTATTGCTGAAAACAACAAATAAAATGAATCATAATCGCCCAGAGAGAGAAAGAGGGAGGTGGGGGTGTTCAAGCCTAGTTAAAAACAAACACTACAGAGAAGCAACACTTGTGGATATAATACTTACCTCGTGACCAACTCTGTAGTTGATATATTTGTGGGCTTCTTACTGTCTAAATTCGATCTACTGTTTCAAGGCTGGCATAACTCACCACTTAAGAAAAGGATGCCGTACAATTGATATTGTGCTTAATCTCTAATCTTTTTTAATACTAAAGCTCACCCAACAGAAGGCGCAAGAGACACTCGTGGTATAGGGTTAATGAATGAGGTGTGTGACATGTATCTACAAGAGGGTAGAAAGAAGTGAAAATTATGGGGATAAGAAGAATATATAGCGATTGACCTGGACTCGAAAAAGTTAAGAGAGTCCAGGGAAGTACCCACGCGAGCGTTTGTTCCACAGGGTAAGAGTTTTCTGGGAAAAGCCGTCTGGGGGGACTTCCTCCTTGTAAATGTTATGCGGAGGGGATATGCGGGATATGCGGGATTCGACTTTGTGGATGTGATTAATAGCTGTAAAAGTTAGAAAGAATACTCATCTGTATATTTGCTATGAAAAAAGCGATAGAGTATCTATAAGTTTACAACGTTGGGAAAAGGGCTATAGTGTGGGAAATAAGTATTCCCATATAAGACTGTTAACGATTTTAAAACTCTCTCAAGGCTGGAAATCTATATAATTATAAAGGTCTGATTTTTATGTGTGATAGCCAAGAGGGCTCACTTTATTCAAAAGTATTGGACTAAGACACCACTGAAAATCAAAAACAAATCTAGATAATTTACAAGTAAAAAATAATATTATAATTTCTCTAGCTGTTCTAAACTGAAAAAAGAAGAATATTTTTCAGGCGTTGATAACCACTAAATGCTACTTTATTTCTTTACATATTTGCATATGGGGTGTATGGAGAGTATCGTCAGTGGTAGTACCTTTACAGCGAAGTGGTCGACCCTGCTTTACTTAGGTGAACTGGGATGTGGAACTGTACTGGTCCATGACCTACATCCAACTCTCACATATGGCTCCAAGAAGTCCCATAGGCACTGAAACGGCTACACCCCGGTCAAACTTCTGGCTAAACTATGTGATGGTTGTCAGAAGGGTTTTCCGACCAGTGAAAGGGAACGGATTTCGCCAACCCACTTGTGCCTAGCGGCATTCGGCCAGTCACCTGGGTGTAAGAGGTGTGCCTCAGAGACCAACGAATTTAGCAGTGGCCGGAGGAACTTTTGAAAGGCTGGATGGGGTCACCTCAACATGAACGACTATTATGGGGGGGTATAATGACCACAGCGGCGTTAAATGTGCTAACTGAATAAATGATGATGATGATGATGATGATGATGATGATGATGATGATGATGATGATGATGATGATGATGATGATGATGATGATGATTTGCATATGGATGAAAAAATCTGGATACAAAAATATAGATTCTCTTTTACACACACAACGCAGAAGACAAATTGTGGATGTGGTGTAATGGTTAACAAGTTTATCTCGCTCGATCAATTACGATGCTGTAGTAGGTTCCATCCTCAATGGATGCACCACACATACGGCCGTCTGCTACCTCTAAGCTGTTCTTTCTGTTATCTTATCATAGGATGTATATTAATCTTCAAGTGGTGGCGGAAGTCGATAATGATTTTGTTTTCCAATCATAATTTTCTCTTTCCTAATTTTCTCTCGAAGGCAATACCAAACAAAAAAGAAAATAGACAATTTTTAAGTGGAATAATGGAAAGTGTGACACTGAAATCCGAAGACGTATTAGGATATCCAAGGAAGCAGGGTACTAAAAATAGAAAATAAAATCACTAGAAACAAGGAAAAGCCTTCTGAACTGCTCCGTGATATCTGTCCTCCTATATGGCCGAGGGTTCTGGAAGATCTCAAAGACGAAGAGAGACTTGAAGTATCAGAAATGCGGTTCTACAAAAGGATGCTGAGGTTAGATTGGACCGAACATGTGAGCAACGACGAAGTTTTGGAGAAAATGGAAACAAAAAGGAAACTAATACTTAACACCATGAAAAGAGAGATGAGCCTTCTGTGGTGCATAATGAGGAATAGGGTTTGTAAAATCTGATACTCACAGGACAGATAGAGGGACAGAGGAAGACAACGCATAACATACTCGGTGATCTTGAGTAAATGGATTGGGGAACGGGGCTTAGGAGAAATAACAGAAAGACGAAATTTATTAAGAGCTACAGGGGACATGAAGTTGTGGAGAGTTATGATCGCCTACGTCCTGAGAAAACGGCATATAATGAAGAATGAAAAACAGCTACCGTGGCGAGTTGTTCAGCTCGTTATTTTCTCATAAGAGAACGCTAGTATCTTCAATTCAATCCTCAAGTTTATTCGCTTAGTAAACATTTTTTAGAAAACAGGATGATGCCATTTAATTTAGAATGAGATGAGTTTGTCAGACATATGATCATCGAAGTTCAATCAGAATTTTCACCTCATACGTCTGTGGGTTTAGCTCAGTAGCGAAAACAAATAGCTGAGAAAATGTTGGTTAAAATAATAGCTATCAAGGTTCATTAAGAATTCGGAAAATAAAGTAAGCTTGACTTTCAGGTTGTCGAAATATTCGAAAAATTACTAATCATTAAAACTGATCCAAAATCCGACATTATTTTCGAGGTTTATCCTTTCTGAGAGGTTGTTTTCAAATATGTTTTTTATATTAATGTATCGAGAGGAAATAATTTGCAGTTCGATGATTCCAAAAATATGTCAAGAATATTTTGTCAGCTAAGTTTTGTGTGGCACTAAGACAAATAAAGTTGGTTTGTTGGTTGTTTTATTTTATAGCATATCAACCTCAGTGGGTCATTTAATGGCAACAAATTTTTTTAAATATATTCATAGCGATAGTTTGGAAAAATAGGTGTGTATGTATACATATATATTTGAACCATTTTTCAATCACTCGTATTTTTTAGTACAATCCAACTTCTTTTAGCAAATTTACAATCTTGGGTGGTTTTATTTTCGTAAAAGGATTTTTTTTAAATTACTCACTTGGAAATATTTTGTTCGCACTAGATCAAAATCTACACACTCTAACAGTATATGTTTCACTGTAAATTTCTCAATATTTTGTTTTGTCAAAAATCTATTTCTGGTAATAATTTTTTATATATATTGCTGGTAATAGTTTTTATCCTTCAAAAATTTATTTCTGGTAATAATTGTTTTACAAAGTATTTCTGGTATTAAAACCTATTTTTACACTTTTATAAAGCTTTTTACCTCAGTTTCGGGGTTAAATATTTGCTCATAACTGGGACCCTAAAAGGTGCTACCACCCCGGGTCAGGGTGAACCTGGGACCACCAGCAATTAAGAGGTGGTTCCACGCTCCTCAAAGCCTCCTGATCAGTGGCCTTGCTGTTGGACGTTGTTTATCGTCTTAACCTGGACGCGGATGTAGTTTATCGTCATACCCAGAACGGAAGACAAATAAAGATAAGACCAAATTACGTCAATTTCGCAAATGGGGAGTACTTGCCTGCCTTAATATTAACTAAACTAAGCTTACTAAACACAAGATCAAATCTAACATCCGCGATCATGGCTCTCCACATGTTCCTTTTCTTTATCGTCTATGAATTGTCATCTATTCTTGGGAAATGTAGAGTGGCTTCCCGTTACTTTCTCCATAGTTTGCTTTCAGATTTTTATTCTCCTTCGCCACCCAAGTCAATTCTTTTTAGCCTATCAGAATTTGTTTATGACTTAGATGGCAATAGAAACGGTTTCATGCCTTTACCAAAAGCATTAGTGCAAAAGTGAACATAAAAGACTACTCCGGAATCAGAACTCACCCCGCCTCTTCCTCTTACCACGCTGTGACGTTCAACCGCACATTTCTGAGACTGAGTTAAGTCACAGAATTAAAAATAAAATAGAATAAATAGCCTCAACAAATCCTGGTCTTACTTTGGCTCTAACACTGACAGGAGGAAAATACACCGCATTCTAGACGCATAAGCGGCCTTAGGTGATTTCAAAATCGATAAGAGATTGAATTTGTAGAAACCGTTTTACAAAGAAAAAACTATTTTAAATTGGGTTCTTTCCAATCAAAAAGGAGTAAGCAATGGAAAGTTACTACTTTCAAAGAAAGTCATTTTTATTAAAAGGTTACTAGGAAAAGGTGAGTTGCATGACAGGAAAACACAGACGTTCACACATATACACATATATATCGCTATATAAAATATATTGCCGGAGGCACACACGATGATTTATTGAACCAAATTGAATTTAAATGGAAACCTTAATATAAATTATCTTCGTTGTAATCAACTAGAGATTTTTTTCACTTTTAAAATTAAGAAAGCAAATATCTTACAATGAATTCCACTTAAGCTTTTTGAATTTTGCGATGAAGAATTTTTATTATTAATTATTGTTTAGTCCACATTTTATTGTTTTTTCATTGAGGATTATTTTGAATTTTTGAGAATTTTGGGGAAGAATTAAATTTTAACGTGAATGCTACTGAAGTGATAGCGGTGTGATTTACCAAGTACGTTTTATACAATAGTTGACCCTTACCGGTCTCCGTCTTCATGAAAGCTGATGCTCGATTTTATGTACAAATATAACGCCAAACTAGATCCTAATTTTGTGTCTCTCAATATGCAAGTGTAGTTGCGAATTTTCTTGCACACAGAGAGACACACACATATGAATATATTCTGTGCATTTAAGTAGAAACGGTTCTTTAAGGCAAATATTATTAAAGACGACAGATAATTTGTGTCGATTAATTTAAATGATCGACTTTTCCAAATTAAGAATAATCTTTCTCGGACAAGAAAAAATTCCATCGAAGATTGTTTGAAGTTCATTTTAGAAGAAAATTACGATAAATATGCTCCAAGATTTCAACTTTATTAAACCATATACGTGTGTTCGTATATATATATATATATATATATATATATATATATATATATATTTATTTTTTCCAAGCTCTACTTAGCGTATTGAGCACTCTACGTTTTAGCCTTATTTCTCGCTTGGTTTTTTTTGGGGGTGGGGGGATAAAAACTTAAGTTTTCATGTCTTATAAGCGAAAGTGAGTAAATGATTATTTACACTATTTACATTCTTCGGGCTATTGTTCACATCGTTTTTTTCATATTCACGACGTTTTAAAACTTCTCCCTGTTAAATTTTAATCCCCACTTTCACCTTCAGGCCTTCCTGTTCGTCTTTGTTCTCTTACACCTCTCTCTAGAGTTTTCATACATCTCCCTCTCACACTTGTTTCCCACTCCCACATACACTCTCACTAAAATTTTGCTTTTTATACCCTGTGTTATATTTTCCGATTTCTTTCTGAATTTGTAGGTCTGATGAATTGGATCGTGATTACGATTCCAAGGTAATAAATTATAACCATTGAATATTAGTGTTTGAACCTTTTATATTACAAGGTAGCCAAAAACGTTCTGTCCGTTTTTTGATTAGTCATTGAATAAAGTTGAAGTATATACGAAATGCGTGTAGCAATTGTTTTCAAATTCGGACAGCCGGAAGTAGGAACATCAAACGTTATAAAAAACAAGCTCACCGTGCCCGGACAGCTGTGAGAAGGATGGCAATGTCTAGAGATCTCGTTCGGGGCTGTTTGCTTTACGACTTCAAAATGGGCTTATCAGCAGCTGCATCAAGTCGTCGCATATGTCAAGTGCTTGGGGATAGTGCTGTGGATGAACGTACTGCAAGGCGTTGGTTTCAAGAAATTTCAAGTCGGGAGATTTGTCTCTCCATGGTGAGCCTCGCAGTGGACGACCACAGGTCTTGAATGACGGAGTCCTGAAGGCGGCCATTGAAGAGGACAGTAGTCTAACGTGTGGTGAACTTGCAAGACAGTTCAACGTTTCCGCTGAAACAGTTAGACTTCACCTGCACCGCCTAGGTAAGACGTACAAACTGAGCAAGTGAGTTCCGCAAACGCTGTTGGAGGTCCACAAGGGACAACGAGTGGCAGCCTGCGTATCGCTGCTTTCTCGCCACCGCACCGCAACCTTAGTGCTTACCAGTGATAAAAAGTGGGTTCTGTACGAAACTCCCAAGCGTTCCAGACATTGGTTGTCTCCTCAGGATGCTGTCCCTCACACCGCAAGACCGCCTATGCACCCACACAAGATCATGCTTTGTGTCTGGTGGACATGTCGTCAAGTGGTTCATTATGAACTGCTACCAATGGGCCCAATGGTCACTGGAGACCTATACTCGCAGCAATTGAAACGTGTGCAACAGGCATTGCGCCAGAAGGAGCCAGCACTGGTGAATTGCAAAGGTGTGCTTTTCCTCCATGACAACGCCAGGCCGCATGTCGCACGAGTGGTCAGGGATACCATACAGCAACTTGGGTGGGAGACTTTATGCTATCCACCTTATTCACCTGACCTTGCGCCATCCGATTACCACCTCTTCCACTCCCTGGATAATCATCTTCGTGGGAAATCCTTCACCAATGAAGCAGACTTGCGCAAAGCCCTCACGGACTTCTTTGCATCAAAACCCCCCGAGTTCTACCGCAAAGGCATTGAACAGCTGGAGACACGTTAGCAGAAGGTGCTGGATGCCGATGTCGATTACTTCGAAGACTAAATATAAGTTACACATACTGTGAAGCGTTTTATTTTTTCCTTTAAAAACGGACAGAATTTTTTTGGTTACCTTGTATATTCTTACTCTGTCCTGGACATTGAGTTCTACCTGGATTCTCTACTCTTGGAATTTATATATATATATATATATATATATATATATATATATATATATATATATATATATATATTACACACACACATACACACATATATATATATATATATGTATGTATGTATGTATATTGATCACTAATATTATCAATCTATATATATATGTATATATATATATATATTTATATGTATATATACACACACACACACACACACACACACACACACACACACACACACATATATATATATATATATATATATATATATATATATTAAATTATATAAATATAATTTCAAGGAATGCTATATTTATAGTGCTCAATATCAGCGATAGAACATATTTAATTCGTCAGGTCATCTTGTCAGGCCAAATACCATGAGCTGGGAGTTAACTTCAATGATTCCCACTCCTGTTAACTTAAGACATTACAAGGGAAGGTTGCGAAAAAGCAAAATGTTGATATTCAGTGTCAAACCAAAAAGCACTCATTATCTCAAGGTATGCGAAAACAAGAAGCGCTTCTTTTTATCTTAAGATCGCATAGCGTGAATCACGGAGTTAAGATTTGCGCAGGAGTCCCTAAGAGCCGTTTGGCTTATTAGTGTTACTACTTTGTCTTAGTTTAATTTCTAGAAGGGGCAAGCATTTAAATGTTTTTGTGTGTGTCGGTTTCTGTTTTGGGGGGAAAAGTGAGGTGTTATCTTTTTGCGTTTTATTTCGTATTGTTTCTTGTTTGTTTTTGTTTTTTTCGTGGTTTTCTTTTTTCTCTTTCTTTTGTCTTTTTGTTCGCCAGGCTAAGTTTTGTTAGGGTTCTTCGTTGACACTTACCAATATCTTGGTATAATATTAATATATATATATATATATATATATATATATATATATATATATATATATATATATATATATATATATATATATATATATATATATATAGATAAGGAAGCTGGCTAGAGGTTCCTTTGTCTCCGTGTACACAATCCAAACCATTTGATTCTCCTTCACTCTACCAATTCACTGCAACTCGAACAATAAAGATATTTATATATGAGTTTATCTAAGTGTTCGTCTCCTTATATGAGCCCTGTAACAATATACTACAAATATAAAGCAGTAACACGAAGGGAAATAGACAAATCAGGCAAAGCTGACCACATATGGAAAGAAAGGGGAGATCACCGCCCCATTGTGGATTGAGATTGAAATAATAGACAGAACATCACTGGGAAATATGAAAAATTAAAGAATCAGCACAAATATTAGGCCACAAAAATCTCCTGAGCCGACCAAGCATAGAAATGAATACAATATGGGAACCAGTAATACGAATACTTGATAAAAACAATGAAAAACAAAAATTGTTCTGGTAAAAAAAAAGTCATTATGTTCATACGTCCCAAAAGTTAATGCACTTATGTGTATTCTCAAAGAAACATGCCCCAGCGGATAAACACGTTGGTTTGGATCCAGTGAGTTGACAGAAGAGTTGTGAGTTCAATACCTGGCTACTGCAGTGGTGAACAAATACTTGGAGAGTTGAGTTAAAGGGAGATAACTGAGACATCCGGAAGAGGTATGGCACGTGGAACGTGAACAATCAATCCCGGTGGAGGAAGTAAATAATTCAGTTCAAAATTCCAATCGCTTGAAGAAGCGGTCGAAACGTCGTGTACATGGAAAAACGATGTGGACAATGAAAATGACGTCATTTATTTACCTAGACGTTTTTAGTCAGATGAATATTCATTAGCGTCTCTTAAATTTTAAAAGTTTGCTAAACTAACATTTTTACATTGGTTTATAAATCTTTGTTGCAAAATAAAATCCTTACATTTTCCTTGACAAAGTCCATCATAGGAAGAAACTTGTCGGCTAGCTTTTCTCTTTGTCCTTATTCAGATAGATAGATAGATAGATAGATAGATAGATAGATAGATAGATAGATAGATAGATAGATAGATGCATGGATGATAGTTATCACATCCAATTCTGGGAAGAAAAAGTTATATACTTTTATGTTAATGATACGGCTTGTTCACATCTCAGCACGAAATAAGAGACGTGGCTATTATTTCTCAGTACAGCCAGAGAATTAGTTAGAGAGATGGAGGGAGTGAAAGAGAGAGAGGGATACAGATAGAGAGAGAAAATCTGATATTGAGCAAAACAGATAAGGACGTCAAATTAGAAAAAGCGAACAAAAAAATCAGGAACAAAGTAAAACTAATCTCTCTTCTTCCTTTTGTGTATGCTTCTTTTAATTCTATCAAGAAGAGTCTTCATTTTTGCTTTTTTTTCGGATTTGGCAGATAGTGCGTTTGAAGTCGATATCTGAGTCTATCACGTTCTCAATTCGTCATAATATTCTATGAAAACTGCTTTTTAATGACAATTGTATAGGGCTTCGTTTTATTTTTCTTTCTTTCGAAATGATATTTTTCAATGTTACTCTCGGTAGACCTTCAAATAAAAACGGGATGAATCTTTTTATATCTCCTACTTAACATTAATTCCAACTTCAATAAGGAAAAGAACGTAATCTTTGAGTAGACCAAAAAATAGAAGAGACGTTATAAATCGATGATTATGTTTTATTATTCTTGCTACCTACTTCTGTTCATTCAACCTGATTTTTCCTAATATCTATCTATCTATCTATCTATCTATCTATCTATCTATCAGTCTTTTAATTACCTATCTATCCTAATCTTTTAATTATCCGTGCCTCTCTATTTATCTCTCACAGTATTTTCATTATCTACCTATCCCAATCTTTTAATTATCTATCTATATATCACAGTTTATTAATTATCTATCTATCTATCTATCTACAACAGGCTTTTAATTATCTATCTATTACAGTATTTTAATTATGTATCTATCACAGATTTTATTTATCTATCTTTCTATTCATACATATATATATATATATATCACTCTTTTAATTATCTATCTCAACCTTTTAATTAACTGTCTATCAATCTATATATTTATCAATCAGTCTTTTTATTATCTATCTATATCAATCTTTTAATTATTTATCTAACTATCTATCTATCTATCTATCTATATATATATATATATATATATATATATATATATATATATATATATATATATATATATATATATATATATATATATCACAGTCTTTTAATTATCTATCACAGTCTTTTTATTATATTTCTATTACAGTTTATTATTTATCTATCATGGTCTTTTAATTATAAATCACAAACTTTTAATTTTCTATCTATCTATCTATCACAGTCTTCTAATTATCCATCTATCTAAATTTTTAATTATCTGTCTGTCTATGTATCTATCTATCCCAAACTTTTAATTATCTATCTATCTATCTATCACAGTCTTCTAATTATCCATCTATCTAATTTTTTTAATTATCTGTCTGTCTATGTATCTATCTATCCCAATCTTTTAATTATCTATCTATCTATCTATCTACACACGCAAACACACACATATATATAATCATCATTCCATATGTCTGATTTTCTTTGTGTGTAGTAGATATTTATGTAAACGATAATTGAAAGTATTCATCAGCTTTCATGATTACATATTTATAATTACACAGACTCACGGGGCATTTGAGACTCACGAGGCGGATAGAAAGCAAGAGGGACAGAAGCAAACAACGCATAACATACTTAATGAGCTTCTGTAAATGGATGATAGGATAGTGTTTAGGAGAGATAACAAAAAGATGAAATTTATTAAGCGCTACAAAGGAAAGGAAATTGTGGAGAGCCATGATCACCAACGGCTAGAAGGTACACGGCGCAAAGAAGAAGTAGTAGAACAACAACAACAACAACAACGTCGTATGTATTTTAACAATTACAGGGATCTACTTTACGACGGCGGGAAAGTCATTAAAATCGAGATGACAGATTGAGGCCAATAATATAGCAAATTCTTTTGATTTTATCCAGAATCTCAACTAGATGACTACGGTCATTTGATTTAATTTACTTGTGTGAAAGAATGATTCGAAATGAAATCACTCTTAACCTGGATACCCAACAATTGATATCTTGCTACAAACAGATTCAAGCTGACTAAATATTTATGGCTTCCCTCGTAACGAAAATTATTAGGTATTTCCGGCTGATGGCAAAGATTGGTGAGTCACCGTAACATTTCCGTAATAATATTTTTTCTAGGTAGGCAGTCTCTTTCCACTTGAGACGATGGCGTAATACAATCTTCTTGCACCCTTATTGGGCTTTATTTTATACTAAACTAAGCTTTAAAAGCATCAGCAGTTCTATGCACGATGATAATATGTAGAATTGGTTGTCTGGTTCGTGACTGAAATAGATAGGTGCTTTTCATAAACAATAGTAATCAGTGTTCGATCCTAGGTAAAACGTCGAATTTCGAATACTGATTTTTTATGTTAGCCAAGATTCCTACATTTCTAAAATTGGCGCGATACAATCTTCCTACATATATTCTCTGCTGTTTAGCCTTGAATCTAGGAGGTTAAACTGAGAAACTTTAGAATTATTAAAAAGAGAAGCAATATTTATTAAGTGAGTATAGTTTTTTTTTGTTTTTTTACCCAGACACAAGTATAGGATATGCAGTAAGGCTTGAACTGCCTACTCAGTAGGCAGCATCGTTAACCATAACCCTAAAACGAATTCTTCGTTCTCTTCTTTTTCATGATTATTTATATAACATAAGCATAATGTTCTCCACTGTCTGGAAACACATGAAAATAATTATGGCAAATCGAAAAAAAGTGGGTCGTATGTAAAAATGAGAACATATATGTAATTATACCTTAAGGATATCTATTTCTGATAGTTCCAAAAAGATGTCAAAATTTTGATTTCTGTCTAAGTTGTTATGTCAAAGATTCTTTTCTTGTTTTTTACATGTATAATCTTAGCAGCCAATGAAATATGTAGAACCTTTTATTATAAGTTTGCGGATATCATAGAAATAAGTTTTAGCCTTAATATTTCCAATATTCGGAAACGTAAGTGGCGTCTGTTTGCATTTATTCTGATTCAGCAAAATTTTACAGACAAACGTTTTGCTTTGTCACTGCCTTCATAAGTCAGACATACAGTTTCAGATTACATTCTCGTTGTGTTGTTCGTTGTAAATACTTACACTTTCGATGCAAGTCTAAAATCACTGACATTCTAAAAGGATCGCATTTTAAGAAAAACACTAAACTCTTGACTTGCGACGTTATTTTATTATATATTGCGGTCCCAATTTCTCCTTCGAGAGATACTGAAATCAAATATTATTGTGGAAGGGATACGAAAAACCGAAACGATTTTGTAATTGGGTCTGTAAACATTGTCAATCTGCTCGTTAAAAGCGAAATAAATGTCGGTAAAATAAGTTTTAGTCTGGATTGGATTAGTGTGACGAGAAGACAATCGTTGAAATAAAAGGTAAGCGAAACTGGACAAGAGTGTCGCTAAAAGAAATAACGAGCGGATGAGAAATAGTCTTAAGTCTTCGAAAATCCGATAACAAAAGTTATTATGCAGATAAAGTCTTCGCTCCGCGTTCAAATATAAGCCGAGAGGCGTAGAATAGGCTTATTACTACATCGATTTTTTTCTCCTTAATTGCATTTATTAAGTTTAGACTGGCTTAAGACGAAACATGTGAGGCGCCCATTTAGAATAGCAAACATTACGAGTATTCTAAAAGACCAGCTTTACTTAGCATTCCACGACTGTAAATCGCTTCTTATTTTTAATCAAGGGATTAATACAAAAATAATTAAGGATGGAGATGTGACTAAAATTAGTTTTAATTTCACACATATGTATATGCCTTTTTGAGCTGTATACTATAATCAGACCCAAATAATTGTATTCAACTATAAGATGGATTGTCTTTCCTACATTAAGTTAGTTCGTGACTGTATACAGCGACGGGGCTGAAACTATATGTATTGGTAATTGCCTTTCCATTGGACTATTGGACTACATCCATATCAAAGGAAAAAGGGACAAGGGAATTCCGGTAAGCCTGAATGAATGAATAGCGGAAAACGGGTGGGAGGGATGGTAAAAAAACAAAAGAGCCACAATGAATAGGAAGTTGTAAAGAGCTATAATCACCCACGCCCTGAAGGGACACGGAACAGAAGAAGAAGCTTCCAGCGGTATGTAGAGGGGGGAATACTGAATGGGTAACAGTATGCCTTCCATATCTACCAAACCCAGGCCATTTACACTGGAGAGACGGGAAGCTGCACCTAAAACATAATACATAACACAACATTATAGTCTACCGTAATTGATCGAGACCCCGTCTTTCATGCGTCATATTTGCACAAATCTGCCAGCTATTCACAATTAATTAAAAAGAAAATTGATGCAAAAATAATAGGTACTAGAAAGACCCGTGAAAATTTCATGGTTTCCTATTTTAATATTCTGATGAAAGTTAATTCTTCAATTAATGATGGAATAATCTCATGGAAAGTTCTACAACAATAAAATATTTGTAGAAATTCCCCATATCGGATCGTTAAATATTTGAGCTTAACAACTTTAACAAAATATTTAAATAACAATCGTAAATATGAATGCTGGTCGTTATTTTAAAAAGTAAGGGGGTACAAATGAAAGATTTTAAATTGACAACTTTTTTCCATTTCACTGGAAACATATATTAAACACGTCTATATTCCATTCTTTCTTTCTTTCTTTCTTTCTTTCTGTTATGGTAATTTACCCACGCACGCATAGATTCTCCCAGTTATAAATAGGAGCAGGTACTGCCTTTTGGAGAGAGAAGTTTACAGCAGTCAGCTCTGACAGTCGGACCAAACATTCTTGCTGTAACACTCTCGTTTGTATATGTTTGTATTAATGTTTCTGTTACTATATTTGTTTAACTCAGTTCCTCTCTTGTGTCTTTATTTCTGACCAAAACAAGGCCGCAACACTTTCTATTCATTTTTCTCACTGAAACCTAGTAGCGTCTCTGATATGTCATTTCCGTGATTTCACGCGGTCAAAACGGAATAGTCCATTATTTATGAGGTATTGGCAGGGCGTGACTGTCGTGCGAACTAACAAAGGAACTAACTAACGAACAGAGAGACAAGAAGAATTAAAATAAGATGACTTCATGTTGCCGTTGATGGTCCTGGATCATCGAGCATCTAAGGCCATGCTATACATCAGGCACTATTTACATTATCCGGTCGTCATCAGGTGATTGTCGATTCGGATAAACCCCAGGGAATTTCAAGGAGTTGATTGTTCTCATGGTCAACCGAACGAGAACATTCTGATGAAGACCAGAAGGAACAACGGCCGAAAGTTCGTGATAACAACAACAAAGACCATGACAACAGTCCGCGTGTAAATAATGTAAATAATAACTCCTCATCCCTGAAATACAAACATAAATTCTTCACGCATGGTTTCAGAATCAATACTGTCACCGACTTTGAGGTACTGGATATGGTGGTCAAACACCGGATGAAGCCTTGTTCCAATGGGACACTGCTCATTTCCAACATGGAGACGCAGGAGTGGAGAGCCGAGACTTGTTTCACAGTCATGTGACCTGCCTCAGAAAAAAATGTTCTCCTTGCTCACCCTATTATAATTTGTCTGCGGTGTTGTTGACCTACAATTCTAAGAAAAGGTTGCCATCATGGATATGAACGAGAACCACCTAACTGTGGATGTTGTCTTTTCAAAAATTAAAGTGGTTTTATTTGAATAACTGTTTTTCAAAGATAAATATAGGCAAAAATTATTTTGAAAATATATTGATTTTTATATTGAAAACCTTTGTTCTTCTAGCTGGCATAACTTGCTCCCAGTACCATGCGCAACCAGCGTATACACATACAGACAATTCTGTGTGTGTGTGTGTGTGTGTGTCTGTCCTACTCTCTCTCTCTCGCTCTCTCTTTTTCTCTCTCAATATATATATATATATATATATATAATTAAGTAATTCATCGAGTCTGAAACCTCAACAGAATGCAGAAAGCACAGGACGGCCGTTTCGTCCTATATTTGGGACTCATCAGCAGTGCGCATCCACTACCGAGAATTGAAACCCTGACAGTTAGGTTATCAAGCGAACACCATACCAACTGTTCTACAACGCTCGCTCACAGATTCCGTGGTGGAACTCAACTGAGATTCTCTCTAATCATAGGACTCTGGAGCCACGACTACAAGCCGTCCATATCTCGCCTCTTGGTCGTTTGTTTTTTGATGAATTTTACCTTCTCGAATTTCTGCTGATATGTACTGGCTATATTCCTGCCTAAGCTTCTGAAAAGCCGCGCCATTTCGGATTTTGGAAGAGCTCTGACCTAATAGTCAGTATATATTGGCCTTTATCAAAGGTACTCCAAATTTTCTTTTCTGCGTCATTCAGCATATCAAAATGAAATAGTCAATCCTGACTAACATAACTCTGACTGTGACATGCGCATTTGATTCGAGAGCGTATCTGCACTATCGGTCATATCGTTTTGGCTCGTCACTGTATATACAAAAATATTATTATCAGTATTATTATTATTAATATTTAAATTTCCATAGCTCCTATTCATAGAATCAGATGAATGACCTTACCACACAGAAAGTTAACGTACCTGAAGGCAAGAGAAAATAACTTTTTCAACCATGAAATGCCTTAAGCTCACCTGGTATAGGCATGTTACCGGCCACGATCGCCTGTCGAATATGATCCTCCAAGGCACAGTTGAATGTAAGGGCTGCAGAGGTCGGCAACACAAAGCTGGGTTTGACAACATCGTTAGATTGGCCTGTAATCCAAGTGCACATGACAGATTTCGAATACATCGAGTGATGGCGATCCCTGACAGTACAATGCAGAATGGCTGCCCAAATACTTTAGGTCACAAAACTAAATAACTTGGTATGCATTTCTCACGAAATTGTTTTATAGTCGGGTTCTGATTTTACAGATAGATAGATAGATAGATAGATAGATAGATAGATAGATAGATAGATAGATAGATAGATATGTACAGAAGCTACTTAATTTTCCTAAATTATCCACATTAATATATTGTTTAATTTACCGGAAGAACGCCTTGGATAGCATATTGGTTAGCAAACTCATTTTGTTGACCATTTTGCTAGAATACTAGGTCCGATTATCAGTGAGTATATTATGTTTCACAGACAAAATATACACGTAAATAAAAATTGACATACATGAATAAAGATAGATAGATAGATAGATAGATAGATAGATAGATAGATAGAATAAGAGGCAGAAATATATGCACAAAGCGAGATGAAGAGAGAAAAAGAACTTGTAGCTGTTACATTCTCCAGGCCCATTCAGGCTATTAATACTGAGACAGTATTAGATAGATAGATAGATAGATAGATAGATAGATAGATAGATAGATAGATAGATAGATAGATAGATAGATAGATTTTCAGTGTTTTCCATCCTAAGGACACTGCTAGATATGATAAGAGAATATGACACTTCTTTAGAATAAAATAACTGCGTCAAGTGTGTCTACTTCTTTATCAGAAAGATGGAGCAGCTGTCAATTATTTTCCTCGATACCATTATTTTTTAATAACTACCTTACGCCAATATATTTACTTGCTTACTAAAAATAGAATCTTTTCTTATCTGAATGGAGAGTTTGTCTAACTTTTTACTCACTCAGCCGCCAGAAAGAAAACTCCCACAAGACAAAATAATGTAATTCTGACGAAAATGAATAACCACATTAATGTGACATATTTGTTTGCTTCTTTTAAGTTGTTTTTATTTAGTTTTTTTTTTTTTTAGTTTTTCCTACAAATCTGTACCTAAAGATAATTCTAACTTCAGCGCCGTTGTTTTAACAGGTAAATACA
This sequence comes from Acanthosepion esculentum, assembly GCA_964036315.1. Lineage (NCBI taxonomy): Eukaryota > Metazoa > Mollusca > Cephalopoda > Sepiida > Sepiidae > Acanthosepion > Acanthosepion esculentum. Next base: position 63,513,655 of record OZ038475.1, on the reverse strand, counting down.
TATTTTTTTTAATATTCTATACTACGTAAAACATAAAGGTGACAATAAAATAAGCAATGTCAACAAAGACATGAATTTAGACTTGTTTGATTTCTTCTCTTCTTCTTCTTTTTCTTCTTCTTCTATGTCCCGTGTCCCTTCAAGATTTTGACTATCATAGCTCTTATATCCTCAGTAAATTTTGTCTATTTACTATCTCTTCTAGTCCCTGTTCTGCCAACCATTTACACAATCTTGTTAGGTAGGTTATTAGCTGTTTTCATTTATCCATCTTGCTTTCAATATGTCCTGTGAGGAACAACTTTTCTAAGTCCTCTTTCCTTATTATGTGCCCTAGAAGATTCAACTCTCTCTTTCTGATGTTATGTGTAAGTGTCCTTTTCGTTTCCATTTACTCGAAAACATTGTCATCGATCGCATGTTCAGTACATGGTATCCACATTTCTATTGCTTCACTTACTTTTGATAGCGAAGACAAACTTCTTCTATGTGCTGTGTCACCTCGGGATGTTAGCGATCATGGCTCTCCACAAGTTCATATCCTTTGTATGTATTAATAAATATTATGATTTTGTTATCTCTCCTAAACCTTGATCAGTCATTCATTTACTCAAGTAAGTGGAGCAATAAAAATGTGGTTCTACAGAAGGATGTTGTGGATAACATATGCTGAACACACGAGCAACGAAAATCTTTTAGAGAAAATGGAAAGAGAGAGTTGAATCTTCTAGGGTACATAAGGAAAGAGAACTTAGTAAATTTGATCCTCACAGGACATATTGAAGGTCAGAGTGTAAAAACTAATAACCTAACTAACGGAATTGTGTAAATGGTTGGCAGAACAGGGATTAGAAGAGATAGTAAAAAAAACAGAATTTACTGAAGACTACAAAGGATATGAACTTGTGGAGAGCCATGATCGCTAACATCCTGAGGTGACACAGCACATAGAAGAATTTTGTCCTCACTATCAAAAGTATTCAAGCAACAGAAATGTGGTTCTACAGAAGGATGTTATGGATAACATGTACTGAACATGCAAGCAACGACAATGTTTTAGAGAAAACAGAAACACATAACATCAAATAGAGAGAGTTAAATCTTCTAGGGCACGTAATAAGGAAAGAGGACTTAGAAAATTTGTTCCTCACAGGACATATTGAAAGTAAGAGGGATAGAGGAAAACAGCTAATAACCTACCAACAATATTGTGTAAATGGTTAGCAGAGCAGTGATTAGAAGAGATAGTAAATAGACAAAATTTACTGACTACAAAGAACAGGAAATTGTGAAGAGCTATGATCTCAACATCTTGAAGAGAAACGGGACAAAGAAGAAAAAGAAGAAAAAGAAGAAGAAGAAGAAGAAGAAGAAAAATTCAAATTCATGTTTTCGTTGACATTGCTTATTTTATTGTCAACTTCATGCTAAAAGAATTTTTTTTTTAAATACACATTTGCCTGTTAAAACAACAGCGCTGAAGTTAGAATTATCTGATTTGTAGGAAAAACTAAATAAAAACAACTTAAAAGAAGCAAACAAGTATGTCACATTAATGTGGTTATTCATTTTCGTTAGCGTTACATTATATCTTGTGGGAGTTTTCTTTCTAGCAGTTGAGTGAGTAAAAAAAGTTAGACAAACTCTCCATTCAGAAAAGAAGACTTTTATTTTTAGTAAGCATGTAAATATATTGGCGTATGGTAGTTATTAAAAAATAATGGTATCGAGGAAAATAATTGACAGCTGCTCCATCTTTCTGATAAAGAAGTAGACACACTTGACCATTAGCATATGTTTAAAGGTTTTTATATATATATATATATATATATATATATATATATATATATATATATATATACAAGCGTATATATTGAGTTCAACGCTGTGTGGCTCCAATCTCTTTCATAATGTTCACCCTTTACAAGAGGCCACTCGAGGTAAAGGGTTACGTTAAGGGGTAGTTTATATGGCTAGGAGGGTAAGATAACTGTTGACTCTAGTCTTGAACAGGTTTGTAGTGATCAAGGAAATATCCTCTTGGTAGTCTATTTCATAGGGCAGTGATTCGCTAGCAGAAGCCGTTTGAGTGGAACTTACTACTTGACGATGGAATACGGAGGGAATGTTGGTGGTTTGATACTATGTAAGTGATATAGCATGTCCTTGAATGCAAGTTATGATATTCATGGTTTGGTTTGGTTTCTTTTGTGGCATATCAGCCGACAATATTTTTATTGCTGGTAATATTTTTTTTCAAAAATGTATAACTTGCAATATTTTTCTATATACGGTAATTTTTTTTTTCCTAAAATGTATTGCTGGTAATAATGTATTTTCAAAAGAATTATTGCTGGTATTTTCCAAAAATTTATTACTGGTTATAACTTTTTTACAATGTATTTCTGGTATTAAGACCTATTTTTACACTTTTATAGTGTTTTGACCATAGTTTGGGGATTAACTATTTGTCCATAGCTGGGACCCTAACAGGTGCTACCAACCCGGGTCAGGATGGACCTTGGAACACCAGCAATTAAGAGATGGTTCCATGTTCCTCAAAACCTCCTGATCAGAGGCCTTGCTGTTGGATGTAGTTTATTGTCTTACCCAGGACACGGATGTAATTTATCGTCATACCCAGGACGGGATATTTATGGTAGAGGAGTTTGTTTGTTTTTTTGTTTTTTTTAAGCGTATCACCCCAAGCAAGGCTGGAGGCCACTATCGCGCAAGGGGTTAAAGAAGGGTTGGAGGAAGAGCAGATAGGAGTGGTAAAGGAGAGGATGTGGAGAAAGAGAAAGACAGTGGGTCGATCAAGGCAAGGGGGTTGCAGAAGATTTAGAGCGAGAGCAGATAGGAATGAAAAATGAAAGGATGTGGAGAAGGGAAGTGGATAGATCAAGGCAACTATTATTTAATATCGAGGACAGAGCGCATAGAAATGAACATTGTGTAATGACTGGAATTTTCACACCTTAATTGATCATCATAACGATAAAGATGTGTGTGTGTGTGTGTGTGTGTGTGTGTGTGTGTGTGTGTGTGTGTGTGCGCGCGCGCACGCGCGTTCGCGCTTCAAGATTATATTGTTAATATCGTTCTGCTAGGCTGGCGTCCCCCAGTCGGAATGGAAGGATAAAATTGTGTGATTTTTTCTGAAGCCCTTATTTTAATTTGTGATGTTGATTGTCGTCTGATTATGTTTTCTCTTGTTTATCTTTCGACGTAGACGATCTGGCTAGATAAGATAAGATAAGTTCCAGTCTAAATCTTCTTGCTTTGTTGGAAGTTGTATTTTTTTATTTTCTCCCAGCTCTGCAGTGAATTTAAGACAAATCTTTCTGTAATTATATTAGAATAGCTTGAAAGCAAAAAAAAGTCTTGTATTTTCTGATTAAGTATAAGTTTGTGTTTGCTTTTTCCATGTCGGCAGGATGTGTGTCAGTAGGATATAAAATCCGAAAAAAGGTTTGATAAATCAGATAAATTGAAAAGCTTTTTTCTTGACTACGCCTTTCACCTTCGTTAGATAGACCAATACCTCTTAACAAATATATAGATGAATGCGGAGAAACGAAACCTGCCAAATATTAATATCTTCCCATTCTATCAATGCGACCACAACACTACGGAACAAAATCGTATTTATAAAGAAACATATTTATCAACAAGTTTAAGCCAATACTGAATTCATTGCATAAACCAGAGGCACGTCCATCAAAATAGATTCTACCATATTTTCCTTGCCATAAGTGACATATAAAGGCAGTTACGCCACTTGTTTTTTTTTTTCATTTGTTCAAATCACAAGTGTCAACACGTGGAAATATAAACAGTTACAAACTTTTTGAAAAGCTAAAATCGAAGCCGATTAAATTAAAACAATTTAAAATAAAAAAGCAAAAGATTTTTTTTCTGAAAACCCAGTTGTAATTAACACAATTTTAATTTTATATTTCTCTTTAAAAATACATATATTATAAATATTACATATAAATAAATATAAATATTTTTTTTTTCAAATCTTATTTTCTTACAATCTCTATATATACAGGGTGTATCAAAAATAACTTTACAAACTTTAGGGGCGTGTTTCTCACATCAAAACAATAAAAATATATGTTCACAAATATTTCGTTTTTGAGTTAGTAAGTTTAAAGAAAGTTTACAGTAGATGGGGCTGTGTTGCCATATAGACTAGGTTACATTTGTCATTCGTGTATATTGGTGGCTATTCTACCTTCACCATATAACATGTGTAGTAGTGAGTTAACTGAAAAAATGTTCTGTTTAACAATGGCAGAATATTCATATCGCGAGCAGGCAGATGTGATTTTTACCTGCGGCCACGCGAACGGTAATGGACACGAGGCTGCACAGCTGTATTAAATTGCATTTCCAGACCGAAGGCAGCCGAATCATCCAATGTTTGCTGTTGTTCATCCTCGCCTTACCGAGACGGGATCGGTGGCACTACAAACTATGGTAATAAGTATTTTGGGATTGCGTCTTGGATTGTACATTTAACACCGTCTACTATAAACTTTAAACTTAATAACTCAAACACGAAAGATTTGCAGACATATGTTTATATAGATTTTTATCCTTGTTTTAATGTGAGGAATCCGTCCCAAATGTCTGTAAAATTATTTTGATAACCATATATATATATATATATATATACATGTATAAATATAAATATTTAGAGGCGACAGTCTATTTCATACTGCATGAAACAGACTGTCGCCTCCAAGTGTTGACTTCTATGTTCACTTTTATATTTACACACGCTCTATCTCTGATATTGAGCACTTTATCCCATAAATATAGCACACTAAGACTATATTTCTTATATATATATATATATATATATATATATATATATATATATATATATATATATATATATATATATATATACAGGGTGTATCAAAATACTCAAATACATATATATATATATATATATATATATATATATATATATATATATATATATATATATATATATGCATACACACACATATATATATCCTCACATACACACATATATAGTGGGTTGGTTTTTAAAACAATTTTTATTAAAAAAAAGGAATATAATTCAGCAATAACATTTTTAAATGATTATTCCGGAGCCTATGATTATCGACACGAATTTTATTAACTGAAATATTTTTTTTTAAAGTAAACAAAACAGCAATTTTTATTAACAAATAACTCGCCAACAAAAACACCTGATAATTATGCATCAACCCAATATATTCTCTCTCTCTCTCTCTCTCCCTCTCACTATCTCACACACACACACACACACACACACACACACACACATAGAAGGTATTTTTTACTGTTAGTTCACTAAACAGAAGGCGCAAGAGCTACTCAATGTAGCGGGTTACTGAGTGGGAATATTGTAAAGGGGGAAATAGAATGTGCATATCATGATAGCGAATAGAATAAATATCGTTTTATCCTGGACTTGAAGAGACCAAAACTGTAGTAGTCAGGGAATCATTCGCTCGGGAATTTGTTCTACAAAATAGAAGTTCAGGGAAAGCGAATGGGGATGATATAACTCCGTGAACAGGCATGGCGAGTCCTAGCTGTGAAGGTCTGAACTGGTGAAAATAAGGAATGTATCTCGTTTGAATATCTGCAATTGTAATAACGATATAGTGAGAGGCTAGCAACGTTTCTTCTATGTGATAAAGATTGCTGAGTGGAGAATAATGTATCACCAAAAACGCTGCGTAATCACTTTTGAACTATGTCGAGGCTGAACAAAGATGGTTGGGCAATACTAACTTAGATATGATAGCGAGACCCCATTCTTGGTCTGATTTGTAAAGATATAGCATGTAAGTAGGAATTAGATTTTTGTTTTTGAATGACAAAAGGAACCGATCATTCTTCCAGCCTCTTTAGCGATGGCACGAATATACGCGTTCAATTTGAGGTCGAGAGTAAGCATTAAACCCAGTAGGCGTTCGAGACAAGGCGCCTCTTTGAGGGTATGGTCACTCATCAGGATCGCTGCAGGTTTAGCGTCTGCTTGATGGTGATGGTAATCTTAATTTTGAATTTTGAAGGCATTGAATTATACCAGTCAGTCTCCACCCCCATAGATCTGTGAGGATTAGTATCAGAGAAGAGATCATCTGCCAGACTCTTGTCATCCCGATATTTGAAGTTGTACCCATACACCGTGGTATCATCTGCATATATATTTACTAAGGATCTGATGATGTTCTTACGCATATCGTTAATATAAAGGAGAAAGAAAGGAGAACCGATGAAATAACCGTAGAGGACGCCAGCATTGATTTTGTGTGCTTCAGAAGATTGGCTATTAATGACCACCATCATTGATCTATCTGACAGGAAAGAGTTGATAACTGAGAAGACTCTCCAAGAGATGCCATAGATTGCGTCGCAATCCTTTATGCTACACCTTGTCAAAGCGTCGAGATATCTAGGGTGATCACTCTAGAGATACTTTTATTGTCATGCGCTTCACTGTTTCTATATGTGATAATAGATGACATCAGCAGTGGACCTAGAAGAGCAAAAACCACACTATTTGTCGCTCAGGATTTTTTTCTTGTTGAGATGTACAGTTTCTTGTTGATGATAGCTTCAAAACGTTTGCTAATGATACTACGGAGGCAGATATGGCGATATTGTGACTGAGACCGGAGCCCACCCGCGTTGTTGTACACATGAGTTACACTAGTGCTATTCCATGTGCGTGGAAAACATTTCTTCTTAAGGCAGTGGTTAGAAAACTTTCCTGCAATTGTTGATAGTTATGAGCCAAGGTTCTTAAGTAAAATTACGGAGATTTTATCCGGACCTTCGTAAAGTCAAGGCAATCACATAATGGTGGGCAAGTGAAGATCAAACGAGAAAGATTATTTAGGATAAATATTGTTTCAAGAGAAAGATTTTATAGAGTTCGAGCGGAAGCAATACTGGCCACTTGGTCAATGAATGTCAAATGTTTCTTTATAGAGAAACGGCTACTAGAATTACCATAACAATACCATTTTCTTAAAACAACTTTTCAGGAAAGTAGGTTTATTAAATCCAGTACCTCTTATCGCTCTTTCAAGTATTGATGGGTGTTTCTTCCTAACCTTTTATGTGTACCAGAGCGGAACGCTAACATCTTGATTGTGTCACTATTTTCTTCTCGTGTTTAATCTGCTATCCATTGTAGTTGTTGCTGCTGCTGCTGCTGCTGAAACTCCTCAAGTGATGTGGTTTCTGTTATTTGGTAAAGTTCCTTCTTTGTGATTCTGTAGTGCACACTGAAAAATTGTCGAAAACAGTTAAAATGAGATTCACATAGTTTATTTTCTCATATAAATATAATTAAATATTTTTTTAAAATACCAACTTAATGCCATAATTATTATGAAAAACGTCAATTTGTATAATAAAAATCCGGAGTAGTGTATGTGATCTGATTAAAAGTGCTTGCGTGTATTTTTTTTTTTTTTAGGTTTCAATTGTTTTCATCTTTATCATTTTTTCTTTCTTTTGTTCTAATCTATTTTGTTATTTTCTCTTTGTCCAAACTCTCACAAAATAATTCTGCTAGGTGCCTGAAGGCTTCACTGTCCAACATTGTATCTGTTTTGTTCTGCATTTATAGCTATTTTCTAAGAAAACAACAGAAAGAAAAGAATCGAAATAAAGAAAGCGGCGTTTCTGGAATCTGGAAACGATGAGGAGTGTCACATTTTTCACCGGCCAAACATGGATGCAAAATGGTTGGTAAGTAAAACTCCATTTGCCGAAACAAAAAAGAAAAAAAATTAAAATAATCTGCCCTCACATTAAAGACAACAATTCCTCTTGGATTGAATTTCAATGCAGCGTTGCTATATTTATTCCTGGTTTTGCAGAAGTTTGTTAATGCTAAAGAACTTTTAGTGATACCATAAAAACGGTGCTAAAAATCGAAAGAGGAAAAATTTACTTTCTAAATAAGACAAGTTGTCTAACAACGATGTAGCCGAACCTGTTAAAGAAGTTACTTCAAAATAGAACGATAAAATGAGATCTGAAATGCTGCTTTAAGAGAAGATCGTGAAATAATCTATAACTTCATTGGAATCAGTTGACAAGATGTCATGCTATTGATTTCTTTATAATGCATCGACTGGCGAGATACTGGTCTTCTGAATGTTCAGGTGGTATTGAAAATATTGCAGTTTGATTTTATAACTATTGTAACGAATATATATCTTCACTAGGCGGCGATATTTATGCTGGAAAATGAAATAAAGACAATAAATAAAATAATAATCAGTAATAATAAAAATAAAAGAAAAAGAAATACATTTTCCCATGATGCTAAAAATAAAGGAAACTACTATAAACTTTCATTACCCTAATTGACTTGGCCCCAAACCCGTTAGGCGACATTGTTTAAGTTTATAAAAGAAACTTAAACAGACATTTCCTTCCTCTTTCTTCTTGTTGCACCAAGATGTATCAGGATGCGGAAAAAAAGAACGTTTTCTCGCTCCACTGACGACTGAACTCTCTTTCAAATTCCCAATGCACGGCGCTCGCAGTTGTCCTTCAAAAACCTCCACCTATGAAGTAAATCAACCCTTTCTTTGGTCGTTCCACCTCAGTGCATGGCTGACTTGAGCTCGCTCATTATAACTATGCTTAAATCCTCTAAAGATGAAGCACGTAGAAAACTTTGCTTTGATCGTTAAAACACTGCGCAAGGCTGACTTGAGCACAACCATTGTGCGATGCTTATACTTACCCTAACTTTAGAACAAAAAGAAAACGCACATACCCAAGAGACACTGAGAACTTTGTTTCGCTACAGTTCATGTTTTTTAAAAAGTGAGAATAAACGCGCCGTAGTAGAAACCCAAGTTTTTGTACGCTTCTTCATAATCGTTTACATGTGAACACGCACACATCTACGATACACCAACAAGCAATCTTTAAATTCCATATTGCATTTTGTTGGTCAATGGAACCCAAACAGTACCTAATAAAGATCTTAATCTCTCAAAATGGTGGCCTTCATGAAGAAATCTCATTTTGTATTATAATGTTACACATCAATGATGTAGCACAATGAAAACAAAACGTTTGACCATGTCACCTGAATTTAGGTGTTGTTAACTACGATGAAGAGCGCTTATTAAAGAAGAAATTCTGCCACGATGAGGCAGAGTTTCGGTGAGATCTGTTTGGGTGATCTCACAGTCAACAGTCGGCCCAAGCGGCTATAACCGAGCGGTACCAGCTGGATGTATACATTAGCATAAATGTGAGTTTCAGGACCCAATAGAAATCTGATTTCAAATTTCTCTACGGTTCTTCTGGTCGTTAGGTTGTCAAATGACTTGACTGAAGGAGAAACCTTGTCTCCCGTGCTACAACTCATTCTATTCTCTAAATAAAACAAGAAATCTGCAATAAAAAAAATCAAGATATGTGAGTTCAAATTAAAGGTCCTAAGCGAAAGACGATTGATAGATCGCCAGCCTACAAAGAAGTGCGAAGATGTAGCATTTTTTTATATCGATGCTCCAGACAATAAGAATATTGAAGGACCTGATGAATTGAAAATGTTCCTAATGATGATTATGTGATGATTATGTGTTTCAAATATATTATAATTACGTTTCATGAGTTGATTCCTTTTCACAGTATATTTCTGGAGAACTTAAAGAAATGTTTGTTAATGTTTTTATCTACTATGAACTAGAGAGTGATTAAATATAGTAAGTGAAATACGAGCTTGTGGTAACCACGAGGCAAAAAGTGACATTTTTACAGAAAAATCCCGCCTAGAGGCAAACAATAACAAAGGTAGTCTATCTATTCTAAAAATGTCAAATATCTCGGGGATATAGCTCAGTTATATCCCAAATTTCTTATAGGCAATAAGAAAATTAACACAAGATGTGTTACCCAGGAATACTTTTATCCAACATTGTACGATGCTACAGATCCAAAATAATAACTAGAAACAAGATCCATGTACGTAAATAGCCTCGAAAGATCTAGACTCTTCTATAGATTCCATCATGGCGTCTATGTGAGGAGGTACGTTTGAGTAATGGACAGCGGATCAGACTGATGAGGCGGAGAGCCGAGTTCGAATTACGTACTAATACCCTTTGGAAATATATTAATTCATCTCTTCTCCCCCACCCCACCCCAAGTTATAGATAAGATAGTAGCATAGAGTGGGTCCTATAGCCGTGGATGGAAACCGATCAATTAGGACTGAATTCAAACCATCCTGAGATGTTTGGGCTCCCTCAGGCTACCTTGCCCAAGACACGCCACTGCTACTACGGCTGCAGTACATGGGCTGTCCCTACGATCCTAATGGGTTACGGGACTCATGATCGTGAAAATATCAGCTATGTACAACCGTTTTCTCAAATCAATGTTTAAAAGTGTTTTCAAGCGAAGGAATCTTTAGGTTTTAAATATGGCAATTATTCATCAGACTGGCGCTACACAATCACAAACAAAGAAATTTACCAAATAGCAAAAACCACATAACTTTAAGACTTTCAATATCAACAACACAAATGAAGGTAAAATAATGATATCTCACAGTTGTTCATATTCCACACTACCATATACAAAAGGTTCGGAGGGAAACTCCCATAAATACGAGACAAAGCGATAGTGAACTTGAAACGTCTAAATTCCGAAAAAACCTGTTTGAAAGATAATTTATAAATTCCGATCTACAGTATCTTTGGTCAATGAATACTGAATGTTTCTTGATATAAATGGCTATTTTCACCATTACACTTAACATTTTAATGAAACACAATGAAATTATTTAGAAAACGGATATTTATAGAGTAAACCGAATGAAAGATGAGAAAATCTTGTTGAATTATCAAAACAGAATTGTGCACTACTCAAAACGTCCAGCAGCACTTTGAAACATTATGTAATCTACAGAATACATTTCGTATGCATTCTGAAAATCATATAATAAGAAACTAACAAAATCGTTTCTTCGAACATCTAAATATTCAAAAGACTTCATTCAAATATTTAGAAAGGGATTCGTCTAAGTGGAATTTAATGATATAAAGGTTTGATAGGATGAGACTAAATTTTTCTGACATAAAATAATTGTTCATTGACTTCTGGACCCCGTCAAACCAACATAGGTTAAATGGAAGGTATGTAGTTTCAGGTCTTTAAACGTTCGATCTTCTTGCAAGGGAGATGGTTAGTCTCCTTGTTCCATCGTATGTCGTCATTTATATAATTCCCTGTTACCCGGTTATCCCATACATGTTTATTCTAAGTTTAACTGGGTTTACTTCCTTGTTTAAGTTGGTGCACCCATCGACATATTTTGAGGACAGAGTCTTCACCTGGCGGCTTAGTGGATACCTTTTCAGTCAAATATTGGGACTCCTCGGTCTTTTAAAATTCTGAGGTGACACCAGGTACTAAACACTACCTCATTTCTTATTTGGTATATGTTAGGATGGATCCAGTTCATACTAGCATCACTACAGAGTATCTCTTCAAAGGTTCCTCGCGGACATTAAATTCGATTCAGGCCTCTGTTATGAATCACATGCTACATAAGATCAATATCTGAATATTTCTAACAAAACCTAAAATTAATGGAACATTTTTCGCCGAAGTTATAGTTGTATGACCGATTTATTTTGATGGCTTGAAGGAAACCCTTCAACAACAACTGAAGATAGCGCCATCCTGTATAAACAAAATGGCGTCCTTCCTTATTAATAACACAATTGTTCAGGATTATGAATCACCTCTTACCCAATCGCTTGATCAAATGTGAAATTATTAAACTGTAGGTGACGAGATAACCAGATCAGTTCTTTTTGGATTTAGTTGCTTCGAGGTAATATTATGTACTAAGTCTGCCAGAAAACGGTACCGACTCTAAACAAACATAAACGTATATATATATAATCTGTCGGATTGATAAAAATACATTACTTTCTTTTGAAAGTTCCCTTTGTTTACGTTTGGATACGAAACTGTGTAGATATTAAAAATTTCGATAGCTCTACAACAACAGAAGTTTCACTTAAAGGTACAATTTCAGTCATGCTTGTTACATTGGTGTTTAGAGCTCAGTTGTTCATAACGTATCGGATTTAACGGTAGCTACTTCTGCCCAGCGGGACGCATGTTCGAATCCTACCAAAGAGCGTAAATGTTCCTTTAATAAGATTTCTCGAACATTCTGGCTGATGGAAGAAAATAAATAAATATACTGTTTAATAAAAAAGGAAGATCTACTCAAATTCGGGTATCCACTAAAAATAATGTTTAAAGTGATAAAGATACATATTGCTTTGTTCGATCATCGCGGTCATTTTCAAGACCCAATGTGGTGTCTCTGTAGTAGATATGATAGTGTAATATATATATATATATATAAGTGTGTGTGTTTTGTTATCGAATTTCTTTTGTACAGAAACGTTATGATTTTAAAATATGGATACATTTTAATATGACTAAATATTTTTTGCTGTGATTATTCATCCTCAGTTTCAGAAATAAATAGGTAATTCCTACTGACAGATTAATTTGTGATTTACGGCTTATCAACTTTTGCGAGTTACTTAAAGCCAGAAAATATTTTTAGATTGTAGTAATTTTTTGATGGGGGGGTAATAATGATTTACTGATACAATTCCTACTAATTAACCCATAGTTGGGGGAGAAGAGGTGGATTTATTCTCCCCAAAAATAATAAAGAATTCGACTGAAACTGGAACACGGCTCCTCGATTTCCACTTCCGAGCCGTTATCCATTACACACCTCACATATCCAAACTTACAACATCTGGTATTCCCCAGTGATCACCATATACCAGGCTCGACGTTGCTTAACTTCGGTGATCTTGCAAGAACCGGTGTTTCAACGTGATATGGCTGTAAGTGGTCAGAGTTCAAGTCTAAGCAAAAACAAAGTTTCGAATTGACTAGCTTAACGTAATTGTTACTTTTCTTCTATTTCCTTGTGCTGTACTAAGCAAAGATTATAAATATCGTATTTACGCTTTTACCGGCAAGATCGTAGATAGTTTTAATCCATGTGAAAAATCACCTCCATATTTACTTATTCAAATAAATGTATTTCTTTTTTCGTTACTCTGACACCCGTCAGCGGAGATACTGAAGTGTAAAGACCACATGCCTACTCCGAGTTTCAAATTGAATAAACTACTTGATATGTATATATATATTTGTGTGTGTGTGTGTGTGTGTGTGTGTGTGTGTGTGTGTGGTATGTTTGCATGCGTTTGTGTGCAATCCTCTGTGTAGAAAAGTGTGAACAGATTTTTATTTTAAAATACTTCGCATTAAGATTAATTTAAAGATATAAATATATAGAGAGAGGTAAAGAAAGAAAGAGATAGACAGAGAGAAAGACCAAACGAATAATTTACAGCACCTTCCATCGACTGAATGACGTCAGTTAAGCGATGTGACAAATCTAAAAAAGTGTTTTATATATATATATATATATATATATATATATATATATATATATATATATATATATATATATATTTTAGAATTGGACATAGTCCGACAATTTATTATAAAACAGAGCATTTGCTTAAATACATGTATCTATAAAAAGAACGTTAAAACATAATATATATAAATGTCTTTAAATATATATATATATATATATAATTAATTAATTTCAGAAAGTTTCTTTACTCAACTCAAATTTACTTCGAGGTTTCGTAGTTACAAACATGTGACCACTCGTCAGAACAGAGTTTCAATTGCTGATATTTCCCGATTTTTTTATTGTGGTATGAGTGTGTTATTTTCCTTTTCGCTGGATGGGTGTTGACTGGTTGTTGATTTATCTTCCTTTCGCGTCCTGTTTTTCATTCATACTACAATAAATGTACCAAACAATAAGCGCACACCGAGTAAAGTTAAATAATACAACCTGCTAAAAGTACATATACACTTAACACAAACACAAACACACAGCCGCTCACACACGAACACACAAACATATATGTGCGGATGAATGTGTGCGCGCATGTTTGTATGTATATATGCATACATACGTGCACATACATAAACACACACCCGCATATGAATTAAGTGTAAAAATATTTTCAAGTTAATTCTATTAACGCTCTATCAATATAATCGATATTGAGAATTTTATCAAAAACTGCTGGCCTTTAATGCCTTTACAATAATTTTGGCTTCAAAAAATTTCAGATTAACAATATATATATATATATATATATATATATATATATATATATATATATATATATATTCGCGTGTATGAATACATGTCTTCTCCCTCACCATCACTAACTATGGTTAACACTTGACTCTTGTACCTTTCTTGATGGTTGGAAAGAAGAACCATTCTGAATTCAAAACAGACTGGCTGTAGGGTTGGCAACTCCACCCCGCGAAAACCTAGTTGTTCAGGAAAACACTATGAACATTGTGGTTCACTCTATGCTTGCAATATAGTCATTTAAAGAAATATATATATATATACTAGCTAATGTACCTGGCGTTCCCCGGTTGTACATGGCTGCAATTGTATAACCTCACTCCCCTTCATACCCGCAACCCCCTGTCTAGAAATGTTCGCATGCGTCCCCGCTTGAAAGCATCATTTGTTGGTATACTAAGCTACTTCCCCACCTCATCTTTTTACGGTATGTCCTTCGGAAGTGTTTGTTCTTAATAAAAGAATTCCATCGATAAAACCTTCTTGTGTGATCATTGCTCAGGGTTAAATTTCTTCAATGTTTTAGATATTCAATAAATTTTCTATGGCCATAATAACTTTTAAATAGTATGGCATTGTTAAAAAATTTAATAATCAAACAAAATGGGATGAAGTGTCAGAACTTGATTCATCTGAAGTGCAAATGCATGAACACCCCCTCCTTCTTTGCACGTTTACTGTAAAGATGGTGTTAATACGAGGTTATTCGGGAATTTGTTCCCATTTAACGCTGCAATAATCCTTCTTAAACAATTTAGAATCGAATCATATAAAGAAACTATTGGCTAAATGGCAGAAGCCGATTTGGGACCTAGTTTGTCACAGATTTCGTCCACTTAACTAAAATAATTGGAACCAAACAATCACGCAAAACAAATTGTATGTCATATGTAATTTACATGAAAATTTGGATGGTATCAAATGAAAAACTATGGAGTTAAGGCTGAAAAACGAGTTTTTGAACATTTTTTTCGTGGTTTTTCGTTATAGGCAGGGAAGAGAGCAGGATTAAAACCACACTTATTTCTTGCATGATGGCAATTTTTTGAGACGTGTTTGAAGAAAATCAGATAAAAAATAAGAAAGTTATTCAAGTTTTTATTTTAAATAGTACGAAAAACAGTTTTTTGCAATTTTTCTGTGAAGCCATTGTTGCAGGAAAACTATCAAGCACTTTCCATAAACCTCGTAACATGCGTTATGTTTTGCATTAAGTGCAAAGAACATCAGCTCATCCTGTAAAAAATTTTGCTGGTGTGTAACTTTGCCTCGGTTTTTGCAAAAACTCTTACGCAGCTTCAGTTTTATCGATTTTTATGCCAAATCCGGGAGGCTTAACCAAATTTAATAAGTTTGCAATAAGTGTCTAAAATTTCATCAAAAATCAGTCGAAAAATGTAGACGTGCATAAATAGCACACACACAAACACACACACACACACACACACACACACATCTTCTGTTTATATATATATATATATATATATATATATATATATATATATATAACACGAACATCCAAGCTTACAGAACCTGGTCTTCGCAAACGGTTACCTATCTTGATACTGACCAGGCTCGAAGTTGGTTTACTTCGGTGACCGTATGGGAACCGCTGTTTCAACGTGATATGGTCGTAAACCGCCAGTTTAGAAGCAGTATTCTGAATTCGAAACCATGGAGATGGTATTGGGAAACTTACCTCACTACCTTTCCCAAGAGGTGATGGCAATTCATTGATAAATTAAAAAGGAATCCTTGGAGAGTCATGATCGCCTCTATTCTCGAGAGACATGGCATTTAAAAATGTATTCAAATTCATCATTTATTACTACTTTTCTAATCCTATTCTTCGGCTGAAGAACGGAGATTTGTTCTATATATTGACAGATCGTTATGCTTGCTTCACGATCTCTTCCACTTTGTAAATTATTCCTTTCTATCTCCAGTCACAGTTTGTTTTGGTTCAATAAAGAATCGTGCACGAAATTATTTTTCTTTTATTTTCAGCTTAACTTACACGGAAGCCGGCCATCAATGTGACCACAATAACGAAGCTGATGTAAATTCCTTTCAATATTTAACTGAGATATTCTGAGTATGTCAACTATCTGCCGTGTTAGAGATGTCTTCATCTGATTCATATCAAGCTAGCCTGCTCTGTACTACAGTGGAGCTAAAAATCACTACATCTGACATATTCACAATTCTTTCTTCATAAAATGTACACTAACCGTAAGTTCTATGATAACAAATTCGTTTATCTTCTATCTTGTGGGACTAACTTCAGGCTTTTTGCTTTCCAGTCAAGTTTGATCTTCAAAAATTTAAATACAATGTCAATCGTTATATTCTGTCTTTTCAATTACTGTTCTTTTGGGTTTGTTTGTTTTTTACTCCTTAATAATGTTTATCTTTTTTATATACTTTTACAGTCAGTGACCACAGTGTGTTCGTGGCTTCCTTGGAGAAAAATGATTATTTTAAAATATTTTTTCTTGGTCGGGGGCGTTTGAGTTGAATTTCGTAAAAAAACATCGAGTCCGATAACTGCCTATAAATGTAGTGGGTCTGTCAGTGACAAGATAGCCATAAGGACCTATCACTCTTCAGGTTGGTTTTGTATGACAGTTTCTGAGATTGAATGCATTATCAAGGTTAAAGTGCCTAGTATGCGCTTCCATTTAACCCATAACCGAAGGAAGATAGGTCATGCTTTTTCCAAGGACATTAGTGTGAAGTAAAACAGATTCCGTAAGAATTTGAACCTGACACTTGTATTCAATTTTCCGCGACGACAATAGTTGCACTACCAGTACAGACCGAGTGTAACAGAAAAATTGTCCATATCGTGTAACAGCATAATTATACATCTAAAAAAATACTCTAAACTAATTGAGTTTCTTTTTTTCCATGTTTTCAGATAAGACGTTTAGCCATCTTGACACCATTTGTTGTTTTAAGAATCACTGAAAAAAAATTGAGTTATTCAGCTAAAAAGAGAGCAGGTTAAAATTGTTTAGTGTCAAACTGCCTTCCCAAATGAACAATGGTGAGAGGAAAAAGATCATTCAGGCTTTCAGCAATGGTAACAACATTCATACTCTGGCTTCCAGCTTCAAAGTCCATTCAATAACCATCAAGAGAACTATGAATATATTTTAAAAATAGGGAACACGAGAATGGAAAACTGGGTCAAGAGGTCACAACAGGAAGAGGGATCATCATTTCAACTTAGAACTAAAGAGATCAATTAGAAAAGATTCAACACTCAATCCATAAGATGTTTGGCACGTGAGAGATGAGTTTTACCTATGACAGTCCAAAGAGTATTGAAAAAAGGACTTGAAAAAGAAACCGTATGTGAAACGTGTGAGACTCCTTGTTAAGAAAGTTAAAAGGTTAGAGAGGGTAAAGATCCTCTTGATTAAGTAACAAAATGATCCTGGAATAATATATATATATATATATATATATATATATATATATATATATATATATATATATATATATAATTATTTATTTGAATATTACAACATAAATATGTTATAAAATCACGACAAAAGTAGCCATATTTATGTTGTAATATTCAAATAAATAATTATATCTGCTCTACTCTGTATTGAGCACTCTTTAAAGAATATTGATTGTTGGTTATTGGATTTCATTCCGTATATACCAATCCTAAACTTGTATATATATATATATATATACATATATATATATATATATATATATATATATATATATATATATATATATATATATATATATATATATATATATATGAACTTTATTTCAATACTTCATGAGCTTCGGATCCTTACCTCTGTTTAATTAATGATGAACATATCATTTTCGTTTATAATGGATTTCATTGAGAGACTTCTATTAATACTTCTGTTAATCTAGGAGAGTAATTGTACATTCTTATTGCTCAATGTAGAGTCGAATACTGTTATAAAAACCTCGGAGAATTCCAGTAAGATATCTTCAATCATTTCAACGGTGCAAAGCTTAATCTAACAACTGAACAATTTGGCTGTTACACGATTTGGACAATTTTTCTGTTTCACTCGGTACATAGGATATGTTTATTCGCTTTCATTTTTAATATTAGAATAAACAAAAATACTTTATCTATTTACACTTTTAAAAATACACGCGATATGCACTTAGTAAATTCCGGCTTTGCCATAGCGTTCGCTTTCGCACGTATTTCCTTGAAAAATGTATGAATATATCAACTCTGCCCTCTAACTATAGCAGGACAGGATGAGTTGTGAATCAGTTTAGAACAGGATAATTCTGATTTGTAAAACCGCAGTTACCATGTAGCTATATACGGCCATGAGAAAAAAATGCTTCGTGAGTCAATCCCGAGGAAAAACCCAGAGTCAGATTCTCAAAAGCAGTTCGAATGTGTATTCGGCAGCATTCTGTCAACTCCTGAAAAGGCGCGAGAACCAGTATCGACGCATACCTTTCCGTTTCATAATCTCAGTAACGTAGAGCGTATGGACCAACTGCATGGATAATAGTTTGTTCCCAATATATACATGTGGGGAGAGAGAGAGAGCAAGCAGCAGCGTCACGACGGACACGGCGAGTGAAAGTCCATCCAGAGCACAACTCCCTAGACTGACGAATGCCTCGGAGAAAAAAAACACACTAATCGATCAGCTGTCTTTTTGAATGACGTTAGTTGAAAGTAAACTTTTGTGGAGACCAAGTACAGTTTCTTATTTGTTGAACCATTTTATGTTTCCATGAAAATGTAGAAAATCGTTACGAAATCAATCAAGCTATCTGTCGTATGATGGTGACTTGTTTTTATCTGAAACCATAGTCGATGTCTCTATACGCATGAAAGCCTCTAACCGCTAAGACTATATTTTTATTTTTAAATATTTCCTCGTCTTTAGACCTTAGGCAAAACTCATTAATTTAACTGGTAAGTTAACGAAAAACTGTATTGTACCGAATTTAGTGACCAAGTTCTTATCGACTCCTCACGGCATATCTCTACTCATAAATATTTAATCTATATTCAGACGAGAATATATGAAAAAGGCCGGACATTTCTCCAGGCAGTTAACTGAGAAGTTTGATCTGATACAGAGGCTCCCAAAAGCAAACTTGTCAAACTGGGCTACTTTTGATAGTTCGCATCTACTACATTTTGAATTTAGTTACTTGCGACCCGTTAGGCTATTTTCAAAATAAGCTGGGAGTGAAAAAGACAACTATAGCATCTCTTTGCCGAGAACGATAAAAGGTTTTGGGAGGATGAAAATATGAAATTAGCTGAAGATAAAGGAACAAAACGCTAAATATGTCATTCGATTCAGTATCGAAAATCTTTTATTTCTACTTAATTAACAGAATGAACTGAACGCGTAATCTAATATTTTATCAAGATGTGCAGGTAATGTAAAGGTTATCAATGTTAAAAATGGAACTAACGATACTGTTTTCTTTTTCTTTTTTTAATTATTTCACTCAAGGCAAGTCGATAAAGCCACTAAGACACAACGAGTTTCTGAGAGTGAAAGAAACTGAGAAACCTTTGAGTAGAGAGAGGACATTAAAAGACCAGGAAGAGATAGAAGCTGACTAACGACAGGAAAGCGGCCAGAAGAGATTTCAATAAGCAAGGAGTGCAAGAGAAGAAACTATTAACATAGAACTTACGCTACTTAGTAATTTTAATAGTGAAGTGATGAGACCGAACAGACAATCGAGTACTGCGATTACCAGTTCAAGTTCTGGTCTAGCTTTTTGCGCTCACTTCGCATTATGCCCTTGAAAATGACATAAATCCATTTCCTCTCCAACCAACTAAGCGTTACTTGGCAAGGTAGAATTGTTTGTTTATCCTTGTTAAAGCTACCGGGCTAGGAGAATAACAACTCTAACTTCAAAACCGTGAACAAGGTAAAGAAAAAACGCTTTTCCGCTTTTCAGTCTTCCCAAAGAATGCATAGCGATACAGAGATAATAACGAAAAAGAATATGTTGAGAACTATGATCACCTACGTCTTGAAGAGATATTGTATTTAATATATATATATATATATATATATATATATATATATATATATATATAATTGAAAAATAATAGAAAAGAACAATGAGATTTAGAATTCAGAGTTCTTAGCATTTATTTTTATTTTTAACAAACAGTGACCGATACAACACTAGAGCATAATATTATAATTGTTTTTTTTAAAAAATGTGAATTTTCGTGTTGCGATGATAATATATTAAAAAAATCAATTATAATATATATATATATATATATATATATATATATATATATATATATATATATAACTGAAAATATATGAAAAATACCGAAATATAATGTACTTTTCAAGCTAACAGAAAAAAAGCTGAATAGGTAACCACTGCTATAATATACAATAAATCAAGAAAAGTTCAATTGACTCAGTGATTTATTGAATATATATATATATATATATATATATATATATATATATATATATATATATATATATATATATATACATATATATATATATATATATATATATATTACTTCAACGTTATTATTAGTAGATATCCTTATTTGAGTAGGCGCTCCATTTATTTTAAATCGTGTTTATTTTGTCTACTGACCTGTGTACACAAGAAAAGTTAATAAAGAGAATACATCCTCCGACAGTATTAGTATATGTGAGAAAGCACATGTGAAATACTCGAGAATTTACCTGTACCGCTCCAGTAAGTACCTGACTCCTTCTTCTATCTTTTACCTTTAAAAAGCCAGAGATCAAGACGAAAATGGTGTACTGCCATATAATCGCAGGAAATGCCAAGTCTTCAGTCTGTAAATTCGGAAGAGTCCACATGCGTCTCCGCGTCCTTGTGGGTGATGAATTATTTTCCACTTTACAATCCTTTTCCCACAGGCAAAACGATGCAAGCTTCCCGCAAATCTATCATCTATTTCCATGGAAAGTGTTCAGCCGTTCTACATTCTTTAGATTTTTTTTACAGCTGAGACCCACCAGTGTACACAGGGGCGAACCACACTCACTCCTTTCGTACTGCATTGGTAAAACGGAAACTTCATTCGGACAGATTCTTTCCGAGAGGCGCTGCTGCGTGGAACAGACACTCAGGAGGTTGCTTCCCCGATCACTACAATCTTAACCTCTTCAAGTCTAGGGTTAACCGTTATCTATTTTATATATCCTTATAATCTAAAAAAAACTAAAACGCCCATAAAGCAACCTCATTTATTAACTCTCTACCTTGAGTAGCTCTTTGGCCTTGTATTGGATAAATAGCAGCGGAAAAATATTATATCATCATCAGTCGCATAGCTGTTGTTGCAAGCAGAAATAGTTTCATGCCTTTGTTATAATAGTAAACTGAACATAAACGAGTTCAGGTGGAATTCGAACTTATTCCTCGATTTAGCTTTCCGTAAGGATAAATGTCAATAGTTACAACACCAGTTATGCAAATAATGTTAATACGTTAGTGAAGTGGGCTTTTGACTGACACGTCTAAGATAGAAATGAGAAGCAAGACCTTCCATCGTCACAATTTCGAGGACGTTTAACGCACAGGCACATTACATAAACGTAATCAAGGACAAGACCTCGAGGAAAAGAAAACGATACTCAGGCCTGCTTTTATCCTGTCCGGCCTCCCATGGGCCTGAATTTGCTCTCCTGGGCTTTATTACCTCATATATTTAGTCAGGCCGGTCCTGTCAAGACAATTCAGGACGATTCCAACACGGATCATCCATATTTATTCGACAGTTAATGTCTTATCAGATTCTGACAAGACTCCAAGAGGGAACGCACTGAATAAACATTATATCATACACATATACACACATATAACTGCATACACACACAGACACAGATGCAATCTCTAATAGATATGCATGCAGACTAATGAATATATACACAGAATTCTAGGCAAAAAAAGCAACAACATACTCATTAAACTCAGCTGATGATCATGTAAGCCATATGTGCTTACAGACCGTTCATATAAAGTTTGGCTGGTCGTCGCTTGTAAATTCGTCTACGCGTGTATTATGGCCGCTGTCATGCCTGGGAACATATAACAGAGCGTATGTACATACTTATGTGTGTTAATTTAAGTGCATGTCAATATGTCCATATCTATATAGATAATTACGTAAAGGACAAGTAACTTTCGATTATATATAAAATCTATACCGGCATCTTATCGTATCCATATACGTGTATAAGCATGTACTAGCTAAGTTACTTTGCTACTAAGCGTCTTCTCCGTCTATGTGCTGTGTCCTTTCATCGTGGCTCGCCACAACTTCCCATCCTTTGTAGCTTTTAGCAACGTTTGTTTTGTTTGTTTTTTTTGCTATGCTACCCACTCTTCTGCCTCTTGTGGTTTCCCCCTGTGCTTCTTGTCTTCAATATGTCCTCTGCGTGTTAAATTTTCTAACCTTTCTTTCCTCATTATGTTTACTAGAACTGCAAATGTCACTTTCAGATTCTAAGTATTAGTATCATTTTGTTTCCAATTTTCTTAAGATCTCCTCGTTGCTTACATGCCCTGTCAATGGCCTTCTCAGCATCCTTCTGTAGAACCACATCTGTTACCTCAAGTCTTCATCTGTGAAAAAAGAGTCTAGCATTCACTACCATATACGATTATTGAAATTAAATAGAAGTTTAACACACTGTTTTTTTAAATTTTTTTCATGAATTTCATGGTAATTGTTCTGATGAGCTTTCCTCCTTGATAGTTCGACTTTACGAATTTAAACGCAGTACTAGATTGGCAGCCAGGTCTCATCGTTTTACCGTTAATATTGATAAGTGTAACCGTAAATTCTATGCTATTGGTTTCTTCTCTTGCACTTATAACGTGTGGAACTCTCTTCCTGATTATTGCTTTCTTTGTTAAATACGATCTTCAACAATTTAAATGCAACGTCATTCGTCATCTGCTATCCTCTTGAAACCGGGTTCTTAATGTCCTCTCTTTCCTCAAGGTTTTGTCACTTTCTTTCACTCTCAGTAATCTCTTGCGTCTTAGTGACTTTATCGCCTTACTTAAGGTGAAAAGATTAAAAAGACTTATGTGATTGTTTTTATTTTCGGTATTTATACACCGGAAATAAGTTGTTACCGTATATTAATTAATAATTAATTAGTATAATTAACTATAATTAATAATTAGTTACAGTTACACGGATAACATTGAAAAAATAATTTTAAAAATCAAAACAAAAGAATACTAAATAGTGGAAATTAAAAAAACACTAACAGAAATGTAACTCTAGAAATAAAAGCAAATGTCCACTGCAGGGAAATTGCAGAGAAGGTAATGTATTATGCCATGTGAATGAGACAACAAAGAAGAACTCAAAAGAGGAAAGAATTTACATCAGAGTAACTAGCAAATAATTCAAAGATATATACACAAATCATTTGTTATAATTTAAATATGAAAGATACAGATGGAACATTATGCTGTCAAAATACATTGGAAAGTTAAAATGAAATAAGAAAGCTCTTTTAGTAAAAATGGGGGATAATTTTAAAAAATGTTAAAGGAAGAAATTGCAATTTATGTATGGAGAAAAAAGTACAGATAATAGAATTAATGAAGATGAATATTCTGATAAAGAAAAAAGAATAACTTATTACGAAATGTCGGCATACTTTTTAAAAACAACTTGAAAAGACTAAATCATGGAAACGATGTCATAAAAAACTGTTAAAAATCGCAAAGCTAGAAACGGCCCTGTAAATGGAAAAATAGAAAAAATTGAATGTATGTGTATAAAAATTTGAAAGGAATTTAAGAATAAACTACTATGATATATATAAGAAAACTGAATATACAAATAAACACACACACACACACACACACACATATATATATATATATATATATATATATATATGTGTGTGTGTGTGTGTGTGTGTGTGTGTGTGTGTGTGTGTATGTGTGTGTGAATTAGATATATTTATGCAACAAGTATTCATCCAAACGAGTTTCATTAAAAAGAATCAAGTTCTGTCTGTTTAATGAACTTTGGACAGTTTATCTACAACTTCAAGTACAATACTTAACACCTTATCAAAGATTGGAAAAATATAATAAAAAAATTTATCGGTTCTTCTTAATCAAACTTGTTTTGGAGTTTATATATATACACACACACACACACACACACACACACACACACACATACATATATATATATATATATATATATATATATATATATATATATATATATATATATAAAACTTGGAGGTGTTCTCTTTGGACAATAACAATCGAATATCATTAATTTGTTATTTTGATGATTCATTATTCTGCATCATTCATTGCGAATTTTAGATTGTTATCTTCGTTTTAGTGTATATCAAAAGTTAGTAATTGTTTTTGTCTGGTTAATGTATATTGAATGTTAGTGATTTTTTGTGACTGATTAGTGTATATCGAATGATAGTAATTATTTTTGCCTGGTTACTATATATCGAATAGTAGTGTTTATTTTCGTCTGCTTCATGTATATCAAATATTACGGATTGTTTCTTTCTGATTAGTGTATATCGAATTTTAGTCATTGTGTTTGTCTGGTTAGTGTATATCAAATGTTAGTGATTGCTTTTGTTTGGTTAGAGTATATCGAATGTTTGTTGTACGTTTTCTTTAGTTAGGGTTTATCGAATGTTAACGATTGTTTTTTTTTCGGGTTAGTTTATATCGAATGTTAGTGATTGTTTTGTCTGGATAGGGAATATCGAATGTTAGCAAATGTTTTTGTCTGGTTAGTGTATATCAAATAGTGGCGTTTATTTTCGTCTGGTTCGTGTATATCAAATGTTACGGATTGTTTCTTTCTGGTTAGTGTATGTCGAATAGTGGTGTTTATTTTCGTCTGCTTCGTGTATATCAAATGTTACGGATTGTTTTATTTCTGGTTAGTGTATGTCGAATAGTGGTGTTTATTTTCGTCTGCTTCGTGTATATCAAATGTTACGGATTGTTTCTTTCTGGTTAGTGTATGTCGAATAGTGGTGTTTATTTTCGTCTGCTTCGTGTATATCAAATGTTACGGATTGTTTCTTTCTGGTTAGTGTATGTCGAATAGTGGTGTTTATTTTCGTCTGCTTCGTGTATATCAAATGTTACGGATTGTTTCTTTCTGGTTAGTATATGTCGAATATTAGTCATTGTGTTTGGTTATGTATATCGAATGTTAGTAATTGATTTTTTTTGGTTAGTGTATATCGAATGTTTGTTATTGTTTTTTATGGTTAAGGTATATCGAATGTTAGTGTTTGTTTTGTTTGGTTAGAGTTTATTGAATGTTAATGATTGTTTTTGTCTGGTTAGTGTATAACGAATATTAGAGATTGCTTTTGTTTGGTTGGTGTATATCTATTGTTTGTTATTGTTTTTTGTCTTGTTAAGATATAGCGAATGTTAGTGTTTGTTTTGTCTGGTTAGGTTTTATCAAATGTCAGTGTTTGTCTGGTTAAAGTATATCGAGTGTTAGTTATTGTTTTTTTTCCATCATGGATAGATCACAAAGCAATGACTTGCAAAACTAATCTGCTAGCCATTGGTCTCCTCGACGTGGTTTAGTGGCTAGAAAAGCTAGTCTTCTTGAACATTAATTGTGAATTCGACCTTTACTGGTTTTCCACATGCAAATTTCGATATTAAATAATTTGAGCTGACCTGTCGTCATGTCAACTGCCCATTCAACCTTTTTTTTTTATCCTACGACTTACAGGACTCTTCCGAAATTGACGATGGCGGTAATGTACATTGCCATAGGTAAGGGAATTATGAGAGAAAATTTTCCTCGTATGTACACACGCCTACCCTCTTCTCCATCATTCATCTTATCAAGATATTTAGAGAAAAAAATAAATCGCAGAATGAAGAGTATATTTTGCTTTTCACAGGGCCATTACGCTCAAATCACACTAAAAACACACGGTTCTCTACGTTTTATAGATTATGGAAAAGCGCTTGACAAAGTACATCACAAAGAACTGATGGAAATGCTAGGTAAGCTTGATATATTTGAGAAGGAAATTAGAATAATCCAGAAGATATACTGGTATTAAACCGCCTGCATATGGACAGAAAATGAATTCTGTAAATATTGGAGAATTAGAAGTCCAACCAAGATTTCTTATTGGCGGACACAGTCTTATGAACGTAAGATATGTAAATGACACAGTATTGATAGCAGACATAGAAAGCAAACATGAACTCCTAGAGAGCGTACAAAAGGAAAGTGAGAAGAAAGGATGAAACATCAATTGTAAGAAAACTGAATGTGTGGTTGTTAGCAAAAAGAAGAGAAAACGTGCGAATTACAAATTAGGGATGCCAAATTGGAGATGCCAATATCAAGCAAGTACAAAATTTTAATATCTAGAACATAGGACGGAAGTGCGAGACCGAAATCCGAAAGTGCATTTGGATAGCGAAAGTTGCCTTCCAAAATCTAAGCAAAGTATTAAGAAACTGGAAACATTCGTTAGAAACAAAGAAAAGAATACTTAAATGTTATGTACTATCAGTCCTCCCATATGGCAGTGATGCTAGACAGTCTCATTACAAAATGAAGAAAAGAGTGGAGGCAACAGTATTGTGGGTTACAGAAGGATACTGAGAATACCATGGACTGAACATGACGAAGTTTTAGAAAAAAAATGTAAGCAAAAAGGACACTTATGATTAATATCAGAAAGAGACAGTTGAACTGATGAAGAAAGAGGTTTTGGAAAATTTGACACTCACAGTACATATTAAAGGAAAGAGGGGCACAGGAAAACGGCGCATAACCTACTTGACGAGTTTGTGTAAATGATTGGCAGAATAGGGATTAGGAGTGACATCAAAAAGACAAAATGTGCTTAGAGCTACGAAATACAAGAAATTGTGGAGAGCCATGATCGGTCACATACTGAAAAGACACGGGAGAAGAATCCCATTTTCTGCCCCGAAAACAATTACGTTACCCGCACATCGTATGTATAGCTAAACTTTTTTACTAAATATTTATTTTTAGATAACCTACTGCTCAAAATTGCTGAGATTACCATGGACTGAACATGGGAATAACGAGGAAGTTTTAATGAAAATGGAAACAAAAAGGACTCTTATACTTAGATTCCAAATGATACTTGAAATGTCTATGACATATAATGAGAAAAAAACGGGCCTAAGGAATTTGACTCTAACATGGAGACAATAGGAACAGAGGGAATCAGCGAATAACCTATTCCAAAAAGCTTCTGTAAATGGATGATAAAGTTGGAGAGATGGTGAAAAAAACAAAACGTTACTAAATACTACAGAAAATCGGAAGTTATAGAGAGCCATGTTTGCCAGCGCGGTGAAGGGACACGACATATCGGCGAAAAAGAAGAATGGATGCCTGCCCAAAACCGTTCCAAACTACCAGCAAGAACATATATCAAAAAGGTTGCTATTTAGGTTTTGAAATAAGCGAAAATAAACATGACCTAAGAGCCTGGGATTCCTTCCTCCACTGTGATGCTCTCACTGCATTGAAAATGACTTTCGCACACATTTTGCATAGATGCAGAATAAACGCATCAAAACGCTGTCCACAGAACTGATGTCATAAAAACTTACTAATATTGGCATTTATGTTTCGTTGGGAATTTATAGTCGCTGAATTGTAGCCTTCAAAGTAATACTTGTATCTACAACGTAAAGAAATCTGACTGGAAATAAGTTTCACCAAAATGTCGTCTCAGTCTGATATTTGTTTGTCTAAAATTCAGATAAAAGTTTTGGAAATTGCCAAACTACAGTGCTTAGCAAATCCATTTTCACTCTTGATCGAGATTCTCTATTGTTTGATTTGAACCCTGTTGATCTTATATTGTTAATTCTACTTTTATTTTAAAGATTGTTGGATAGTTCTAAGGCAACAACTATTAACACGAGGTCAGAGTAATATTGTGGATAAAATATACTGTGAGTAGATCAGTCAGGAATGTGGTTCGACAGAAAGATACTGAGGATACCATGGACTGAACATGAGGCAATTTTAGAAAAAAATGTAAGCAAAAAAGACACTTATGTTTAATATAAAAAAAGACAGTTGTACTTTTTAGGCCACATGATGAGAAGATACAATAGACTGAACATATTAAAAATATATTCCTTTCGCCTTGGGAACTTTGAACAAAACAACTCGATTGAACTCAACACAAATATAAATTTAATGAATTCTGAAATACAGAGCAGCGAAGAGTTTCACGATCACGTGTCCCGTCACCCATTGATAGACTAGAAATGCGTTCAATCGAGACGTCACGCGACTTCCTATATAAGCGTTTCCTCTACGGTCACTTAATTCAATAATGGGATCGCCTGTGTTTGCTTACTGACGATCTATGTTCAAACTCAAGCGTCGGCAGCGACACTTTATTCCTATATAACAATTACTTTTTGCAATTACTGTAAAACGCTTTGATGGGGAAATCTCTAATAAAAACTAGATTCAAGAGTTCATCGAAAACCTTTTCACATCAAAACCTGCTGTATTTTTCCGAAAGGTTAACAAAGTGTTGCCTGGTAAGTGAGAAGAAGTCATTGCAAATAATGAATATATAATTGAATAAAATGTCATTGTATTTTTTAAGAATAATTTCGATAAGCAGAGACGTGATATATG
The DNA here is from genome assembly GCA_964036315.1 of Acanthosepion esculentum. Taxonomy (NCBI): domain Eukaryota; kingdom Metazoa; phylum Mollusca; class Cephalopoda; order Sepiida; family Sepiidae; genus Acanthosepion; species Acanthosepion esculentum. The sequence goes on along the minus strand of OZ038475.1, from coordinate 63,484,631 downwards.
ACTCAAGATCATACGTAAAAAATGTATTTTGCGATGTTGCTCGATCCTTCTTACTAAAACCCTTCTATGTATACCTAGGGATATTCGCTGACATTTGGATCTGGATGTGGTTGGATAATGATAAAAAAAAAATACTCTAACCTTTGACTTGTCGCAACTAGTGCATAGGTGTACAACTAAATTTAGAATCAACAATGCCTGAACTTCTCGTTTAAAAGTTGAACTTTTCTCTTTAGACACAAAACCATCTCTTAACATCCGGACAACAGAGTCCTACTACGGCAGAAAGGTCATTACTGAATTCATAGTATGACACTTGATTTTTGTATCGTTTTTATGCAAAGAATCTATGTGGACTTTTAGCAGGTCATTCTGAAAGATTTTTAACAGGTCACTGTGAAATGTTTTTCTCAGAATGTTGTGATTTTAAATTACGTACACTAATTAAATTTGGTAAACTTTCGTTTATTTTGATAAGAAAATTAACTTTAGACATAATACAATTAAGAAAAGCAATATTCAAATGATTGATCATATGTGTATTACAATCTATCTTTCAAAAAGTCGGTTATTTTTTTTAAATAAAACCCGTTTCTAGAATAAGACATGAAGTTGCAGACTGTTCGCTTCTTCGACGAATTACCGACAATTGTTACGTCTAAGAGAAAATATGAATGGTTTCTTGGAATAATGTCTGTTTCTCTGTTAGGAAAAACGTATGAAGCCTGAAGGATAATCATTTCTTAAGTTTGGAATAATCTAACACAAGTTGCTCATGGTAACTGATATTCTATGTGTAAATCTTTCTCTTAAAACAGTTTTTTTTTTTCTGGCAAATAGATTTCTCAAGTCCATTAACTTTTATCGCTTTTTCTAAAAGATATCTTACCTTCCTAACCTCGATTTTTAAAGCAGTGTTAATCATATTATTTTCTTTACAAGTTACATGTTCTGTCTATTTTATTTACTGGTTCCCGTACGATCACCAAAGTTGAGTAACGTCGAACCTGGTCATTACCTAGATGGGTGACCGCTTCGGATTATCAGGTGCTGTAAGCTTGCATGTGGGGCTGGTGTAATGGATAACGGCTAGGAATTGTTAATCAGAAAGCTGTGTTCCAGTTCCATTTGGCTTCGTTATATTCACTTATGCGCAAATGCCCTTGGGAAATGTATGCGTCCACCTCTTCTCCTCCCACTTATCGGTCAATTGGTAAGACTTGCATCACTAAACCATTATTATATAAAAAAATTTCTTACAATCTAAAAATATTTTCTGGCTTTAAATAACCTGAAAAGGGTTGATAAGTCGTAGATAACGTAACAATCAATCAATATTTTAACTGTTGCTGATGTAGTTTCAAGTTATCTGGCTTTTGTTATTTGGTAAAGTTCTTTGTGATTTTGTAGCGCAAGTAACTGAGATATGATGACGGGTACTCTTCTTTAAGATCTATGGATTTCATTAGCCTGTAGTCCTTTGTAATCATTGAGAAAATGTCTGTAGATAGCTGATACTTTAGACCTTTCCGAGCGACCTGGACGCCATGCTTGACAGCCATATGAAAGTTTACATATAACGAGGCTATTTAAGAACATGACGTGTTCTTGGATTAATATTTTGGTTTTGCAGCATTTTATGGTGTTTGAACAAAACTGCCCATAGTGCTGCCTACTCTATGTTTTCTTATTTCCGATACTAAATTTTTCCTAATGACCTCTCCTAGGTACATCGATCGCATAAATTTAAGCGTCCTACTAGATTGGCAACTATGTCTAAGCGTTGTACTGTTGAAAGAGCTAGATGCAACCGTAAGTTCTATTTTAATACTTCCTTTTCATAGTTTCGCACTTTTCACCTGTTGTAATCTCTTCAGTTTTCTTGCTTCACTGACACCCACGTTTAAATGCAATGTCAATCGCTATCTTGTGACATCCGCACCCTGTTCTTTTATTGCTCTTTCTTCTCACTAAAGTCTTCAAATTCTCATGCACTTTTAGTAACCTCTTAATGGTATAACCGTCTTAGTGGTATTATAGCCTTGCTTGGAGTTGAATGATTAAATAAAAATAAATAAAAAATTTAATCCATACACCAATATATTTGACTTGTTTGGTATTTATTAATTCCGCATTTTGAATTGTTATGATAGATTCAGGGTAGGTGCCATCAATGCTTTCATTTTAATTCCAGCTCTGTTTCTGTTTTGGAAGCTTTATTGTAATTCCTCCTTGGAATTGAATGTGGATTTTTTTGTTCAAGATATGAGTTTACCTGGCGATTGTATTTAATATTTATTACAATTATTTAAGTCGAGATTTTCGTTAGTTTGCCTCCGATATCAAAGAATTAAGAGGCAGCTTTCGAATGCCGAATTTCAGGGTAAGCGAAATGTCATAGCATTTTCTCTCATAGATATCGCTTTCGCGAGAATATTGTCAGTTGACTTAATTTAAATATTTTACTTGTGATATTATTTTACCATCACGATCCGTAACCATGTATTGCAGTAGTTATGTGTATGAATTAAGAGTTTCATAGTCAATCAGTCAGTTATCTGCCATGCGTGATACATGCTAAGGCGATCATGTATCTTTCGATTTCGAGGTAGATTTTTTTCCCGCAGTAGGTTGGCATATCTTTTTGCGTTAGACCAGTTACCATCCAGAACCCCGTCTGTCCTGTCTGCGGGGGGGGGAGAAAAGAAGGATTCATACCTTTCTCAAGAGTTAATACCTTTGGGAAAACGATGAATCCTCTTCTTCTCTTCACATAAGTGAATGTAATACATTTGACTGAAATTCGAACTCGGCTCTCCGATTCCACAATCCGAGCCGCTATCCATTGGGTGTGGGAGAAGAAGTGGATTCATATCTTTCCCGATGAGCATTTGCGCGTAAGCCAATATGATTTGAATTCGAACTCGGTTCTCTGATTTCTCATTCCGAGCCGCTATCCATTACACCACTGGGCATTTAATCAAGCTGCGTGTAATTTTTAAGTATAAGTAGTTTGTGAGAAAAATGCATGATTTGAAATGTGCCGCATATGTTTAAATTAAGCGCAAAATATGTTAACTATCACTATCTTTGGCTAGTTGTAAGAATAGAAGCATAATTCGTGCCTCTTCAATCTCTCTCTATCGGTCTATCTCTCCCTCCTTTCCTCTCTCTATCCAAAGACGAATATGCAATATTATCGGTCCCGACATGGCATCTCGGCTTTAATCACATTCCCACCGGCGTAACGTAGCTTTTCAAGAGCTATGCTACAAATAGTTTCATTGTAATTGGCCTGATAAGTTTTTTTTAGTTTTTTATCTCGACTTCATGAATTTAAGCGTAGTACTAGACTGGCAGCTAGATCTCATCATTTTAATACTGAAATAACTAAATATAGGCGCAAGAATGGTTTCCTCCCTCGAGCTTCACGTCTATTGAACTCTCTTCCAGCCTCTTGCTTTCCTGTCAACTATAATCTACAGAAATTTAAATTAGACGTCAATAATCTTTTTTTCTGTCTCCTTCAACCCTACTCTTTTCATTGTGCTTATTTGGCACGGTTTCCTTTATTCTATAGACCTTTCTCCTCAGTCCCCCCTCATTGCGTCTTAGGGGCTTTATCGACTTGCTTGGAGTGATTTGATTATATATATATATATATATATATATATATATATATATATATACTTATTTTTTTTAGAAAATATTATTCCATCGTGACACAGAAATTACTATGTTTCGAAACTTGACCCAAGTCCTAAAGTTTAATTTCAATATTAAACTTAAAATTTAGAGTGCAGTTTCATTCTCAAGCGATGTTTAGCACTTGTTAGAACAGAGTTTTTTCAAAAATAAAAACTTAAATACTAAAGAACTTTGGATCATTAATCTGCACTTTCCTATTACATCAATACACACACACAAACACACACACACGCACATGTGTGTGTGTGTGTGTGTGTGTGTGTGTGTGTGTGTGTGTGTAAAATATACAAGTAGGTGCTGAAAAGATCTAGACCCGAACAGGAATCTCTTTTTAAAAATAATCTGATGTTCATTTGGTCAGAGTTTAGGAAGCGTGTGAAGCTGATAGCTTTGCACTTTCTCACGTATGTATGATGTCAGATTTCGCTAAGAAAGTCAATGTTGGTAAAATCTTCAAGATATATTTACGCTTATATGAGCAAAATATGATGGGATTTTCAGCTTATAACATCAATTCTTATTAAGAACGCTGCATCCAAATAATTTGTTTTGTAGGTTTTATTATTCAAAGTGAAGTATATTTTTTTATATTTCTCTGGCTTACATCCAAAATATAATGAACAGGAACAGACATTCGTTTAACACAATAGTCCACGTGCTGAAATAAATTATTTTATTTCGCATCTCCTTTTCAGAAGGCACCATGCTTTGAGAGAATATACTTACACCTGACCTCAAGTGAAACTCGTACATACGATCCATCGTTAAAGACGCAGATGAAATGGCTGGCTCCCTGTACGCGCAAATTAAGTAAATGACTCCCCATGCTAACCTCTACATTTACAAGAACCAGACCAGGTTGAAAATGGAGTACAGTTGTCATATTTGGGTGGGAGTTGCCCAGTCTTCACTTTCCAGTTTTCAAAAGGGTCTTCGAAATCCTTGTGGGTGGCAAATTATTTCCACCCTCCAACCTCTCTATCACAAGCGGGATGTAGCGAGCCTCTCACTGCAAGGACGATCTACATTCCTTGGTTCCGCCATGTTTAACTTTCACGGCTATGACACACCATGTCACTTACATTGTAGCAAACCACCTATATTTCCCCCGTATTCCATCACTGAGAAGTAACTTCTACTCAAACAGCTTCTTCCTGCGAACCACTTCTCTATGGAACCGACTCCCAAGAGGATGCTTCCTCGAGCACTACAATCTTAATCAATTCAAGTCTAGAGATAACCGTTATCTCCCCTTCCTATCCGTATAAACTACACCTTAACGTAACCCTCTACATCGAGTGGTTTCGGGCCTTGTACAGGGTGAACCTTACTGTAAAATAAATGTTGAAATATATAAGCTTCATCAGTTTTCGATTATTGATTTTATTAACTTTTCTACTGTATCGAACACAACAGTTTTTATTGATTCCCACGAATGTTTGTTTGTTTGAGCAGTGTTCCATACAACACCTTTATTTCCATTGATTTAGAACAAATGCATATATCACTTTTCGACATCGACCCCCTGCACGGCGATGCAATCCTGGTATCGTTCAACGAAATTCATCTCTTCCGAAAGGAAGCTTTATCGGTTGCTCACGAAGCAAGGTTTGCGCCGCTTATTTTTTGCGACACCCAACGTGAACAAATATTATGTTACCCAAAGTTAGCGTGCATTTTGTTTGTGCAGATCCATAATTAATGCGCACAATTGCCGCCACAAGAGGAACCAACACAATACAACTCAAGGCATAAACACAAGCATATACACGAACAATGAACCCCTTGAAAACGTCTAATTGTCCAAAAACGTATAGGACAATAATCAATGTGGACAATTTCTACATACTCCTAGTCGCCTAAAAAGAAAAACTGTAGAGAACATTAGAAAGACTAAATAAAAATATTTTTTCTATGTCTGTTACATACAATTTAACTTTCTTTAGGGACATTATAAAATAAATACACAACCCCAGTTGACCATAACAAGAAAAGAATTATTTGCTTTAACAAGATTAAAACAGCTAATTTTATCATCAACAACAACTCATCAGCAAGATCCAATTTACAGAGAATCAATATTATTACACGTTACATCTCTCTGATCATGGCTCAATTAGAACTCATCTAAGCACACACGGAAGCCTACCAAACCACATCCGTAAGACAAAAGGAAAATCAAGAGTGATAATGTGAGTGAAAATTGCCTTGATAAAATCCCTCAGAGGATGAAACGTGGTGGCTAAGATAAGTTTTCCTTTTGTCTTTTTTCATATTTTCCTTTTACAGGTATACTCTACCTGAAAATTTCACACACACACACACACACACTCATATATATATATATATATATATATATATATATATATATATATATATATATATATATATATATATATATATGTGGTGACAGTTTGTTTCCTGTTTGAAGAAAATCTTTAGGACACACACACACACACACACACACACACACACACACACACACATATATATATATATATATATATATATATATATATATATATATATATATATATAAATCTATTTAAACTCGGTGTGTGAAAAAACATGGATAGCACAATTTTCAAATAAGTTGGGATCTGAGGAAAAATGGAAAAAAGAAAGCAATAAAAACCTCGGAACACGTTAAAACGAAGAGTGCTCAATACACTAAGCAGAGCAAAAGTAAAATAAATAAATCTTAATGAGACAGGTACTATCTACCTAGGTTTCACCTCATGGGATCATCAGGGTGAACTGATATATATATATATATATATGGAAAATTTATATGTGTCTGTATGTGTGTATATGTTAAGAATATACACATATATACTACAGTTAAACAGATTAAAGCAAATCCCAGAATTAGAATGGGAAGAACTTGACAGAAGAGTGGAAAAAGAATTAAAAAGAGCTCTTAGAGTCGTTGAAATATCGACCCCTGCACGATGATGCAATCCTGGCATCGTTCAACGAATTCCATCCATAGCTGATGCACACGACTGCTACCACTTGTGTTAACGTGATTTGTCTGCTTTCCCTGGTCAAGACATCCACACCCTGGATGTCATGTTCAATGTCTTCTAAAATGCTGATAGGTGATCAGATCGGTTTCTGCCCGTTACACTAGTTTTCACGCTGTAAAGAAGCTTTTAAAGGCGTTCTACCTTCTCATGTCTTTCGTTGATTCATGGTGCGTGCTTCATACTGCGCCCACATCCAGCGATGGATTCCCGCATGTTTGACTCCGTCTGCCCACAGAATGCGCAATACGATTCGTTGTTCTTCGATGTTGCAATCACTGAGTGGAGCGTCCATACGTCTGACCTCTTTCCTCCCTGCCACTTGACATTACGATGGAATGCTGCGCACGACTAAATACCCGTCACCCCCTTCGTACGCGTGGCCTCGCGCATCAGCGCCTCCCTGTTGTTTTTTACTGCGTAATTTCAAATTTGCCATTAATCTACCCTCATTTATAGAGACGTTTGAATCTTATCTTTTGACTTATTAATTATATCTTTCATCGTATAATATGTGGTTGGGGCGATTTTAATTCAAATTTTTTTTGTGTTTATCTGCAATTATTTGAGTAGACTGAAAGATAGTTATCTAAAATATTTAGGATAATTTTTTTCACGTTTATCATTCATGTGTATCTGACTTTTACGTTTATAGTTGTATATTACGGTTATATTAATATATATATATATATATATATATATATATAGAGAGAGAGAGAGAGAGAGAGAGAGATTTGTGTGTATTTGTGTATGTGTTTGTGTGTGCGCAGATGTGCGCGTATGTGTGGCGTGTATGTTGAAAATATGTATTACATTCGACAGAATGATTAAAGAGGGAACAATAAAGAAAATCTTTTGCAGATTCAACATGTCTCGTAATGTTTCAGCAGAATGTTTTGTTAAATTTTGGATATATTTATTTCTGAGAACATCCTGACAATGCCGAGTTAAATAGTTCATTTTACAAAGCTTTTCCTACATGTACCATATTTAATCACACACATACTCATATGCATATGTATATTTGGGCAGCAATTTCTCTTTTATGAATACTTTATTAAATGTGTAAGACAATAGGAACCAACACAATACAACTCAAAACATAAACACGAACAATGAACCTCTTGAAAACGTCTAATTGTCCAAAAGCGCACAGGACAATAATCAATGTGGACAATATCTGCATTCTCCTAGTTCCCTAAAAAGAAAAACTTTAGAGAATATTAGAAAGACTGAATAAAAAAAAATATATAATGTGTTCTATGTCCGTTATATACAATTTAACTTATATACACACACACACACACACACATATATATATATATATATATATATATATATATATATATATATATATTAAAAATATATATGTATGTATGTGTGTGTTAAGAATATACACGACAGTTAAAAAGATTGAAGCTACTCCCTGAATTAGAAGGTGACGAACTTGACAGAAGAGTGGAAAAAGAATTTAAAAAAGCTCTTAGAGTCAACGAAAAAAAGGAGGCAATCAATTATCAAAATTATACTTTGAGAAACTTTTGCGAATGCATGTGCCACGTTTTTTATATATGTATATATATATATATATATATATATATATATATATATATATATATATATGATGAAATATAGTTTTAAGTTGTCCTATATTTATGGGATAAAGTGCTCAATATCAGAGATAGCGCGTATGTAAATATAAAAGTGAACATTGAAGTCAACGCTCAGGGGCGACAGAACATGAAACAATCTGTCGCTTCTGAGTGTTTAATTGAATGTTCACTTTTATATTTACATACGCGCTATCTCTGATATTGAGCACTTTATCCCATAAATATAGGACAACTTAAAACTATATTTCATCATATATATATATATATATATATATATATATATATATATATATATATATATATATATATTAAGGAGAAAAGAGAAGCCGCAAACATTCAATTTTGGTTATAATGTGGATTTTTTACATATTATATTTATTTTTTCCCAATTGCTGAATCTCTATCAGTTTATTATATGTTCTTACCTATTTTCTGTGAGCTGAACAGTTACATGCCAAAGTATAAAATGTGTTTCTAATGGACTGATGCAAAAGTTTCAAATGTTATCATGTGCAATGTTAGTCAGATCTAAAAAAAATCTTTCTAGAAGCTAGACTGATTATAAAATGCGGTCTTTTGCTTTTCATGCTTCATCTGGACAGTAAGTGCAGCAGATGGAAGACAGTGGATGACTAATAATTCTACAGTATGGGAAATATTTCTGAAAATAACTCAGAACTTGAAAATTGACGAAACAGATCAGTATTGAATGTTAAAGCAGGAACTCGCTTGAATGAGCAATAGAAAAACAAAAGGAAAAAGATTTAAAGAAATGCAACAAAGAAAACAATTAAATAATTCTTGTTGCGATATTTGGCTTGGTTTGTTTTACGGCATATCAAGCTCAAGGTTTATTTAATGCTGACAAGATTTTTATTGCTGGTAATATTATTTTCAAAAATGTATTCCTGATAATATTTTTTCTCTTCCAAAATGTATTGTTAGTAATATTTTTTCCTTCAAAAATGTATTGATGGTAATATATTTTTCTTCAGAAATATATTGCTGGTAATATTGTTTTTTCCAAAATGTACTACTCGTAATAATGTATTGCTGGTAATATTTCTTTCTTCAAAAATTAATTGCTCCTTATAATTTTTACAAAAAATGTATTGCTGGTATTAAAACCTATTTTTACACTTTCATATTGTTTTGACCTCAATTTAGGAGTTAACTATTTGCCCATAGCTGGAACCCTAACAGATCCTAACACCCCGAATTAGGTTGAACCTGGGAACACCAGAAATAAAGGGGTGATTCCACGCTCCTCAAAACCTCCTGATCAGAGGCTTTACTGTTGGATGTAGTTTATCGTTTTACCCAGAACGCGGATATAGTTTATCGTCTTACCCAGGATGCGGGTGTATTTTATCGTCTTACCCAGTACGATCCATTTGCGATGTATGACTCGTGAACTTTAGACTCTCACTTCAGTATATCCTGTGTATATGCGTCAAATTTTCCCAATTTTCCTTTCCTCATTATGCGACCAAGAAACTTCAATGCTCACTTTCTGAATCTAAGTATCAGCGTCCTTTCTGTTTCCAGTTTCTTTAAAACTTCCTTGTTACTCACGTGTTCAGTCCATGCTCTTCTCGGTATCATTCTGTAGAACCACATCTTTGTTGATACAAGTATCTTTATTTGTGAGGAAATTGTGCAGCATTCCCAAGACGAGCTTTCAAGTCGTAAGACATCGAGTGTAGTCTGACGTGAAAAGAGCTGGTATACTTGGCACAATACACTCTACGCATGAATGAATACTTAACGGGACATGCGGAGAGGGATGGTCAAGTTCCCAGTTACGCAAAGACCCCACTACCGTAACTAATCATGGACTTTTAATCATAATATACTTCGATGATAGAATAATAATGCTATGAATTTATATAAATAAAGAATTTTGTTAAAAACAACTGAAAACTTTAGCATTAGATTTTTATCATTTTTTTCCTACAGAAGCTAGTGAAGCGAGAAGAAAGAACTAAACTTTAATTACAAAAAGACAGGCGCAAATGGAAGAGCATAACATGCAAATTCATGTAAAAATGGTGATACCAAAATCAAACAAGTAAAACAATTTAAATCTAGGAAGAGTTATTATCAGAGACCGGAAAGTGCCACACTGAAATCCGAAGGCGTATTGGGATAGCGAAAGATGCCTACTAAAAGCTAACCAAGAACAGAAACAGAAAAATGTAGATATAAACAAAGAATAATGAACTGTTATGTAATATGGGTCCTATATATATATATATATATATATATATATATATATATATATATATATATATATGACGGTTATGACGATAAATAACATCAGGTAGCAACATCAGGAGATTGGAGGTTTTTGAGGAGCGTGGAACCACCTCTTAACTGTTGTTGTTCCTAGGTCCACCCTGACCTGAGGTGTAGCACTTGTTAGGGTCCCAGATATGGGCAAATAATGAACCCCCAAACAAAAGCAAAACACTATAAAAGTATAAAAATACATTTTTATAGTAAAATGACCAGCAATACTTTATATTTATATAAAAAAATTACCAACAATACCTATTGAAGAAGAAGAAGAAGAAGAAGAAGAAGAAGAAGAAGAATAAGAAGAATAATAATAATAATAATAATAATAATAATAATAATAATAATAATAATAATAATAATTCACCTTGTAAAGAAAAAGAATTGAATTAGAGTCAAGAAGTTGTTTGTGGGGAGGTGAGAGGTACTGCAGATTTCTGTATCTGAATAAGTATTAAATTCAAATTATTTTACAATTGTTTAAATTTGGAATAACATTAAATCGGTGGTCGGGATTTGAGACTTCTTTTGTCATAAAAATAATTTAGAAAATAGGTGTTTGAATGTAATAATTACACTGGTATATTTAGACGTCGAAAACCGGCCACGGTAACACGTACGGCTTCTTTGCTTGATTTTAAATCCTTCCCTTCACAAAGCAGGTACTCCTGGTATAATACTCACAAAGTTTCTCGCTAAATTCTAGGTTGTAAAATGAGAGAAATACATCGCAAACTTTAACGTAAAAATATTCTTATCACATCAGAAAATTTAGTAAGAAAGTCAAAAGTGCCGACCGAGATTCGGTGGGTAATGTTTTAAAAACCACTATCTTTTCCATTCTTTATATATATTACATAATAGATAAATTCCAATATAAAATTCTAAATGTTAAATATTTTGCCTATGGAATTAATATTTCTTTAATATTGACGTGCATTGTGTTGAAAAAGAAATATTTGTTGTAGAAAATAAATGTTTTATATACATTGGGGTCCGAACTACACCACACACACACACATATCTGTATATATAATATATATATAATATATATATATAATATATATATGATATTTTACATATATATAATATATATATATATATAATATATATATATATATATAATATATATATATATATAATATATATATATAATATATATATATAATATATATATACACACACACACACACTTCAAAAGTTATATTTTGCGAATACTCATATTTGATTAGACGCTCTGTTTTTTTTGGGGGGGGGGTTTAAGTAGTATTTATTTCGTCACCCAGCCTGCACACACTAGAAAATATGCCCTCCGGCAGGATTCGAACCTGCGCCTCCTTTCGCAAGAAGAAAACTTTCCGATCCGGCGGTCTTTGACCGCTCTGCTATGAAGGTCTTCACAATCAATTTTTATTTACCTTTAGAGAACATTCACTCCTTCAGATTTTCTCGAAAGGCATATCTGTTCAGATTCGTATTCGAAGCGTAAACAAAGCAATTTGTAAAGAATCAATGAATTTTATTTTATTAATCCCACATAATTTTATTACTTCAAAAGTTATTTCTTAGTGGATACTCTTATTTGAGTAAACCCTCCGTTTTTTTTAAACGGCGTTTATTTCGTCTACCAGGCTGCTCACTCGAGAAAACTTAACTTGCCCTCTGGCATTATTCGAAAAGTACGTCGGATCAGACGGTTGTTCCTTCTGCACGGGTAGACATAGTTTCGAATTCTGCTTGAGGGCACATTTTGTTTGTAACGTTTTCTCGAGTGCACAGCCGGTAAATGAAATAACCATTATTTTAAAAACAGAGCGATAAAAATAAAATCCATTAATTATTTAGAAATATATATACATATACACAAGTATGTATGATTGAATGATTCGTTTTCTACGGCCTTATAAATTTAAAGTGAATTAACAAACCAAACCATCCAAGCTGACATGCAATTTACTTACATTTTGACCCAGATGATAAACTGTTAACCATCTATATGTATTATCACACTGTGCCTAAGGCTTTATCAGCCTTTTCCAAGTTATTTAAAACCAGGAAATATTTTTTATGCTGTAAGAATTTTTTGGAAATAATAATGATTTACTGATACAAGTCTTAATGATTAACTGATACCTGGTGAGCTCTTACCTTTACCAAGGCTATTTGCGTAGATGTGAATATAACGGACCCAACTGGAATAAGAATTCGGCTCTCAGATTAACAATTCCGAGCGATTACCATTATATCACCCGCACATGCAAACTTACTGCACCTGGTATACCCAAACAGTCATCCACCTCGGTATTGACCAGGCTCGAAGCTGCTAAACTTCGTTGATCATACGGAAACCGATGTTTCAACTAATATGGCCGTAAGCCTGTATGTATATATGTATCTCTGTGTCTCATCGGTACCTGTATTATTTTCATTGTGTAAAGTAAATTTTAAAATGTCGGTGTTATCTAAAAGTACTATTTCATGTTCATTTATTGATGGGAGAATTCCGCAATACTTTCTATTTTATTTTTCAAGTGCTATGCAATTTGCAAATGTTCTTTACTGAGGTTTGGGTCTTGCCCAGAAATTATTTGGTTATGGCTCCTCCTGTCGGGACTTTTTGTACAAAACCCGACGCTAATAGATTCGTCTGTTTCTTATTCGTTTTTCATTTTATTTTATTTTCGTTTCTTTTTTTAATATACTTTTCGTGTCATCTCCGCCGCTAGCGACAATGAATACGAGATTCTATCAAAAACGTATCCATCAGACCGTGTGACAAAGGCTTTTTTTCCGTTGCAGACGAGACAGCCTCCAGATGTGTCTGTCAAATTTATTCACTTTCTTCCATATGACAGACAAAAAGACTTTGAAATCATCACACTTTAGATGCATAAAAGAAATTGAATGAAATCAAGCTGTGAAGGTAGATAGATAGATAGATAGATAGATAGATAGATAGACAGACAGACACATTAAAACTAAAAAAAAGGAATAAAACCTGGAAATAAATGGGAAATGCGTTAAGCTATATATTTAAAGTGAGTATGAATGTGTACGTATCTAGTTTTCAGATTCAGTGCCAGCACGTTCATCTTCGATAAAACACAGGCACGCGCACACGCGCGCACACATGCATACTCACAGATACATATAATCAAAAACAATCTGAACATAGAATATAGTGCGCTTAAGCTAGTTTCGCCCAACACCTCAAACTGCTAAAAAAAACATCAACCTGGAAACACAAGTCATGTTCTTAAATAGCTTCATCAGATCCAAACTTTCATATGGATGCCATGAATGGCGCCAAACCCGTTCAGAAATATCTAAACTGTCCACAGTATACAACCGCTTTCTAAGATGAATGGTTAAAAATGCCTTTGAGTGAGTGAAGTCTGAGGGTCTTGGCAAAGGTCATCCGTCATTGTTCCTCGTGGACAAAGCGCTACAGAATCACAAATAAAGAACTGTACCAAATAAGAGAAACCACATCAGTTGAGGACATTCAACAGCAGTAATAGCTAAAATCGATATCCCATATAAATCGAAGAGAAAATAATGATATAATCAAGATGTTGACATTCCACACTACTTCAAATAAAAGCCTAGGAAGGAAAGAGCAATAACAGCAACTGGACTTGAGAAACCTTAATTTTAAGAGAAAGATTTTATAAACTCTTAATTTGATAAATTTCAACCGAAAGCAGTACTGGTTGGTCAGTCAAGGAATACCAAACAAATATTTCCCTGTATGGAAATGGCTAATATTACCATATATATATATATATATATATATATATATATATATATATATATATATATATATATATATATATATATAAAGAACAGTAAGATATATAATCCGGTGTTCTTATTGATATTTTTTTTATTTTTACAAAACAGTGCTCAATGTACATTTACAGAGCATAAAGGGCTACAATGATTTAATAAATAAGGATTTACATAAGAACTATAATAAGGCAAATAATAATGACCTCAACATGGTGGAGAATATTAATACTAGCAGTAAAAAAATCACAGAGAAACTGAAGATCAGTGATAGAGTAGGTCAACTAAATGAAAGAGAGTACTATATAACCTTAAAGGACCACAATTCGAGGCTAATCCGACTACAAGGATAATAAACCCTAGAAGACCTGATATCGGAAAAATTAGTAAAATGATCCTTGAAAGGGTAAATCAACAAATTAAAGAAAATATAGGCCTGAAACTTTGGATTAATACGAAAGACGTGACAAACTGGTTTGCTTATATAAAGGAAAAAACCAACTGTACACTAATGCAGTTTGATATTGAAAATTATTATCAATCAATATCTAAAGAACTGTTCATGAATGCGTTGGACTTTGCTACCCAGTACACAGATATTACAGAAGAAGAAACGTACATTATTATAAATGCAAAAAAAATCGGTACTGATGCATAAATGTGAGCAATGGATAAAAAATTCATATGACCACTTTGACATCACAATGGGATCACTAGACTCAGCTGAGTCTTCTGATCTCATAGGTCGTTTGATATTATACAACCTTACAGTGCACCGTGAAATTAATATAACTGACATTGGTTTATAAAGAGACGATGGACTTATGGTTATAAAGAACTCTACTAACTTTAAAATCGATAAAATTAGAAAGATATTATATAAAGAATTTAAAAGCATGAACTTAAAAATTACGGTAAGCACTAAAAAAAAGTTAACTTCCTTGATATAACATTAGATTTAAGGAAACATATATTCACACCTTATAAGAAACCCAATACCATTCCTTTATATATACACCTTAAATCAAATCATCCCCCATCTATAATTAAGCATGTACCTTTATCTATCCAAAAAAGAATAAGTACAAATTCAGCAAATGAGAAGATTTTCGATGAACATATTAATTTCTATAATAAAGCTCTAAAAGATAGTGGCTACAAAAACCCAAAACTAACTTATATAAAAAATGAAAATGGAAAGCATAGAAAAAACAGTAGAAAAATAATTTGGTATACACCCCCATACAACCAAATGGTAAAGAACAAATTAGTACAAAAATTCCTTGTATTAATAGTCAAGCACTTTCCTAGAGAAAGTAAACTAAGTACTATTTTCAATAAAAATACACTAAAATTAAGTTACAGCTGTACTGAAAACTTAGAAACAATTATTAACAAACATAATGCTAATATCTTCAATAAACATTTAGACCAAAACCAAAAAATTTTAGACAATAGAAAAATAAAAAAAAAACAGATGAAGATAAACAAAAATTATGTAACTGTAGAAACCCTCATAACTGTCCTCTATAAAATAAATGTCGCTCGGAATCATTAGTATACCAATGCAATATCTCTTCTCTTGAGAATCCCGAAAACATAAAAATCTATATAGATTGCACAAGCCTTGAATTCAAAAAACGGTACAATCAACATCAAAGTTCATTTAGGATAAATAAATACAGAAATCAGACACTTAAAAGAATCCAATAAAACACCTAAAGTAAAATGGAAATTAATAAGAAAAGCTAGAATATGTAGGTCATTAAATGACACATGTCCTTTGTGCATACATGAGAAACTATATATTACTAAGTTTATAAAAAATTAAAATTTACTGAATCAGAGAAATGAAATAGCTATTTTTGCCGTCATTGTCCAAAATTTTCCTTAAATAATATTTTAAAATAAAATTAAAAAATGCGAGCCGGTAATATACATACTTATATTTGATATGAAAAAATAATTTTATATAATTTAAGTAATTCTATTACATTTACTTGTTTTAAAAAGAAATATAGTCTATTAGTAATTAAGAGTGAAAATATTTTAAAATTGTAGTTAAATAAAACGTATTTTAACCTAAACATCCCCTAAAAAAAATCTTTAAATATACAAGTAGGAAAAATGCCGAAAAACTTTTTTGCCGTTAATAATTAAAAATAAACCAAGACAACATGCATATAACGGATGTCAGAATTCGTTGAAAAATACACCCCTACCCTCCCTAAACGTAACATCTTTTTCGAACGTAACTCATAATTGATACAAAAATAGTTAATCAAAATGAACACGCTACCGCCCCTTATCTGAATGATTGGATTTCTTTGTATCCTTAGAAACAGGGAATTATGAATTTATGTGTGCCCTTAAAACTCAGTAAATTTAAAAATAAGTTATTTCAAAATTCGCTTGAAGATGAAATGGAACTAATGCTTTTACTTTAATTACAAAATTAAATTTGAATTTTTTAGCTTCTATTTTTGAAACATGGTTATTACTGTGTAGCGATTAAAACATATTTTAAATCAGTTAATTTATTATATATATATATATATATATATATATATATATATATATATATATATATATATAGCTGCTGATGTCATAAACGACCTTCAGTCTGTTGTCAACTGGGGCAGGAAGGGCTTTTTAATATATTTTTTAATTTTAACGCCTCTAAAACAAAACTGCTCTCTATTAATCATCTGAGATACCCATTGCAGTAGAGTGTCCCATTACGCCTTATCTGGTTAACATTCTCGGCTGACATGAAGTGGAAAGACTATATTGAATCCAATGCTAAGAAAGTTGATTCACTGTGTCGTACGAGACAATATTTCTCTCCAGAATCTATTATATATATATATAAGTCTACCATTCGTTCACGATTAGAATATTGCTGCTACATATAGTTCAGTACTCCTGTTATTTATTTAAAGATTCTTGAAAAAATTAAAAGAAGTATCAGCAATATTATTAGTTTTGACCTGGCGTCCCGGCTTTAGTCACTTTCCACTACAGTAAAGTTGCGTATTCTATAAATACTTTCATGGTAATTGTTCGGATGAACTCTTCAGTAAGGTACCTAGATTTTATGAATGAAACCCCATTAGTAGACTGGCGGTGAGTTATCATCAATTTACAGTTGAGTTGGCTAGATTTAAAACGTAACTTCTATGCTAACAGTTTCTTTTGTCACACTTCTCGCTTGTGGAAATCTCTTCCGGCTCCATGCTTTCCAGACAACTTTAATCTTCAAAGATTTAAATGCAATGTCAATCGCTATCTACTGTCTTCCTGATTACTCTTCCATTGTTGTCGCTTCCTTAGTAATGTTTCTGTTTTCTTGTTCTTCCGAATCCAGTAACTCTTTGTGTCCTCGTGGTTTTAATGCCTTGATGGGGTGAACTCGATTAATATATATATATGTGTGTGTGTATATATATATATATATATATATATATATATGTGTGTGTGTGTGTGTGTGTGTGTGTGTGTGTGTGTGTATGTATGTATATGTATATATATATATATATATATATATATATATATATATATATATATATATATATATATATAGGTAACTATACTCGTGTCGAAAAACCTTCATATTCTTGATTTAACAATAGCCAAATCAATCTCGAAGGGAAAAAAAGGTTTTAAAAAAGAAAGAGCCAGGAACATGAAAGTCTGTCGAAAATAATCGCACAGATACAGGTTCAAGGCCCAAAGAAGAAACCCCGACACGAGTAAACAACTAAATAAAGATCTCGATACAAACGTAGAGCAAACCTAGTCAAACCTAATGAGCCAGACAAACCTACCAAGGTTTCACTTAGGCAGATCGTCAAGGTCAGCTGACCCTGACGATCTGCCTAAGTGAAACCTTGGTAGGTTTGTCTGGTTCATTAGGTTTGACTATATATATATATATATATATATATATATATATATATATATATATATATATACCAGATGTATTAGAATATCATGAACAACGATATGCGCCAAGAATGATATCCTCTGTCACGTAACAACTGCGCATGTCAGGGTCAGAAATAGATAAACCGATAAGGCGGTCTCGATTGCTTTGTTTTAACATCTTTAATTCCATAGTAATGGGAAAATCAAGGCAACGTTCTGCTAGGAAATATTTTCTACCAATCATATGGAAGAGCCATCGTGAGTCCCTGACCAGGAACCGTCTAGAACTAGCCCAGACGATATCATGAAACACACTGATACCATCCAGTGTTGATAACTGACCTGTATATATTAATAGTCTAGCAAAAAAAACAACGCATAAGCAGTGTGGACATACTTATGCGTTGTTTGTTTTTTTGTTGTTGTTGCGAGACTATTAATATATACAGGTCAGTGATGCATAGTAGGTAGTCTAATGTACTTCGTTGTAGGTAGTCTGCATTATTCTAACAGTTATTTTGGTAGGCGATAACTGTTGTGTTTCGAATAATTCAAGGGGCTATTGAATGGGAATAATTGTGGATCCGAATGCATTTTTTTCTATTTACAATGTTGTTAGTTAACATTTTTATTCATTATTATTTTATTTTTGGTTGTTATTAACTACGTTTTTGTGTTTATCTGTGCGTAGGTGGTTTGTTATTTTGTTTATTATTGGCTTAGTTTATATATACATCATATATATATGTGTGAGTGTGTGCGTGTGTGCGTGTGTGAGTATATATATATATATATATATATATATATATATATATATATATATATATATATATATACAGAACACAAAGTAACGAATTCTGCTTCGTAATTCGGAAATCACGATATATCATTTTTTATTAATTAAGGATAATTGTTATTAATTCTTTATTAACAATGATGCCTGGTATTCCGCGGACCATGTCACTTTCCTTTGCTCCTCGACGCTATACAATCGTTTCTTAGTTAATTAGATCTGAGTGTGCCTTAAAATGGTATTAACGAAATTGTCGCAATTAAGCTATTTTATCGATATTTTTGGTATTCGTTTATTTCATATACTTTAGGTGTCATGGCGCAATGGCAATGGTACAGAAGGCGTAGGCTGAACCAGAATGGCTAATCCTACCATACTAGTCAGAATTCTGACGAACCGAACTTAATGTGAGGTAGTTTGAACTACACTGGCGTGGAACTGTGACAGAAATAGATTGTCTTTGTTTAAGATTAAGACAGTGAGTATGGTTACAAAAATGGAAGGTTGTTAACTCACAACTCCCAGATTCATTCGTGCGAGTTTGGGAATACATTTACAGGGTACGATGGGTAAATTGACCCTATTTCATATTTTTAATTTCGCGTATGAGCATTGATTTTTTTTTATTTTGTCGACTGCACAGTATAATAGAGACAGTTGGGTACCGTCTGTGAGAAAAAGAGCACCGTGATGCAATTCACTCCTCTAGAAATATGGAAACGGTATGCTGTAGTGTTTAGCATCCGCACCGGAAGTTCCAATACGAACATTTGAGTGTTTAGGTGTAAATCTGAGGACATTGCAGAGGATTCGGAAGGAGTTGGGTGATTCTAATAGTGATTACAAAAGTGTTTGGAGTGATCATTAGTGATGGCGACGTTGTGCCTCCATTCATCTTCACATGGGCCCTCAGACTCAACACACACTGAGGCCTACGTCAAGTGTCTTGAGGCGGTAGTGCTGTCCTGGGTCAAAAGGATGGCTACTGGAAGACCCTATATCTGGCAACAGGACACTGAACCATGCCTCACCAGCAGGAGAACCCAGTCATGACTATCAGACAATTTCTGCGACCTTACATCTGGCCAACTAACTCCCCAGATTGCAACCCCCTTGATTATTATGTGTGTGGTGCAGTTGAACGAGTGTCCAACAAAACTCCTTGTAACACAAAAGATGAACTGAAGGCAAGGATTATGGCATCATCAACCAATTTAAACAAGGAGATCGCCCAGAAGAGTTGCAGGAGATTCCGAAGTCGTCTGGAGGCCGTGGTTAAAGCCAATAGCGATTTTATTGACTGAATTTACTCCGTAGTATTTCAAGATATTTTTGTGTAATTCTGGTGAATATATCTGTTAAAATGAGATGTTGGTGTTATTTTTTATTTTTGCATAATTTGGACGACAATTTATCCATCGCACCCAGTATATAGTCTTTCATGAGGCTACCACATGCTTACAAGTTTGATGAATTTGTGGCATATATTTTTTAAATCATTTCAGCCGAAGCAAAGCGATATGAACAAAAAAAACTGTATTCAAGAAGAGAGAAGATGGCGATTGACGTTGCATTTAATTTTTTGAAAATTGCAGGTGACAGGGGAGCAAGAAATCGAAAGAGAGTTCTATCACCGAGGTGTGCGAGAGAATAAACTGTTAGAATAGAACTCACGGTTATATTTAGCTATTTCAACATTAAAACAATGACACCTATAGTATGTTTTATGTATGTGTAAACAGGCTTTGTTACTTAATTGTATTACCTTAGCATGACACAAGACGAAATAAATGGATTTACTTGATTTATAAGCAAATGTTTTACGAAATGTAGTTGTTAACCACTGGACTGTTAGATGCGCATATATGCACATTATAAGTCTACATGTATGCACGAACAATTATTGTGTCTGTAGGCAATGTCAGGCAGCAACGGTGTTGTCGTGAGATTTTAGGTTAATGAAGGATCCAATTCTGTACTGTGTAGATTCCAGTTGACGATAATTGGATGTGAAGGAGTAGAATTAAAGACCTTTTTATTTCTATATTTTTATTGTTTTAAATTCGAAACAAAATGAACCTGCCTGTGGATACGAAGTTGATGAATGCAATGTCCGCTGGTTGTTAGGGAAAATAAGTCATTTATATGCGTTTAAAATACTGTAGGAAGAAGAAAAGAGTTGCGACTCGATAGAGAAGATTCATCTGAGGCGACGGAAAACTCTGTCCGTCGGGAAATACAGAAAAGCAGTCATTTTATATACATTCCCATTTTAACATCGAATTTTTTTTACCTCTATATTTTTAACTTGTCTCTATTTCTTTATCGGTTCTCATTCGCATATACTATTCAATTTATACCAACTGTTTCATTTATTCACCCAGCTTAACGATCTATCAGCTCCTCTCACTTTCTTTTTATAGTGATATATTATATAAAAAACACTTTTCTAGATATATATATATATATATATATATATGTGTGTGTGTGTGTGTGTGTGTGTGTGTGTGTGTGTGTGTGTGTGTGTGTGTGTGTGTGTGTTTCTGCCTGTATGTCTGTCTGCATATTGTAGAAGCTACTACAAGCTTCATGGAATTTAAACAGATATCGGTAACCGGAGAAGCTGTGCATAGATAAAGAGACAGACAGACAGACAAACATATAACTAGATAGATAGATAGATAGATAGATAGATAGATAGATATGAATATTTTTAATAGATAGAAAGGTAGAGGAAAAGTAGAGAGGGAGAGAAACAAGCTTAGATAGATAGATAGATAGATAGATAGATAGATAGATAGATAGATAGATAGATAGATAGATAGATATGAATAAACATGGATTTTTTAATCTTTATCAACCCAAGCAAAACAGTACAGCTACTAACACGAAATGGGTTACAGGGTGTGGAGGAATTAGGGACAGAAACATTAATGATGAGCAGAAAGAGAAAAGAGTAAATTTTTGTAGATTAAAGTTGGCTGAAAAGCAGCGAGAAGTGCAAGAAAAGAAATCGTTAGCATAGAAGTTACGGCTACATCTAACTAGCTCAACCGTAAATTGATGAAATTCATCGCCTGTCTAGTATTGCGCCTAAATTCATGCAGTCAAGATACCATAACAAAGAGTTTACCCGAACAATTACCATGAAAATATTTATAAAAATTCCTTGTAGACCCCGTATATATACGGCTGTATGTATCATTTAAGAGGTTGAAGATGTCAGTCCATTTGACGTCACGAAGAAAGTCCCGAAATGAGTCCCAATCAGTATGCTGGTATCGCAAATAGGTTTTATGAATAGAAGGTTCTTGTTTAATGGTTGCTTGGAAGGAGATATCAATAGCTACCGATTCCGAGTTACTAAGTGGGCAGTACTGCAAGAGCGAGAAGAGGAAGTAAGAAATAGATAAAGTAAAGAAGCCTGTTGTTCAGTTTGGCTAGGGAAACGATCAGGAAAGTCCACGATTTGAGTAAGCGGCTGGGCAATGGAAAACTTTAATGTCAGCATACCGACAAAATCAGTAACATTAGAATGTTTCAGCAACGGGTCATGGTGAGCATTAAAAGCCATTAACAATAAAGATGATCACAGATGGATCGAGAGAAAGTACCTTTTCTATACGCTCAGCTATTGCGTCTAATAAACTGCAGTTTAGAAAAAGAAGGAGCGATAAAGGAAAAGGAGATAGCTGACAGAGTATAATAGCGAATGACGGAAGTACATCGTGTGTATTTTGTTCTCCCGATTGCTATTAATTATCAAACTTCTTACTTCAGCACCCCACCGACCAGAACTTATGCTGGATTTAAATATTAACTTGCATAATTAAACTGTGTCCATACACACACGCATACACACACACACACACACACACACACACATATATATATATATATATATATATATATATATATATATATATATATATATATATATTGAATTTTACTTGAGAGCTCTTCGAATCTGTTCAGCAAAGTATTTAGATGATGAATTTAGTTATATCGAGGATACCTTCTCAAGCCTTTCGTATCCGAGACAATTAATACTCGACGCTAAGCATAAAGCCATGAAAATTCACAAAGTTCGTTCACCAGTGCAAAATGATACCCCGACTACTACTACTACATCTAAGGTAGGGAGAGGCACACTTCCAGCTGCCCCTGATAATCCTATTGGCCGCATCTTTCTACCGAATAACCCTCTGACCGAACACATCTCCAACAATCTAAGCGCGCTAAAAATTAAAACTACTACATTACCCACTAAAACTATCCGCAGTATATTAAATAATACCAGCAGACAGCATATTACATCCGATGCTTGCGTCTATCAGGTACCTTTCAGAGAATGCAACTTGAGTTATGTAGGCGAAACAGGGAGGTCCTTAAAATCTCGCATTTCCAAACATAAACGAGATATTCGCCTCGGTAATTTAAGTAGTGCTTTGTTTGTACACATAGCCAAATCTAATCACAATTTTGATTTCGACTCTGTGAATATTCTGACGTCGACAGAAAAACAAAATAAAAAACAGTAAATTCACATATTCGGATTTTGCTTTGTCTTTTCCACATTTTCATCATATATATATATATATATATATATATATATATATATATATATATATATATATATATATATATATATATGCTCATTTCATTGAATATGACAGACAAGGTGCTTTAATTTAGTTTTTTATACAATTTCTCATGCGATCTAATATTTTTTCTTTTCAGATGATAAATTATATAAAAACTGTCCGAATGTTCTTTTTATCCGAGCGCTTTCGGCTATACATTTAGCCATTTTCAAGGATTAAATATTTTAACTGTTAAATAAGAAATAGTTTGTTGTATGTATGTTTTATAAAATGTTTCATTTTTCAAAACACGGTCAAGATATTGTGTTCATGTTCAAAGTTAATATTATTAAGTTTTGTTTTTTTTGTTTTTATTAATAAGGCTTCCATTATTTTTAGCCTTTATTTGCATGTAGATGATGCTATTATATTAGTGTTGTCAACAAGTATGTTACGAATAGTGTCCGGTAGGTATCCATGAATATTTAAATGACATCTAAACAGAAATATATATATATAGTGATTTTCATTTTATATAGTGATCTCATTTTTGCCTTCAAAAAGTCGGAAGACGAAACGCTTTTTTCCAATTGTCATCTTATAGCATATATATATATATATATATATATATATATATATATATATATATATATATATATATATATATATATATTATTTGTAATTTGGCATTCGTTTTTGGATGACTTGTTATTTTTGGTGACTGGTGAATGACTCTGAATTCCTCAGTAGAAGCCAAAAAACGTAAAAAAGGGAAAAGAAGAAAACGAGACCGCCCCCCTCTTCACCCTGGTTCTGCCAATAGCAAGTGAATAATTCCGGCTCCTCGATCGCACCCCCTACCTCCTCCGCTAAACGTCCGAAGCGAGATTAATTTGCCTGGAACCTACCCACACACTCCATCGTTCACCCATCTCAAGTCAAAATGTTTGACCGAGAAAAGCCGAGATCCATTTGAGAGTAGCCATATTCTTTCACCAAACTAATAAGTTGAAAATAAGTTCGTCTGCTGTGTCCATAAAAAATGTCATAGTTAAAGATTGGAATGAAGTATTTGTAGAGTCTGTATGTAAGATACATTGTCTTGTGCCATCTTAATGTTGTAGATGTTTAAATGTATGTGTCATTCTTTGAATATTATTTTATTTTTGTGCTATCTTCTTGTAGATAGATAGATTGATAGATATGAACAGGCAATGATAAATATGAATACACTTAGCTAGAAAGGGAGAGAAACACAGATAGATAGATAGATAGATAGATAGATAGATAGATAGATAGATAGATAGATAGATAGAAAAAAGAAAGAGGTAGTAGGAGAGAAACGCAGTTAGAAAGAAAGAGAGAAAGAGGGAGAGTAACACAGATAGAGAGAAGGAAAGAAACATAGATAGATAGATAGATAGATAGATAGATAGATAGATAGATAGATAAACATAGAAATTGGATATAGAATAGGCTGTACAAGAAGTAGCTGCGCTCAACACGCCAAGTTGCTACAAAATACATTGACCTAAGAACTCGAATCATATTAAATAGCCACGTCAGATTGAGACTTTCATATTGATTTCATGCATGGTACCAAACTTATTCACAGATATTTAAACTTCTATTTGTCTTCTGGTGTTTTCGAATGATGTTGTTTTTTGTGGACTTCTCTTCTCCAATTGGTTCTCTCTCCAGCTTCCGTCTCCCAACTGACCGGATTGATTTTTGTCCCAAGCAAGTTGTTTTTGAGCTGATCCTTGAATCGACGACGTGATTTCCTGATAGTTTCTAGGCTCTCCACTTTTGCGCAGAGAAAAACTTCGTTGTTCGTGATCCGGTCCTGCCACCTGTTCCGCAGTACTGTACGAAGTTCCATTTGATAGAATCTTTCAAGTTTGCTTATGTCTCTTCTATAGAGTATCCAAGTCTCACAGACAGACAGGAAAGTCGAAATTACAACTCGGTAGATCATGGGCTTTGGGGTTTATGTTCGCTCAGAAGTACAGAAGACACTTTGGAATAACTTCCCGTATGCTGAGCGGGTGGCTTTGTTTCGGTTATCGATGTTCGATTCACTGTGTAGGTTGAACACACCCAATAAGAAGATACATCCTTGTGTTACACCCTGTTCTATTTTTGAATATTTACTGAATTAATTTTCAATCCGTATGCGGTTTGGTGCCAGTAAAGGTTATAGATTATTCTAATATCTTTCTCAAATATGTCAAGGTTAGCTAGCTGTCTATTTTCGTGAACAATTGTTAATAGAAAGATTTTATTAACTTCAAATATGGATAAGACTGGTTGCTCACTCAATGAATGCCATATAAGAAAACGGCTAATATTACCATTACTGTTCATATGTCCGTGCTAAATCTCTCTCTCTCTCTTTACATATATATATATATATATATATATATATATATATATATATATATATATATATATATATGTATATATATATATATATGTATGCATGTATATAAAGGAAAGCGGTTATAGTATTCCAACGAGAGAAAAAAGTGTATATTAAAAAGAAGAGAGAAACTGCAAACGTTTTTGATTGTAATGTTGATTTTTTTAATATATTATGCTTTATTTTCCATTATATATATATATATGACATTTTATGTCAATGTTATGCCCCTCCATACCTGTTCGATATCTATATATTGTTTATAGCTATCTCTATATATTAGTCTGTTACATGTTACATATATATATATATATATATATATATATATATATATATATATATATATATATATATATATATATACTTATGTCTACCTTTTTGACTCTCGTGCTAACCCAGTTTAGGTACACTGTACTTTTGACTCTCATTCAAACTAAACTTACGTCTACCTTTTGACTCACTTAATAACCAAACTTATTCACTCTAATGCAAATCTAGTCCTGGGCATGACGTTAAACTACACCCGGCAGCATGGCCTCTGATTGGGAGATTGGAGGTTTTCAGGATCGTGAAACCACCTCTAAATTGTTGCAACTCCTTTCAAATCCAGTCATAACATTACCTTTTTCTCCTTTTGTAACAATTGTCCTTCACCTTGTGCGAATGGTGGCTCTCTCTTACACTTTTAATGCGCTTTCGACCGCCGACACCCTCTTTTGGTTAGTCGCTCCATATCACTAAACACTACTGTTCTAAGCTCTAATCCAGGTATGGGTAACCTTTTTTCGAAAAGTGGGCCGCATGGAGTAAAGTCGCCATAAGGCAGGCCGCACTACTAAAAAAAATCAACGTAATTTTTCATTTTGATACAGCAGCCATTTTCACAACAAAAGCTCATATGTATAAGCATCTGCCTTAGAAATGGGAAAAAGTCGATTTTGTTTTGTTTTGTTTTTTGTTCTATAATTTAAAAAAATTCTGTAGTCTTGATATAAAATTATCACTGATGACAGAGTAGTTAACACACACTGCTGTGTGTGACTTATTTTTATATGTTTGGCTATACCAAAATATTTGTAAAAGAAGAATTATATTTATTCTCTAATTATTAATCATTGACGTTTCCTCTTTCTGGGGCAAAAGATGTTTACGCGTATGATCTTCCTTAGTGAAAATCGCCAATGGTTTAAAATGCTGATAAAGTTACCTTCAACGAAAAGTTACAAAATTCAAGAAACATTGTACTTAATCATTGTTTATGTATGTGGCTATGCATGAGTGTGTGAGTGAACAAGTGTGAACGAAAGGAAACCAACAATTTAATAAACGTTATTTTCCTCATGAAATTAGACATGTCATTCAGAAAGACAATCGCGGTGCGTGTGACCCGCGGGCTGCAGTTTTCCCATGACTGCTCTAATACAAAAGCTCTTGGGTTTGTTAGACATGTATTCGTCTAGTCTTTAACGAAACATGTGAATTTTTAGAGGCCACTGGACCCAGGCATCAACATTTGATTGTGTTTTTGTGTCATACATGTTTAACTATCTATGATAAAAGAACTGAAACTAAGGAATATGAGGTGTTGGCAATTGGCTATATCCATACATGTTGAGGAAAATTGCTTATTAGTTTCCATGCTGTCATTTTTTTCTAGAGGGGTTGGTTAAAAATTCATACAAAACTCAGTGGTCGCACTATGCATGAAGTCTGTTTATTCACGAGTATCTACAGTATTCAAAAATGGAAGTTAAGAAAAATCTACATCGTCAAGGTGAACATGTAACAACTAAAAATAAAGTAAAAAAGGGAAAGCAAAAAACAGTAGCATATATTACTCAGAAGAGACACTTAATCTATGGTGTTAAGACAGTTCAGCCGATACGTTCTTCAGCCTTTTTAGTTTTTCCTGAAGTTCTGAGATGAATTATTATTATTATTATTATTATTATTATTATTATTATTATTATTCCATACATTTTTCTGTCTATACTCTTTTTGTCCAATTATTTTAGGTCTTTCCGTCTGAAATTTTAAAATGAGAGAATGTTCTTATATTCATTATTTATATGCGGACAGTTGTCCTCATTTTTGCCGTTGTTATCACAACATTTCAGTGGTTTTGCCCTCCTGCCTTCATCAGCTGTATGTTGATCCTGATGAAGGTTGGAGGACACAACGACCGAAACGTTATAATAACAAGAACAAAGATGAGGACAATATTCCGCGTGTAAATAAGTCTAACTTCTCATCCCAGAAATTAATGAATATCCTGATTATACACGTATTTATTCGAACTGGCCAACTTATGTTGGCTTTTGTAATCTAACCCTGTGTGCTGAAAATGACAGACACCTGAAGAAGGTAAGAAGATATAGCAGTCGAAGCATTGTGACTATTACCGCCAAAACTAGGAGGTCAGTTCAAATAAATCATTGCATAATATTCTAGGTTGCATATTCTTCCTCAGATATATGTTGTATCCGGCATTTTTAAAAATTCATTTTTTTTCTTTTTTCCTAAGTGCAAACACATTCTGAGTAGCTGATGCAAACATACATAAGAAAGACAAAGAGTATATTATGTTATTAGAAAGAAGATTGTAATTACACAATATGACACGACAATTACATAAGCTTAATTGATTTAACAGGCTAATGACTTTTGACATTGCATGTTCAAAAATTGTTACTTACAAAGAGAGCTATAATATTTGGATCGGTTCAGCTTTGGGCGATCTAGAAGAACACAATATAGATAAATATGTATATACTGATTTTCAGGCGGAACAAAAAAAATAATAATCATGGTCGATGTAAATATATATTAGCTATTATTAATAAAATTATTTAAGAAGAAGTAAAACTTTTATAAACACCTAATTAAGGGTAGAACGGGCTTTCGTGCATTGTGTGTCAACCAAGGATAACGTTGAATCCCAAACAGTAGAGTATTATTACTCCCTTTCGTTACCACTTCAAACATGTAAAATAACCGGTACTGTTCACCTGAATATCAAACTGCTATCTCAGGTGTTTAGCGCTTACCTCAGGGTCCTAGCTATTCCTAGAAGAGTTCTGAAGTAGATGTTTGAGCTGATTTTATGAAGCCACATATGCAAATCTCTAGAGATAATACCCGTGGGGATAATAGTCACCACATTATAATTCCAAATTTTCTTCACTTCCTATTTCAAGGCCAGCAATTTGTTCACTTTCTCCTCCTTTTCAACAACTTGTCTCAAATGACATTTTTGTGTTCCGTTAACTTATATGGTTTTATGTCAATCTTCTGTAAGTTCTAGTTCATTATTTTTGCAAAGTTGCCAATGAATAAGGTGGGCAATTTTACCATGTCGCCACTTCTTTATTAGTAGCAGTAGGAAGAAAAGAAGGAAAGGAGAAGTGGGAGGGGAGGAGGAGAAAGACGAAGGGGAGAATGAAGAGCGAGAGAAGGCGGAGTATAGCCTTTCTTCTTTTTATGCATGACATACGTGGGAAGGATATTAGAATAAGCCAGAACTTATATCTGCCTGCATACGGATAGGACATGTTCAGTAAATATCACGATCACAAATCCCGGGACTCATTAGGGTCGAAGAAGAGGATTCATAACGTTCCCAAGGTATTAGCACGTAAGTGAATGTAATGGATCCGTCTGGAATTCGAACTCGTCTGTCCGATTCCTCAATCCGAGTCGCTCCACCGTGCCCCCTAACCAGTAAGTATACAAAAATAAAAAGGAGTGTAAGACAAGGACTTTTGAACATATATAGCGAGGCCATCCTGAGAAAATTAGAAATCCTACAAGGATTCATTATTGGCGTCATTAATTTTAATAACATAATATATGCAGATGATACAGCGTTGAGAGCAGACACAGAAAAGCAACTCTAAGAACTTCTACAGAAGGTAGTGAACGAAAGCGAGACGAAAGGATTAAACATCAATTGCAAGAAAACTGAATGCATAGTTGTTAGCAAAAGAGACAGCCTTTTTGATATCCACAGTCTGTAATTTGCATGTTAATGCAAATTACAGATTGGGGATACCAAAATCAAACAGGTGTAACAAGTTAGATATCTGGGAATCGTATTAATTGAGGACAGAAACCGTGACACGGAAATCCGAAGGCGCATTTTGGATAGCAGAAGATGCCTTCCAAAATCTGTGCAAGTTATTAAGAAACAGAAAATATCCTTAAAAACAAAGAAGAGAGTACTGAACTTCTACGTAAAGGTTGTTCCAATAACTTGGACCGATTTTAAATGTGAATTAACTTTAAGCGTCTAATGATTCTTTTCGTTTTCTTTCAGATTTGGCGGACATTTGGGCGATATTATATTTCATACGAAATTGCCATGACTTAAATTACATGATCCAATAGAGAAATAAATAAATTTTTACTAATAACACTGATTTATTTAATGTTGACTTTGATCCGTCTTAATGAAACACCCTTATATAT
The DNA here is from genome assembly GCA_964036315.1 of Acanthosepion esculentum. Classification (NCBI taxonomy): domain Eukaryota; kingdom Metazoa; phylum Mollusca; class Cephalopoda; order Sepiida; family Sepiidae; genus Acanthosepion; species Acanthosepion esculentum. The sequence continues at coordinate 63,454,005 of OZ038475.1, read as the reverse complement.
AATCCGTCTTAATGAAACACCCTTTAGTATCAGTCCTATATATGGCAGTGAATGCTAGACAATCTCCTCATAAATGAAGAAAAGACTTCAAGAAACAGAAATGTGGTTCTACAAAAGGATGTTAAGAATACTAGAAGATTTTCACACCCTGTTTATGATGGTTGATGAGAGCAAATCAGCTTAAATGTCCAGCATTCTTTTCAATATTCACACAGCACCCTGCGCGACATCCTTTTGAGTGGTTTTTACAAACTATTGTCTGTTGTATTTGGAGCGGTTTCAGTGTACCTATTATTATGAATACAACTTTTTCTACGGCTTCTTTTGCTTTCCTGTTGTACTTTCGAGTACTATTCCATTTTCATCTTCTCTGTATCATCATCATCATCATTATTATTATTATTATTATTATTATTATTATTATTATTTCCTTTGATTTCCCGTGTATACTCATTTCTTTTCGGGTCCCAACCAGAGATCTAAGTTCAGAAATGGCATCATGACAGTTTCCACTGAACAAGTTTGAAAAAAAAATCACACATATTTTACATAGATAAAACCCTTCGTAAGGTGTGGGCTGTACTCATGAGAACATTTTTTAAGGCATGGGCTTCCAGGAATCCCTTTAGTGAGTCTATTGGAATCTTTTCTAATCAATCCCATGGCTCCAACTACAGCAGGAATTGTTGAGATTTTAATGTGCCCCTTTTTGAGATCTCGATTTCAATGTCCTTGTATTTTGGTAGATTTTTGAAGATCTTTATGATTATTATTATTATTATTATTTTTATTATTATTATTATTATTATTATTATTATTATTATTATTGTTGTTGTTGTGTTTGTTGGGTTTGTTTGCTTTTTCTTCTTCTGTTTTAACTGTTAGAGACATTGCTATGGTGAATCCATGTTATAATTTTGATTGTTCTGTTTAGCGGCATAGCAACCTCTATGGGTTAGGTAAAACCGAAATCTATTTTTTACGCAATTTTGTTTTATTTTTTTTTTTTTTTTTTTTAGAAATTATAATGGTTCCAGTGGAACAAGTCTTACTAATTAACACATAGCTGGAGGGAGAAGAGATGAATTCATACCTTTCCGAAGGTATTCACCCATCTAGGTACTAACCATGCTCGACATTGCTTAACTTCGCTGATAGTACGAGAACCGTTTTTTCAATGGGATGTGGCCGTAGGCCATTATTATAATTCTACTCTTATAAGTAAGTCCAGCAGTGCTGAAAAACTTAAACTGGCCGCTGCTCTCGAAAAGGACCTTCAATCAGTGGATAACTGGGGCATGAAATGGTTTGTAAATTTCAATGCCTCCAAAACTAAACTGCTCTCATTTAAACACCATAGAGAAACTTCCCTGTCTACCTTCAGCATGGTTGATACTCGATTCCAAGAGAGCCTTTCACTGTGCTTTCTTGGCCTCTACAAATCTACCATTCGTCCGTGCATTGAATACTGTTGTCATATCTGGTCTAATGCCCCTGCTGTTCATTTTCGAGGTTCTCGTCAAAATCTAAGGAATTATTTATCTGCAATGTAATCGATCCTGACCTGGCATCTCGATTTCAGTCACATCCTCACAGATGTGATGTGAGTTCCCTCTGTCTTTTCTACAAATATTTTCATGTCAACTACTCTGACGAGCTTTTCCCCTGGTGCCCTGACTACATGAATTTAAGCGTGCTACTAGACTGGCATCTAGGTCCCAACTTTTTACTGTTGAAATAGTTAAATTTAACCGCCACTTCTACTCCAACAGTTTCATTTCTCGCACTTCCAGACTGTGGAACTCCCCTCCGTTTACTTGCTTCATTGATAACAACAATTTTCAAAAATTTAAATGCAGCGTCAACCGCCATCTTCTGTTGACTTGAACCCGTTCATCTTTTATTCTTTCCTCAATCCTCCCTATGCCCAGTCTTTTCTCTCACTTTCACACTCTATAAGCCCCGGCATGCTAGTGGCACTCCAGCCTTGCTTAGGGTGAAATGCTTAAAAAACTGTTATTAGGCGCGGGTAACAATAGGTTTTGTCGGTGAGGAGGGTGGCTAGACAACCAGAAGGATTGAAAGACCTGACAAAGGGTGAATGTACCTTCTTGTAGAGTCAAAGTCCCCAACCCAGCACAATGAAGTAGACTGGGCTCCATTGCTATGCATGGTACCAGGGTTTTCATGACATAGCATAGCTGTGCGGAGGGCTTCCTAGACTGATGTTAACGGCCCAATCCGTAACCAACGCATGCCTTTCAAGTTGGAGGACTTTAGCTGGAATGCAACCTGGTGAGGGATAGGCTTTTCTTGCTCAAGACACTTTACGCATAAATTATTACCTATCTGGGTTTAAACTCAGATATATGGAGATAACTGCTTAGGTACTCAACTCCGCAGCGACACTACAACCACAAACGGTCATGAGACTGATGATAATGATGTTGTTGCTGCTGCTGCTGCTGCTGCTGCTGCTGCTGATGATGATGATGATGATGATGATGATGATGATGATGATGCATGAATTCACTGGCATGTTCCGATGCTTAACATGGGAAAGTGGGTGAGGATTCCAGCAAACCATTACCTAATTAATATAATGTGCGAATATGTATATTCGATTTTATGCATTTTTTCTGTATATTTTCTAGTTTTCTCTTAAACAAATGGTTCCCTGCCATTTTTTCCCAATACACCTTTTTCACCATATGTAAGAATGTCATTCCCAACTTCCAAGATTGTCCGACTCAAAAGATGCATTCCAAATAATATGCATATATTATAAAAAATCTTCATTCTTTTCCATATTAGTGCGTATACATTTAGATGGATTCTTTTTAAAAAGGAGTTTTAAAAAAACAAGGAAAAGTAAAAGATTTTTCTCCACCCGACAACTCTGAAATCCACCCTGGTTGAGAACGCTTGTATTAAGCAATTTCTTCAACGATACAAGTAAGCATGAGTATGCTTTTATGTGCAAACATACGTTGGGAAAATTTAGAATTTCCTCACCGATGAGAAAAACAACCAACCCGATTCTTTCCTGGAAAGATGTCAAGATTTTTTTTCTTTGACATTTTATCTTTAATAAAGAAACCTGACCTCGTCGATAACTTCAGTCAATTCGAATCTTTGCTTAAACTGATCATACACTATCATACTAAATCATAAGCTAATATCTTCATCATATATCAATTTACATTATATTTATAGCATAACTCACGTATAATTTTACGATATGTTTTTAATCTTACCGGCAAATCTGATTTTCTAATACTTTGTGCGGGGTGGAATATATACACAAGCATGTCTATATATATATATATATATATATATATATATATATATATATATATATATATATATATAGACACATATATATATATAGAGAGAGAGAGAGAGACAGATATATATATATATATATATATATATATATATATATATATATATATATATATATACAGATATATATATATATATAGATATATATATATATATATATATATAGACATATATATATATATATATATAGACACATATATAGGCACATATATATATATATATATATATATATATATATATATATATATGGCCAAGGGGTTAGAATTGGTTTCTGATCATGAGACCCGGGTTCGAATCTCACCATGCTCGATTTGTCAGAAATGCGACTTCCTGACAAATCGAAAACCACACCACGGGTTGACGCAAGCGTGAAGTGAAATTGGGTAGACTGAACTCGTGTCGGCTGTGCCCGAGGCCACAACTCATCGTGGCCGAAGGCTTGCGCTAGCTGGCCTTGTTCTAATTGTTGATCGCACTAGACAACACGCTCTCTCCCAGAAACTGTAACTAAAATCTGCTCAGCATAGTTGCAGTTCATGTTTATGAAAAGAATTCATATTTATCGGTTATCGTAACTTGGCATCATTGGTTAGTAATGAGATAATCCATTTGTTATAATAACAAGAGACATTACTCGGCGCCCCTCGAAGCAAGAATGCTTTGTGTTACAATGGCAAAACAATAGCTGATTACTAAATATCGATACTGGTTGATAATGTATTGTTTTACGTTTCTTTTGTCTCGTGTTAGCTTTCTATCGATATTTTTACTTTCAATGATTTAAAAAGCAGAATATTTTCTTTATGTTAATCACTTCGTCAACAGGATGCTTAAAGCAAATTTGAATTGCTTATTCAAATGATTAGCTTTAAATGTAAACTTAGATTTTAAAATATGTAGCATTAAATTTAACAATTGTATAATAATCCACATATATAAAGCACAATGAATACACGCAAACACACACACTTCATAATTCATATATATATATATATATATATATATAATTCATATATATATACATTTATATATATATATAATTCATATATATATATATATATATATATATATATATATATATATATATATATATATATATAATTTAAATCAATGACACCTATCAAAATACGTGAAAAATTATTACAATTTAATGTATTTAAGGCCAGCAGAATTTTTTGCAAAGAAAGTGCTCAATAAATAACTACAGCTAAAATGTTCAATAATAATAAATGATCAAGTGATTTGTCTGATATCTCTTGACCGACTTTAGAGTCTCCGATAAATTTTGGAAATATCCGTTATTCTGACACTGATGAGCGATATTAGGAAAATTCTGGAGTCGTTCAAGAGATAAATCGATTGAACATTTATTAATTTATTGTATATATATATATATATATATATATATATATATATATATATATATATGTATGTATGTATGTATGTATGTATGTATATGATAAAAATATAGTTTTAAGATATGCTATATTTATGGATTAAAACGCTCAATATATAAAATATTGTAAATATAAAAGTCGACATTGAAGATTTCGTTTACGCATGAAACGGACTGTCTCCATCTACTGTCTTCTTGATTCCCGTTCATCTTTTGCTCTTTTCTCAATATTCCCTATTCTCAGTCTTCTCTTACATTTTCACTCCCTGTAACCTCCTGCGTACTAGTGGCATTCCTGCCTTGCTTGGGGTAAAATGATTATATATATATATATATATATATATATATATATATATATATATATATATATATATATATATATATATATATGGTGGGGAGATGTTTGTGTGTGTGTTATTTATGAAACACTTTTTATACGACGAAAGCTCAATATTCTTCCACTGGCGAAAAAAAACACAATTATTCAGTAGACAATAGGACGTGATTTGGTTTAATATTTATGAAGAATTAAACGTCAACTAGAAAATACAAAAAAAGATATTTTTTCAATATTTCGGAAGCGCAATGTCATTGTAAAATTATTTAAATATTGTCGTCATCTTCTGATGAAAGGTGGAAACGTGTTTTTCAAGAAAGTTCAAGTCTGGATGCGTACAACTGTTTTACATTGAAGTGGACTCAACTCATCTATTGCGGATGGTTGATAAGCCACAACATTGATGGGCCAATTTCGTGAAAGATACGTATATGTAATTAAAGAATGGTATATAAAGAAAGGTATATAGATATATATAGATATATGTATATATGTATATATATATATGTGTGTGTGTGTGTGTGTGTGTGTGTGTGCGTGTGTGTGTGTGTGTGTGTAAATCAAAAATGAAAGTTCTATATATGTAAATAAAATGAAAGGTATATATACATATGTATATATATATATATATATAGAGAGAGAGAGGGGAGAGAGAGCGAGAATTGTAAGAGTGGGTTGGAACAACAATGCTTCTTAAAGCAGAAGACACAAAATGAGGAGGAACTGGTAAAAAAGAATGACAGATAGCAGCAAATCTTCTTGGCAGTCAAAGATTCTCTACATTACCTAGCAGCCAGAGGCCAGATTTGATAACCTGCAGTACAGAGAAGAAAATTGTTCACTTAGTTGAACTCATGGTTTCACGTGAGGGCTACAGGGATGCAGCTCAATTTTTTTTTTTACAATAATGCTCAGCCTGTTAAATTTCCAAGAACCACTCAAGAGAGATGGCCACAATGTAAAAGCACAGTTTATGGGAATATGTGGATAAAATACCGGTTAACCCCCTGACTTGAACATGTTAAGATAGTAGATATCGCGGAAGCAGTCATTGCATCCACAAAGTAACGGTTCGTGGGAAGAAGCCGCTCAAGTGGAAATTACATCCGGAGAAAAGGCGGCAAAACTGGCAGGGTGGTGGTCTAAACATTTCCCTATTGTGGTTAGCGACGGAGTATAGATAGGCGCGCGAGATGGCTCGTATTCATTGGAATCAAGCAGAGAAAATAAGCACCACTCTAAAGAGACCGTTTACTGTGAACAAACCGCTTGCATACGGACAGAAAACAATTTGAACAAGTACACAAACTTAAAAAGGGGTATAAGACAAGGAGGCGCCCTCACGCCAGATTTATTTAATATTTACAGAGTGGCAACCCTAAGATAACTTGAAATCTTACTAGAAGTTATTATTGGTGGATACATTCGTAACAGCATAAGATATTAGGATGACACTGTGCTGACACAGAAAGAAAACAGTAGGAACTCCAAGATAGTAAAGCTGAAAGAAAGGACTATCAAGTGTAAGAAAACAGAATGTTTATACGCAGAAAAAGACAGTCCAAGATGCGAGTTAAGAATTGTAGATGTCGAATCAATCAGACATAGAAATTTAACTATCTAGCGTTTTAATGAACGACAGAAATCGTGGCTCAAGGCGCGTCAGAACATCGAAAATGCCTTCCAAAAGCTAACAATGTATTAAGAAACAAATAAATTAGAAACAAAGAAAATAGTGCTGAGTTGCTATGTAAGATCAATACTTTTATATGACAGTGAATAATGGACAATTTCCTCAGAGATGTAGAGGAAACTTGTGGTTAAACTAATGAGTTTCTACAAAAGGATGCTGAGAATGCCATAGACGAAATATGTAATCACGAGGAAATTTAAGAAAAATGGAATCTTCATTGAATGGCCGGCACCGTAGACTTCTGTCAGATTATATTTTAAATGTGGCCCTAAAGAATAATGCTGAGAATAACATGGACCGACCATGCGACCATGCGAGCAAAGATTGAGAGAACATAGAAACAAAAAGGACACTTAAGCTTAACATAAGAAAGAATCATTTGAAATTTCTAGGACGCATAATGAGGAAAGAGGGCTTGGAAAATTTGATATTCACAGGACAGATTGAAGGCAAGAGGGACAGAGGAAAACAACAGAGCATAAACTACCTCGCAAAATTGAGTAAATGGTGCCAGAACAGGGATTAGGAAATATAACAAAAAGACAAAAATTATTAAAAGGTACAAAGCATAGGAAATTGTGGCGAGCCAAGAAGAAGAAGAAGAAGAAGAAGAAGAAGAAGAAGAAGAAGAAGAAGAAGAAGAAGAAGAAGAAGAAGAAGTAGAAGAAGAAGAAGAAGAAGAACAAGAAGAAGAAGAAGTAGAAGAAGAAGAAGAAGAAGAAGAAGAAGATGAAGAAGAAGAAGAAGAAGAAGAAGAAGAAGAAGAAGAAGAAGAAGAAGAACAACGTAGGTTAAATATTCTATGGAAATTGTTTCAGTGACGCCTCAGTTTTGTCTTTATTGAATCAATAAAAAAATATTGGCAAAACACGTGTGCTTAAAAGATATTATTAATCTATTGTGTATGTACAAAGTTGTGAGACAAAATTTTATTTTATATCTGTATAGGTTTCCGATGTATTATCATTCCTCTTATATGGCAATGAATTCTGGACAATCACCTAACTGATATAGAAGAAACCTAAAACAACAGAAATGTGGTTCAACAGAAGGATACTGAGGATACCATGGTCTGAACATGAGGCAATTTTAGAAAAAAATGTAAGCAAAAAAGACACTTATGATTAATATAAAAAAAAGACAGTTGTACTTTTTAGGCCACATGATGAGAAAATACGATAGACTGGACATATTTAAAATATATTCCTTTCGCCTTGGGGACTTTGAACAAAACAACTCGATTGAACTCAACACAAATATAAATTTAATGAATTCTGAAATACAGAGCAGCGAAGAGTTTCACGATCACGTGTCCCGTCACCCATTGATAGACTAGAAATGCGTTCAATCGAAGTTTTAGATAAAATGGAAACACAAAGGAATCTTATACTTAACAATTTCTAGGGGCGCGTAATGAGGAAAGAGGGCTTGGAAAATTTGATACTCACAGGACAAATTGAAGGCAAGAGGGACAGATGAAAACAACACATAAACTAGCTAACTTGAGTAACTGGATCGCGGAGTAATTTTTTAGGAGCGATAAGAAAAATATTAAATTTATTAATAGGTACACGGTACAAGAAATTGTGGAGAGCCATGGTCACCTACGTAATGAATGGACACGGTATATAGAAGAAGAAGAAGAAGAAGAAGAAGAAGAAGAAGAAGAAGAAGAAGAAGAAGAAGAAGAAGAAGAAGAAGAAGAAGAAATAATATCAGTTATTTAGCACAAGATTGATAAAATATTAAAACCTTAAATTTTATTTTATTTCTAATTGTGAAAGTCGGTTTGCGCATCTTGGAAATACTCAATGATTCTGATATACCAATCGGCAAGCAATGTTTTCAATTAAAAATATTTCTAGCCGGAAACAAAACTAGTCGATACTGAAAGAGTTATATTTGGTTTGGGGCGCGCTTATTAAAACTCGTCAAAAAACATTTTTGTATAGTGCGTTCGTTTCTGCAGTAAGACTATGTAGCCAAATATTTTCTTGTATAATGTAGACAGTCGTATCGGCCATTATGTTAGCTATATCTGGAAAATACATTAACGATATATAGGAAATATATTTTTCCAATGGACCCTGGCGTGTTCGGATATGACACAATTTAAACATCACATTCAACAAATCAATAATAAAAAGTCGGTTGTCACAGAAAAAGCATTTGTAGTTATAATAACGCTGAATTGCTGTCTAGATGCACAGACAGACAGACATCACCAGGATGGTCATGCAACTTGCTCTAAAATGGTCATTACCCAATATTTTCCGAAATAGTTGGATATTCGCCTATAATGTCGTCCACATGTCACTCTTTGTTTTAACTGCTTTATAAGTTCTGACTGCTGTAAATGCTATGGAGAGAAAATTTCATTGATTTTTCCTTTTTTATTGATTTCCTTTCTTAAAGTTATAATATGGCTTTCAAGCAATAAAATTGCCTCGCGCATGCGTATACATCTGCGCGCTTTATCAATAAGCACATGTTTTTTTGTTTCGTTTTTTTTTTCGCAAGAACGAAGTATATATACTAGCGTCATCTTCCTATTATTGTTATGTGATCCTATCGAGATGAGATTACAACAGTCAACAGACAAAAAACTGAAAATTCGACTATACTAAACTTGCAATGTTTATTCTTTATTTTATTAATTTTTAATGAATAATACTTTCATATTATTTTTCTTGATTTTTACCGCAGCTGTCAGATTGTTATTTTAAGACTGCTAAATGAGGTGTAGTGGGAGTACGATGGAGTAACGGACTGTCTAATCGGAGAACTGCGTTCGAATTCCAGTTGAGTTCATTACATTCACCTACGTTTAACTACACTTGGGAAATGTATGAATCCAAATTTTCTACTACCCACCCAGCTATGGGTAAAAATAATAGGACCAGTCTAGTAGAAGGAAACCACCTGATGCCGTGTATGTCCTGTCTCTTTAAGCAAAAGGCTAAAAGAAGATAACTTAAAAAATAAAAAGGATAGACAAGAAGCAAAAGCAGTTCTGGATATGACAATAAACGACACCCGACAGTAAGGCCTCTGATCGGGATATTGGAGGATTTGAAGAGCGTGGAACCACCTCTTAATTGTTAATGTTCCCAGGTCTAACCTGATATGGAGTAGTAGCACCTGTTTGGGTCCTAGCTATGGGAAAATAGTGAGCCCCCACCAAAAAAAAATCAAGCCACGAGGAAAGTATAAAAATACATTATAGTAAAAATACCAGCAATACATTTTTATACAAAAAAAATACAAACACTACATATTTATAGTAGAATTGCCAACAATATATTTTATCTAGAGTTGAAGGCATACAATTACGTTAAAAATATAAAGGGTGTTTCATCAAGATGGATTATATATAAGGGTGTTTCATTAAGACGGATCAAAGTCAGTAGTAAATAAAACAGTATTATTGGTGAAAATTTATTTATTTCGCTATTGGATCATGTAATTTAAGTCATGGCAATTATGTGTGAAAAATAATGTTGCGCAAATGTCCACCAAATCTGAAAGAAAAAGAAAAAAATCATTAGACGCTTAAACTTAATTCACATTAAAATCGGTCCAAGTTATTGGAACACCCTTTATTTAGCTGAATCCATAAAATTGTGTTCAAAATATTTAGATTTGGGCTTTAAATAACCAATAGGGGTTGATATGCCGCTAAATAAAATCAACCAAGCAACCAAATAACCGGTGTAAAAGGAACCGGAAACCCATTGCACTATTCTGCTTTAAATGTCATCATGAACCTCAATTGTGAAATAGCGGTGAGTGGCAGTCACAGCGGTGCAAAATTCGCTAACTGAATAAAATGATGAATGAATGAAATGAAGTGTATATCGGAATTTTTTTAAAAATCAGTCTCTTATCTTGTCTCTTATCATAATCTCTTGGTGGGGTTGTCAGACTGCCAAATCTGTTATTGATTTGACTATAAAGACACTACAATCAGGCCTCGATCAAATTAAAACATATTACTATATTGCTCATTTTTTCAACGATATATGCTACCATCTTGCCTATTTATATGCGCGATTAAAATTAGAATCGCTTAGCTGAATCGTTTTTACTAATCATTCTATCATCTTATTTCTCTTGTTTCTTATCGCAACTCTCAAATCTACAACCATTAAGTATGTTTAAGCGTGTTTAATTTAAAAGGCTTTCAACTCATGCCGGAAACTTAATTTTTGCATCCAACGGTCGTAGAATAACGCACTGAGAGTTGCGATAAAAAAGCTACAGCAGTAGCAATCAAAACGTAATATAATAACGCTTTATCTTTAAAATTGTATACTATTATTAGGTCGGTGCAAAATTTTCCAGCGATTTTTATTTTAAAATGCAAAATAGCATTCTACTGGGTTAATGGAAACTCATAGCTCACACATTCATTTTTTTTATTATTTGGCAGTTACAAAGACGTCACTGTTTAGAAATTTACTCTGGACGTAACACATTATTACTAAACAATGAAACCCGGTTGCTAATACATTGCTTTTCGTTTCTCTTATTTTTTTTTTCATTCTAGTTTACTTTGCATATATTGAAATTCTACGATTTAAAAAAAGAACATTCTTTCTTTACGATAATCATTTCTCCACAAGAAAATGTAGACAAAGAAATGAAATTTCAATTGCTCTTTGAATAGTCTTTAAATGAACCATAGATTTTAAAATAACACGTGACTATAACGTTAACAGTTATATAATTATTCGTATACAAAAAACGCAATATCTGTCTATATTTCTGAGATGAGGTATTGTAATTATTTATACTATTTACATATATATATATATATATATATATATATATATATATATATATATATATATATATATATATACCATGCAATCGGAATTAAGATACTGTTATGTAAATGTTGATTTTCACCTTCGAAAATTAAATTTACAGGAAATGGTGTAAGTCATCATATCTGACCACCACTCATATCAGGACTTACACTACTTCCGGTTTTTTGCCACCTTTCCTTCCTTTTTTTGCCACCTTTCCTTCATTTTCTTTTTTACCCTTTTTCTTCCTTTCTTTCCTCCCTCTTGTTTGTTATTTTTATTTCACAAATTTTATCATCTATTGGCTGAAAAATCCTGTAAGTTTAATTTTACAAGGTGGAAATGATCATTTATATAATGGTAACTTAATTCCGATTGTCTGAAATATATTGGTCTGTTTATTATAAAAATATGTGTGAATCAGTTTTAATATTTTATATTGTGCTGAGAGGATTCACTTGGATTATATACCAACGGATTACTACATATATATATATATATATATATATATATATATATATATATATATATATATATATATTGTGCGAAACTTTCTATACTACAAATTCAGAACTTCGTTCTTGTCGTGAGCCGAAAGCATGAGTCAAAAACGAAAAAAACTGTATATAAAATTGGCTATAAATTTACAGCTATTGTTTTATTATGTAAGATATACATCTTCCAACAGTTCCTCTTAAGTATATTTAATGCCAGGCTGAATAATCTATGACTAATTTGACTCAGAGAAAAACAGTTTATATAAGACCTATTTAATATACTATATTCTTTACATGTTCAAGATTGTCTATATTCTTCAGAATCGGCGTGGAGTATATATATTCTCTTAATACAATATTTTAATTATGAGGAAATATCAGAGATTGTGTACTCGGTTTCAGTAGGGAATCATAATTCCCCTCTTTCCGAGCGACAAATTTCAATCGACAACCAAACTCTCCTAATCTTGACTGAAGGAATCCCAAGCTGACGACACGAGAATGATTCGACACTTCAATACAACAAAAACCGAAATCATAATTCATCTCCATGTGGAGTAATGGATAGCGGCTCGGATTGTGGAATCGGAGAGCCGAGTTTTAATTCCAGACGAATCCATTACATTCACTTACGGGAAAGATATGAATCTTCTTCCTCAACGAACACGCTATGAGTAGATGGCAACTGGTCGACCGCAGGAAGAAAAAATCTGCTTCGTCAGTCATGTATTGAAAGACAAATGATCGCTTAAGCGTGCATTACGCATGGCACATAACTGTTATGGCTTACCATCACACACACTCACTTATTTTTTCTTTAATAAGATTTCTCGAATATTCAGGCCGGTAGACGAAAATAAATAGATACACTGTTTAATAAATAAATGGAGCGTCTACTCAAATATGAATGTCCACTAAAAGTAACGTTTAACGTAATAAAATATATATTTGTGTGTGTATTTGTGTGGGGGGTGTATTCTCCTTCAAGCGGAGACGCAGGTTTGGATCGTGCCGGAGGGCACATTTTCTTTATGTTTTCTGGAGTGTGCCAGGTGGTAGACGAAATAAACAGTGGTTAAAAAAAGAGAGTATCTACTCAAATACCGACATTCACTGAAAATAGCTTTTGAAGTAATAAAAATATATCGGATTAAAAGATAAACTCCAATAATTCTTTAGTTGTTGTTTCGTTTAAGTTTCGGATACGAAACTGAGCAGATATAGCTTTCGTTTAAATCTGAACGAGTGAATGTACACTAAGACAAACAGACCCTTGCTTGATTGTGAAATTCTCTGTAATCAGATAAGACGGTGGTTTCTCCTGCAAAGGGGGACGCAGATTCGAATCCTGCTGGGGGTTTCATTTTGTTTCTTTTTTCTCGATTGCGCAGGCCATAAACACCGACATAAACACCGTTTAAAAGCAACGCGTCTACTGAAACACGAGTATCCACTAAAAATAACGTTTGAAGTAATATATATATATATGTGTGTGTGTGTGTGTGTGTGTGTGTGTGTGTGTGTGTGTGTATGTGTATGTATGTATAAAAGTGAACATAGAAGTCAGCACTTAGAGGCGACAGTCTGTTTCATGCTAGACGCAATCGTCAGGCCTTAAACGGAGGGTAAACAATATATATATATGTGTGTGTGTGTGTGTGTGTGTGTGTGTGTGTGTGTGTGTGTGTGTGTGTGTGTGATGTGAAATATAGAACCAAAATACACAGGCGGATATTAATAAAATATTTTGATCTGCCAAAACGCCTGGTACCTCGCATAGCCAAAAGATTATGTCAAGTATACCTTCTGGAATAAAGCCCATATCATAGTCTTGGGTGTCATGGTCTCTTAAGCAAAAAGATGCCCTCAAGCTTTAGAGAAAGTTTAATTATAATGTTTTTTGCACCATCCTGAGGTGCAATGTTTTGCTATGGCTAAAGGTCAAGTACCCAGATGGTAATATACTTGGACACAGGAGAGGACTACTAACCACTCTGTCTGTGGCGTTTTAAAGCAAGACCACTTAGACAAATATCGAGACTGACATCAAGGAGGAGTGTGCCAAGATTCACAATATGTTATTACTGAAAAGTGACTCCGTTTTTTGAGATCATGTAAAAGCTTTAATTTAAAATAAGGAAAGTCAAGTTGAAAAATTATTCAATTTTATATTATCTCCAGATTTTATTAATATATATGGTATCGATAGTTTTTTATTATGCACAAGCTACTTTCGAAGGTCGTAACAATTTTGCAAATTTTGCTTTCCCAATATATATATATATATATATATATATATATATATATATATATATATATGTATGTAGAATACGTGTGTATATGTGTCAGACACCAAATTGGTCAAAAATTTGTACAAAAAGTGCAAGAGTAATTCGATTGTAAAATCAATTTTTGTTACTTGCTTTCATATCTGTAAATTCGGAATAATCACGCGTTCCGTGACATATTCCAAAACAAATTTTGATTTTTTGCCATAAGTATTTTGAAACTTTCCTTTGAAATTATCCTAAAAGTTAACAATTTACATTTGAACACGGTGAGCGCCACATATGAATAATTTTTTACAGGTTTCCAAGATGCCAGGCTTCAGAAAAAAAAGCAAAATTTTGGACTTATGATAGAGAACCACAATATTACGTTGACGGCACAAAAGCTGAACAGATATAGAAACGCCCTGGCTACTTCTTTGAAGAATTCTTAAAGTAATGGCACTAAAAATGAAGGTAGCATAAATTAAATATTGTGGGTCATCGTCGTCTGCTTCAAGAGGCATCAAATGGTGTATTGTGCTCCAAGTGCCCCCGGAATAAACTTCAATTTTAACATCACTGCAAAAAAAAATTCTCAATTAATTAAGCGATTTTCAGTTTCCGTTTAGTAAGCTAAACTGTTTGTAACATAATTTAATTAAACTAAATTTAACTGACTCACACAAGAAAAATGTATCGAATGAATAAAGGAAAAAGTGACTTAGATTAATAATTAATCTAGAATCTAGATAAAGTTCTCTGACTAAAAGTTCTGTTTAGCTGGTTACTAATAGAATGCAATGATACTGGTATAATCTTCGGAAGGAAGTGCAACTTTCTTTAAACATTCATTTGGCGTATGATCTATTACAGTGTGTGGAGCTTTTGCATTGAAAAGTAAAACGGCAAGTGTAGTGATGTAATGTAATGAAACACTCAACATTATGAAGGTCGACTGAAAAGTTCATAGTAAAAACCAAGATACTGTCATGGAATATGAGCAAATCAAATTTATTTTTCAACATAGTTCACCTTGTTCTCCATACACTATCTCTTCTTTGTTGCAGTTCTTCTATTCCGTTGGAGAGAAAACTTTCATCCTGTTGGTCAAAAAATCATTAACGGCAGCAGATATAACATCATCATCACAGCGATATTGGTTCCCAGCCAAGTCTTTGTTCAGATTATTGTCAGGCCAAATCAGGAGAATAGTTAAAGGAGATCAACCATTTCAAAGCCACAGTCACCCACAGCAGCCATTGAAACCAAGGACTTGTGTGGTGGAGTATTGTCCTGATGAAACAAGACCACTTTCGTCAGTTTTTCTACCTTTTCGTGGCTGCCTTACAAGGCTGTCTTAGTATTCTCTATTGATAGTGTAGCTCTGTTCAAGAGAATCAATAAACAGTGCTTTTTGCATCCCAAATACCGAAGGCCATCACCTTCCCTGTAGACGAGACGATAGTGCTCTTCTATGGAGAAGGCGAGGAGGGGTGTTTCCACTGCATGAATTGTCTTTGGCTCAAAGTGATGAACCCAACACTCATGCTGTGTTAGGAAAGATTCAAGGAAAGCAGTTGGATCTGCCTCAATCAATGTTAGATTTTCCCGTCATGTTTTCAGTCTGGTGCACTTTTGGTCAGGTTTCAGAAGACGTTAACCAACCGGGCATGCTAAGTACATTGTTCAGAATATTCTCAACTCCCTCACAGAATATGCATTGTTTTTATTGGGGGGGGTCATATTGGAGAACATATGATAGTCAGATGTGGCCAAATCAGGAGAATAGTTAGGGTGATCAACTAGTTCAAAGCCACAGTCACCCATAGCAGCCATTAGAACCAAGGACTTGTGTGCTGGGGCATTGTCCTGATGAAACAAGACCTTTCGTAATTGCCTCACCAAGATAGAATAATACTCTCAATTTAAGCCGTGGCACTTTTGAAGCATCCCAACAAAGTAAGGCGACTATCTTCCCTGCAGATGAAACAATCTTGGCCTTCTGTGGAGCCGGTGAGGAGGCGTCTTTCTACTGCATGGATTGTCTCCGTCTACGGCTCAAAGTGATGAACCTAACACTCCTCCTAAGTTAGGGAACGTTCAAGGAAACCAGCTGGATCTGTCTAAAACAATATTATATTTTCCCGTGATGGGATCATCCTGGTGCGTTCTTGATCAGATGTCAGAAAATGTGGCAACTACCGAACAGAAACCTTCCTTATGCCAATTTTATTATTCAATTTCTCAACTCTCTCACAGGATATGCTAACAGCATTGGCTATTTGATTTATAGTCAATCGCCTGTCGTCCATCACCATGTAGTGAACATAATCAATGCTTTCCTCGGTGGTGACAGTTGCAGAACGTCCTGACCTTGCTTCATTTTCAAGACACTCCCTTGCCCTCCTAAATTCAGCTGCCCACTCTTGATAAAGATGGAGCATCATCTCCTTATGTAACAAGCATATCAGCATATATCTCCTTAGGGGCTGAAACCATTTTCCTGAAGGGACACGGCGCAGAGAAGAAGAAAAATTATTTAAAAAATAAATAAGGGCTTATAAAAAAGTGAGTACAGCGATTCTTCTGGGAAAATGACATATATAGTAACAAGATAATACAAACCTGTATTACGTGCAAGTTGACACGAAACTCATTCCAGGAATACTCGACTCCTTTAGCCTTCTCACTTCCAGTATTTAAACCCCATTGAGAATATAAAGGACATGTTACAGACCTCATTAAATTCCCTCCAGTTGTATCCAGCAGACATGAACCGCAAAATGCACGGATGGATATTATCTACTCATTGACTCCAGCAGGCGTAGTCCCGTTATTCGGGTAGGATAGAGCTCCACGTAATTAAATAGTTGCCCAATATTTTTGGCAGTTTAGTTTATTTTAAGAAAAGCATTTGAAATTTGAATTAAAAGTGGTAGCTTCGGAAAGTGATTCGTTTCATTAGATTACGCAAAAACAACGCTAGGAAAACTATGAATCTTTAACCTGTTCCGAAGTAAATAGTAGGACGTATTCTACAGGTATTTACAATCAATTTGCATCCTACATTAAATATCACACCTATCCGCTTCTATAGATATTTACAATCAATTTGCACAATTTGAGGAACGGATACAGAGAAGAACAGTAAACAAACTCAGGGCATCAGATGTCGATGACATTACACTTAAATATTTGAAGATTATAGCCATCGGGTAAGCAAGTAAGGGGAAAGGAGTTCCACAGACGGGAATTACGAGAGAAGGAGCTGTTTGAGTAGAAGAGACGGTTACATTTAACCGTTTTGACAGTGAAAGGATGGGACAGAGATGCCAGCTCGCTTAAATTCATGCAGTCTTGAAACCAGCGAAAGTAGCTCGTCGGAACAGTTGCCATGGAAATCCTTCTAGAAGAGACAAAGGAAAGTCACGGGATGGCGATTATAGGCTAGATGCCAGATCAGGACATATTGCATATTCGTCTCTGGATTTTGTCGAGGACCTCGAGACGTACAGCGGGAGCACCAGACCATATATGACAGCAATATTCCATGCAAAGAGGGATGGTTGATTTATAGATTTGAAGGATGGATTCAGACAAGAAAAACTTTCTGGCACGATACAGAGAAACAAATCTCCTTGCGGTAGATGAAGCTATTGATTAAATGTAATTATATCCACCTGTATAGATATTTGTAATCTATTTGCACCCTACTTTAAAATCACTTCTATCTGCTTCTATTGATATTTATTATCAATTTGCACCATATTGTAAATATTATTTCTATCCGCTTCTATCCACTTCTGTTGGTATTTACAATCAATTGGCAGCATAATTTTATATGACTTCAATCTGCTTCTATTGATACTTACAATCTGTTGGTACCATATCTCACATATCACTTCTATCTGCTTCTATTGATATTTACAATCCGTTGGTACCATATTTCACATATCTATCTACTTCTATTGATATTTACAATCCGTTGGTACCATATTTCACATATCACTTCTATCTGCTTCTATTGATGTTTACAATCCGTTGGTACCATATTTCACATATCACTTCTATCTGCTTCTATTGATATTTACAATCTGTTGGTACCATATTTCACATATCTATCTGCTTCTATTGATGTTTACAATCCGTTGGTACCATATTTCCCATATCACTTCTATCTGCTTCTATTGATATTTACAATCAGTTGGTACCATATTTCACATATCTATCTACTTCTATTGATGTTTACAATCCGTTGGTACCATATTTCACATATCACTTCTATCTGCTTCTATTGATATTTACAAACCATTATCACCATATTTTAAATATCAATTGATATTTACAATCCGGTGATACCATATTTCACATATCTATCTGCTTCTATTGATGTTTACAATCCGTTGGTACTATATTTCACATATCACTTCTATCTGCTTCTATTGATATTTACAATCCGTTGGTACCATATTTCACATATCACTTCTATCTGCTTCTATTGATGTTTACAATCAGTTGGTACCATATTTCACATATCACTTCTATCTGCTTCTATTGATGTTTACAATCCGTTGGTACCATATTTCACATATCACTTCTATCTGCTTCTATTGATATTTACAATCCGTTGGTACTATATTTCACATATCACTTCTATCTGCTTCTATTGATGTTTACAATCCGTTGGTACCATATTTCACATATCACTTCTATCTGCTTCTATTGATATTTACAATCTGTTGGTACCATATTTCACATATCTATCTGCTTCTATTGATGTTTACAATCCGTTGGTACCATATTTCACATATCACTTCTATCTGCTTCTATTGATATTTACAATCCGTTGGTACCATATTTCACATATCTATCTACTGCTATTGATGTTTACAATCCGTTGGTACCATATTTCCCATATCACTTCTATCTGCTTCTATTGATATTTACAATCCATTATCACCATATTTTAAATATCAATTGATATTTACAATCCGTTGATACCATATTTCACATATCTATCTGCTTCTATTGATGTTTACAATCCGTTGGTACTATATTTCACATATCACTTCTATCTGCTTCTATTGATGTTTACAATCCGTTGGTACCATATTTCACATATCACTTCTATCTGCTTCTATTGATATTTACAATCCATTATCACCATATTTTAAATATCAATTCTCCCTGCCTTAATAAATATTTACAATCAAGCGGCATCATATTTTAAATGTTAATTCTATCCACTTCTATTGATATTTACTATAAGTTTGCACCCTACATTAAATATCACTTATATACTTTTCTATAGATATTTAACAAGTTTAACTTTGCGCAACTAAAAATAGTCCGATAATAGAAGTGAATGTTAAGAAAATATGTGCTATATCATTACTATGAAAGTGGAAATCCGTCTTAAAAACCAGGTTCCAATATCCTGGCCTTAGTGAGATATACGCAATTGCCTCGACCATGTGGCATACCGGAAAGTTCCTCTCTTATAGGTGCGATATCGACATTTTCAGAAATGCTTCCCTCACAGGAAACAGGCATAAAGTCTTTATATGCTTCCAATAAAGAAATAGACGCATATATCTAAGACATTTTTATATGAAAACGATATAAACAAAGAAAAGAAATGTGTATATAGACCAAACAAGTACTGTACCTCGGAACTAGTTTCATCTGAGGAGCCAATGAAATTGTATGTATCGATCGACCAATATTTTCCACAGCGCCATCTACGGGTAGCACTTAGGCACTGTCATGCATTGACTACAGAAGCCAGACGACAATTGCCTGTGACCAGCGATACTTGATAATTTGTCAACTGAGTATCGGTTGTTCGAAGTCGCAGGCACTCAGCATCTTTTACTTGCCTCTTACTTTCATATGTCTATTTCAATTAGGTCTGTCCCTCTTTTCTCATCTTACCTTTTCACCTCCCTCTTCTCTTACACTCTCCCCCCTCTTGCTCATTCTCTCTCTCCCTCTCTCTTTCTGTATTAATTTCCCTGTATGTAGCCCTTTTCGCTTCCATATCTCTATTCCTTTGGCTGTTATCATCTCGCGTTCACTTTCTATTTCTTTATCGATTATCTGTTCATCTCTCTCTCAACACCCACACATACGCACATAATATATATATATATATATATATATATATATATATATATGTGTGTGTGTGTGTGTATGTGTATGTGTGTGTGTGTGTGTGTGTGTGTGTGTGTGTGTGTGTGTGTGTGTGTGTGTGTGTGTGTTAAGACTGTTAATTCCGATATATGGAAATTACTTCTTTTTTTTTCCTTTTCTCTCTTTCGGTCACTCGCTTTCTGTATTCATTGTTCTGTTTCTAAGTCTTCCTCGTTTTCTCTTCGCTCCCCATTGCTGAATAAATAGGTGGTTACTTCTATTTATTTCTAGTTAGTAAATTATTCTAACTTTACTTAACAAGTCAAATGCACGTGAAACCTGATTAACCAATCTAAATCAAACAACACAAAAATGAAATTACCAAAATGTCTTTCTTCTTTTTTCCTTAATCACTCATTCTCTCATGAGTCTTTAATAAAAGTGAAACATGTTAGATTGATAAACTTTTCCTGTTTGATCTTTATCCTATCATATATATATATATATATATATATATATATATATATATATATATATATATATATATATATATATATATATTAGGATATTACACCGAAAATATCGCTACACATTTGCAGTCTTCTTTCAATGCGTACCAACGAATTTCATCAGCTGATGGTAAATTACTGGCGAGTGAACGATTTATTTAGATTTAACAGCGAAATACAGCCTCTTTTTATGAAAAAAAAGCATTGTTCTACTCTGTATTGAGCCCTCTTTTAAATTAAATGTTACGAACGCTGGAATTGTACTCTATTTGTTCTCATCGTACCTGGGTATATATGTATATATATATATATATATATATATATATATATATATATATATATATATATATATATATATATATATATCAATTTGATATAAAAATTAAAAATTCTATTTGAGCACCTTCACGGTCTCTACAATCTTAACTTCTTCAAATTTAGTGACAACCATTGTCTATCCGACATATCCTCATAATATTTAGTACTCACTTCTCACTTACAAAAACCTCATGCACACTCACAAACACATATATATTAAGACATCTTTTTATGTTTAACATTCTTTTTATAGATACAAATGTTTAAGTAAATGCTCTGTTTATAATAAACAGTATTAAACAACATTTACCGGCCTGAATGTCCGAGAAATTTTCATAGAAAATATCGTCCTCCAACAGGATTCGAACCTGTATCCTATACATATGAATCTTTCACGTACATTTATATCTGCTCATGGCCGAATTTGTATCTATAAAAAGAATGTTAAACATAAAAATATGTCTTAAAATAATTATCGGACTTTGTCCATTTCATAATGTGTGACATATATATATATATAACCGAATGGGTAAATAGAGGTAGGTATAAGAGTGACGATCGCATACAAATACATATAAATACTCTATAATGTAAGATAAACAGTGCTCAATGTTAAGTCACAGAACTATTTAATATATAGAGAGAAATATACATAATATCTGACATTAATTGCACAACTTCGAGTTTCATGCCGAAGCAATTTTCAAGTGCTGGAATTATTATATTTATTTTTATTTATATTTTGGGTCGACACCGGTTATATACATATATATATATATATATATATATATATATATATATATATATATATATATATATATAGGCAGCATATCTTCATTCAAATATGTTTTATTGAATAATATGGACATATTGCATCTACATCTTTTTATACTGATCTTTTCCGGTTACTTATACTGATCTTTTTCAGTTAGGATGAAATTCATTAAGGTAGGTGCCGTAAATGTTTTTAGCCCAAGTACTTTCCTTCAGTGGTAAATTACAAAGACAAACTTATTGTAACTGCGATAAAATCTGCATTCCGTTATAATAGTGATTTATATATATATATATATATATATATATATATATATATATATATATATATATATATATATATATATGTATTTCTGCTTTTATTAGTCTATATCCGTTTCTTGGTCGTTTTCCCCATCCATATTTCGCGCTGTGTATTTATTCAGATTACTGAATGACCCACATTTAAATTATAGATTGTTCTATTGTGATGCGGAACACCGTTCAACCATCTCCACTTGCCAAAATCTGACCAAATATTAGATTTGGTGGGTATAGGGACCACTTCTTGGTTGAGCCTAGAACCTTTAACGAACCACTCCAATTTTTCTTTCTTTACTTTTTTTCTCTTTTTCTATATTTTCACGAATTTCCATTAACAAAAGAACGAACCCTATTTCTTTTCAACCATCTATTTCCCGTTATACTTTTCATCGCATATTTGTCAGCACCGCAAAGGGACGCATTTGAATCATTTCTATGTTTCAAAAAATTTACCATTCATTTTGCTTTCTCTTCATTGCGATGTGTGCGCGCGTACTACTCAAATATTCTCTACTTCTCTTCATTTTTTTTATTCTTTCTCTCTTAAATATCACTTTTCTCGATTCATGTGTCTGTCTTTATTGGTATCTTTCTAACTATGCTGCTTTTTCATCAATACTCGGCGAAGAATAAAAGAAGACTTATAAGAAACGCAAAGTTTCACAGCTTGTTTCACTCAAGAAAGTTAATGTCCATTTCCAATGCTATTTTCTTTTAGTCGATAAATGCATGTCGCCCGTCTTAAAATTAGCCACATTAGTTACGATGATGTCGATAGAAAATTCAATAAAAACAGAATGGAGTAGGGCTGTGAATAGTCAATTCTTTGCTAGGGCAGAAGCATGATGCTGAAAGATTTTAAACATTTTTGCCAACGGTATGACAATTTTGTTGGCAAATAAGGCACTTTTAGAGATATTTTAAAAGTTAATATAATACTAATCGTTCAAAGATCTGAATGGTTTAACCAAGACTGAACAGATATCACAGCTTTTTTTTTAAATAAGTATATAAGCATAACATTTATTAAATATAACGTGTGGTTGTATTGTTATTTTTTAAAATAATGTTTGCCTTCGGTCGTAAGAAAAATAAACAAAGTTATTCAGTGATGGGAGCACAACATTGACAATTGCATAAAAGTGGCCCGTAGATACACAGATACACTAATAAATACATACAATTACTGATTACGTAACATCAGGCATATTTTCAACACTTAAACATTTCTCCTAACAACATACATTGACATTCCAGTCTCCTTCTCTTCAATAGAAAAATCATTCATGATAAAACATAAAAGTATATTTAAACAGCATATCAAAATAAAACATTATAAAAATATGAAAACACGTGGAGAAACAAACAAAAATTATAGTTTTCGAAAATCATAAACTTAATGTATTAGACAGAACTTTTCTTATAAAAGAAAAAACATTGCGAAAAAGAAAATCTTTCAAAATAATTTCCAGTCCCTTTTAACTGTTAAATTTGAGACTGCAATGTTTGGAGATGGAGTCAAATCTCATGGGAAAACTGCATAAAATATGTAAAATGACCGAGATGGCAAAAAAAGGAGCGATTATGTCTTTTGCTTGGAGTTTATCTTTTGAAAATCAAATTTCTATCCTACTTGATGAATGACTCTAAATTCACTGCAGTCACATCAATTTCAGCGTTCGTCGATGCGACAATAGAGATGCCAAGAAACAGCGTAAAATGTTTTGTCCAACCTAAAGGAATGACCCTATGCTTTTTCTGTATTGCTAACTGATCATTACAATCCTTTCAATCATTACAATCATTACACCAGTGCTATATAAATACAAGATACCCAACACTTGCAGTTCGAACTGATTATCTATTCGATGTTGATACAGATTTCGTATCGTACAATTTACGGATACAGGTCCATATGCCAACATTATTGGCATTTATTTATCAGTACAGGAATTATTGATTTTCTAAAGCCATCACGAATTTGCCAAAAGCTTTAAGTAATTCGGGATTCAATTATTACTTCTTCAAATCATATTAGCAAATTCTGAATATCATTATTTCTTTTATCAGGTTCACAGATATATATGATAGCTGATAATCGATCTCGAATAATGCCATCGCTTGACTGATTCTAAAATATAGAGCATCAGGGATGTAGCTTTTTGGTCCTGAAGAGAAAGGAGAAGAAAGGGCTAAACATTAATTGCAGAAAGACAGAATACATGGTTGTTAGCAAAAGGAACGGATCAACACGCAAATTACAAATTGAAGATACCAAAATCAAACAAGTATAACGATTTAAATATCTGAGAAATGTTTTAACAGGGGATGGAAAGTACGACACTGAAATCCAAAGTCGCATTAAGATAACGAAAGAGGTTTTCAAAAGCTAATCAAAGTATTAAGTAAAAGAAAAATTAAGAAAATAGTACTGAACTGATATATAACATCAGTCCTTTTAGATGGCAGTGAATGCTGGACAATTTCTTTACAGATAAAGTAGATACTTCAGAAATACTTCAGAAATGTGGTCCTACAGAAGGATGCTGAGAATACCATGAACAGAACACGTGAGGGTCTACGACGTTTTAAAAAAATGGAAACAAAAAGGACATTTATAATTTTATATACGGAAAAGAAATTTGAAATTTCTCGGGCACATCATGAGGAAAAAGGTCTTGGAGAATTTGATACTCACAAGACAGACTGAAGGCAAGAGGGATAGAGGAAACAACGCATAACCTAGCTAGAGAGCTTCAGTAAATAGATGGTGTAACAAGATTTAAACAAAAGACAAAATTTATTAAGAGTTACAAATGGCATGGAGAACCATGAACGCCAGCGTCCTGAATGGACACGGTACATAAAAGAAGTAGAAGAAATTGACACAGTAGAACGCAAAAGCATCAACGTTGCGCGTTTCTTGCCGTAAGTGTTACAGTAATGTTTTGATGAGCTTTCATAATACATACATATGTAGATACATAGATATACGAGAAAGTGTAGAGAACTTCTCGGATCAACCCAATTCTGAAAATTTGACCAATTTAGCAAATATCAGAATTTTTTATAGAATAATCTTTTTCGTGTTTGGATACGACCGCAAGGCAGAAGAAGTTAAAATCAGGTTTTCCTTTCGCTAGATGGGCAGTTTTCCTGGGCTGTCCAAAGCAGCTGGTTATGAGGCGCCAGTTTTCTGTCTTCGCCTATTCTTCATCTTGAAGCTAAACTTAGTTGTCAGAGCCTATTTAAGATGCATGCCATGGAAGTATTTTATAAACAGTTAGAACATTTCCCCACAAATCACCCCGGCTATGACAAACTTAATAATATTAATAATACTATTATATATATATATATATATATATATATGTATATATATATATATATATGTATATATATATGTATATATATATATATATATATATATATATATATATATATGTATATATATATGTATATATATATATATATATGAAGAAATATAGTCTTAAAGTGTGCTATATTTATGGGATAAAGTGCTCAATGTCAGAGATAGAGCTTGTGTAAATATAAAAGTGAACATTAGAAGTCAACACTTAGAGGCGACAGTCTGTTTCATGCTAGTGCAATCGTCAGGCAACCTGACGATTGCACTATCATGAAACAGACTGTCGCCTCTAAGTGTTGACTTATATATATATATATATATATATATATATATATATATATATATATATATATATATAGGCAGCATATTTTCATTTAAACATGTTTTATTGAATAATATAGACATATTGTGTCTACTTGTTTTTATATTGTTCCTTTCAAGTTATGTAATTAGTTTCTTGATATTGTGGTGAAATGCATCATGGAAGACGCTGTAGTTTGTTTTTCTAACCCAAGTACTTTCGACCTTTTCTAAGATCATCTTCAGGGGTAAATTACTAAGATAAACATGCTATTGTATCTGCGATAAACTGAAAGACAAACATAAACATGTGTTTATGTAGTGCTAATGTTTTTTTTTAATCTGCGTTCTGTTGTCATAGTAATTATATATATATATATATAGAGAGAGAGACAGACAGAGAGACAGACAGACAGAAAGACAGAGAGAAAGAGAGAGAAGGGTCTAACAGACAAAAATAAGGTCAGAAAGAAAAGAGATTTTGCTTTTACAAAATATGTAATCAATACTAGACCTAACAGCCGCTCATATGATATGGTTACTGAATGAGGTTGTTGTATGGACATAAAAGAAGGAAGTTCAGATTATGAAGATAGATTTTGGATAGATATCCGTTTACCCTAGATGAATAGGACAAAATTGTAGTTATCTGGCAAGCATCTTTCTCCGGAGTTTGTTCAACGGCTCTCCGCATGAAACTTATTTCTTACGAATGAAATACGAAGAGAATACAAATGATTCGACTCTGTGTACGTGGCATGGTGGGTCCTATCTATAAATATCTGAACTAAAGAATGTAGCTTTTCTGAACTTTTGCCATGGAAATCGCGAGAGAGTAGCGATAGGATTTGGGCTTTTCATTTGTGGGAAAGGGATTGTTGGCTTAAAAGGTTTCGCCCCACCGACAAGGACGCTTAAATCCTTTTGATATCTGTCAAGGTTGGAAATGGGAACCCCAAGCTTAGATATGACAGCAACACACCATTTTGCTAGGTACATGAAGAGCCCAACAATTTCAAATGACATTTTTTTTCTTAGTCGTTTTACTCCGAGGAAGGTGATAATGTCCCAAAGACGCAGAGGATTGAAATAGAATAAGAAGTATTTAGTGAGAAGTGAAGAAAGGACAATAAAGGAACAGGGTTCAGAAAGAGAAAAGATGGCGATTTACATTGCATTTTTTATCTTTGATGAGTGTAGGTGACAGGGAAACAGGAAATTAGGAGTTCCACAGGTGATAAGTACGATAATAACATTTAAGATAAAAGTGCCGGTTGTATCTAGCTAGTTCAACAGTAGAACAGTGAAACCTAATTGCCAATCTAGTATCGCGCTTAAATTCACGTAGTTGAGGCATTAGGGAAAAAGCTCATCGGAACAGTTGACATGTAAATATTTGTAGAAAAGACAGAGGGAAGTTATGACAATCAGAAAGTTGAGATGCCAGGTCAGGATCAATGAAATTACAGACCCTTCTTTGGGTTTTGTCAAGATTCTCGAGATATACAGCAAGAGCACCAAACCAAATATGGCAGCAATGGTAGATTTATATTCAGAACTAAAATTTTCAGCGTGAACCAGTGTCAGTATTCTTTACACAGCAAAAGGCTTGGCACAAGGCCGAATTCCTAGATAACTTTGACGCTTTATCTTACATCAAATAAGCCACTAAACTAGAAATGTTCCTATTTACATTTTTAAGCATTTGTACATGTGAGTGTCTATTACGTTTTTAGAAAGAAAGAAAAAACACTTTCTTTATACGCACCGATAAAACAAAATAACAATAACAATAGCATGTCATTCAAGTGCTCATAGTTTATACTTGTATTTTGGATTTAACACTGGCTCCGAAGAAATCAAGTAACTTCAAATCATTTCAGATGATTGCTTCATTGCAACTACCTTAAAATATCACTACATCAGGCGCTCATGATTTCATGACGGCACTAATCGCTAACTGCAATCGCGGATTGGAAAAATTCACAGCGATTTTTTTCCGATTATTTTTTCTCACTGTACTTTGTTTTCTTTTAGTTTTTTTTTTCTTTTCTTTTCTTTTCTTTTCTTGTGGAGTTGGTTTGATTTGGATTTTTCCGCGTTTTTTTTTTTTTAACGAAAAAGGAACGGGTAACGATTTCAAGCAATCGGATCTGATTTACTGAAATGTCCTTCTAATCAATATTAGCTAAATCCAAACAAGTTTTGTTTCAGATAGAATCCATTGCTCACTTTTGCAGATTAGCTAAACTGATAAGGATTTTTTGGAGGCTTTTTTTTTCTGTTTTGTTTTTGTTTTCTTTTTCATTCACACATTGATCTTTCTTTCATCTCCCTTTTTTCACGGTCCCTCTCTCTTTCTTTCTATCTCTTTCTTCCTTTTTGGAAGTTGATAGCTATTTGTTAAACAGTACCAGTTTTGACACAAGGTTGCTCTTTTCACACTGTGTGAGGATCAAACTACTTCTCAGTGGCTTATGAAGTCAGGGTTCTAACCTAAAAGGGACTCGTCAATGAGAAACTTAGAAAGGCCTTTCTTAATGTTTTAATGCTAATTTATATATTTCCAGCAGTATAAGACTTCATCTGTCAAGGTTGGCAATGGTTGTTATAATAATGAGTTGCACTTTCCTGATAAAATGTGGATTCTTTATGTAAGTATTTTTAATAACATATCCTTTCAGGACGTAGACGATCATGACTCTCCGTAGATTATGTTATTATTATATGTAAATTGCCGTGCATTCTTGGGAAAGATAGGGTATTAGATTCCCTTTGTCTTCTCTATGGTTTGAAATTCAGAGTTTTAATTTCTTTATATTGATTACCACCCAAAGGTGGTGGAGAAGAGTTGAATTCATAACTTTCACAGGGGCATTTGTCCGAAAGTGAAAGTACGAGGCTAGTCTGGAATTTGAACTCGGTTCTTAAGATTATGTTCGCCGATAATAAATCCTGGTGGGTCTTCTAGTTTTATTTTGATTGACTGATGTATCATTATTACTCTTTATATATATATATATATATATTCTTTTTTTTTTTTTTGCATTCGTGAATTCTTTCTCGGTCTCCCATAGGTTGTATATGACTGTAATATATTTTCTATTTAAATCAAGTCAATCCAATATTTCAAGTATCTCTTGTATTTGTCAGTCAAATAGCTTTTTTGTAATCTATGAAACATAAGTATATGTCTTTCTAGATTTTTATTGCCCGCTCTTTTAGCATTTTGATCATAGAGATAGAATTTCTTGCACAAGTGACCTAAAAACGCACAATGCTCTTGCCTTATTTCCTGTATAATTCTACTACGAATCTTAATGATAAGGTTAGTTATTTGGCTCATTAAGCTGGTTGGCCGATGAAGGTCGCATTCATTTTCACCTGGCTTTTTTGACATCATTACAATTACTCTGTCTCTCTCACACTCACTCTTTAACACACACGAAGAAAGTGGCAAATTCCCAAAGAATACTGATTGAACTGAATATATAATCCTAACTACTGATCATACGTGACAGTTAAGAATAAATTTGGATCAAACTAATATACCTTGGTTTTGCATGGCAAAACGCACACAGTGGATTAAAAGAATTTTTATGCTCCATGACAACACAATGCCATATACAGCAGAAATGACACGGGAAAAAACTTTTGGAACTCGGTTGGTCTGTTCTACTCCACCTGCCATATTCACCTGACCTTGCACTAAGCGATTATTATCTTTTACGATTGCGACAAAACTTTTTGATGGAGAAGTTTTCTCAAATGAAAGGCATATTTGAGAATTCGTTAAAAATATTTTCGCATCAAAACTTGGGGAATTTTACTCAAATGTTATCGAAATGCTGCTTTATAAGTGACAACAAGTAATTAAAACAAAGCGGAAATTATTCATGATTCAACCTAATATCTCCGGTGCTTTTTAATTATCGCTTGTCATTGTTTATGGTGATTTTCTAAGCGTAGCTTAGATGTGGCACAAAGCCGAAAGTATAGGGCACCCAGTGGGAATTGAACTCTCTACTGAGTCGTAATATGTTCTAGCGAGACAAACTTGCTAACCATTAGACCATGTCGAAACGTCCTTAACATTGTTTATGGAGTTTGGTCTAATTTGACAAATGTCTTCAAGAATGGGTCACCCAGTGAGAATCGAACTCCCAACTCAGTAGTAGTGGTCGACTAAACTAGCTCGCTAGACATTACTTCACATTATTGTTTACTTGTTATTCACGAGGGAATGTATATTTTTTAAATTTCAATTACATCGGAATTTGTCAATATCCAATAGCTTGAAAACTTTTTCTGGGATATTTTCCAATTCTCTGCCATGCATATAACACTAGTGTATTTCAAAACAATTCTCGTGCGTGTAGTTCCCTGTTTATTATCCTTTCCAATTGAGAAAGCCTGCTTTTCCTAGCTTGTGTTGAATGAGGTTTGTTTTGAAGACAATTTTCTTTAGACTGCCTGACATTGCCATCGATACTGACACTGACAAGGGAGAAATGAAAAAGAAAGAAAACATTAGCAATACAGATCTAGTGAGCGTCTATATTTTCTGATTTTATCATTCATAAAAAAAAAAATATTTCTTCCTGGAGATAGAGGCGGAGAAACGTCTTTAGAAATGCACTGTTTTCATTTCGTTCGCATTGCTTATTTGTTTAGGGAGTTTTGAATCAAATGTGCTTTTTTTAGGAGAAAACTCATCATGAAGGTTAGATTGTGTTTATGCTGGCCAAAAAGCGGCAGAAAAATGGTTTGTTATTCGACATTGATTTTTCTTGGAATCTGATAAATGACATGAAAGTTAGTTTTTGTTAAAAATCCAAACCTAGAGAAACAATTTTTTTGTTGTTGCTTTTTGCTTTTTCCTTTTAAATCAGTATTATTAGGATTCAATATCGTCATGATTATTTTTTGCTGTTTTCCTTATTTTATTTATGGTTAAAGATCTTTGGGAGATCATGGGATTAAAAAGAAACACTTATTCTAAATTTTAATAGTAGGTGCAGGGGATCGCTGAAACTCATTACTCCAAGTCTGTCTAGAAGAATGATCACCACTCTGTAACTTTGTTGGTGGGGTAGTAAGTACAGGGTAGAGTCATAGTTATCAACTCGGGAAATGGGATTTGCCAACAGAATTAAAATGTCACTCGAATGTTCTTGGGAAAAGCATAGATACATTTCTCCTTGCGTCCTTTTTTATCACCAGTTATCTTGACAAAATTTATCATCACCGGTATGCTATCATGGTAACTATAATAGAGAAATTAGCCGTTTTCACACAGAAAACATTCATCATTAACTTAGCGGACAGTTGATAATGATAATGGTAAAATTAGCTGTTTCCACTCAGAAAACATTCATCATTAACTTAGCGGACAGTTGGTAATGATAATGTTGAAATTAGCTGTTCCACACAGGAAGCATTCAACTTTCTTTTGTCGAACAACTGGTAATGATAACTCTAAAATTAGCTGTTTTCATACAGGAAATATTTGGTATTCATTGATCAAACAATCGGTAATGGCCATGCTAAATATAACTGTTTTTTTTTACACGAAACATTCGGCATTCATTGACCTAACCGTTGACGTTACTTTCGGTTGTAATGTATAAAATCATTCTCTTAAAACAGGAAATAGACTTCTCAAATCCATTAGTTTTTATAGCTCTTTATAATACTGATGGAAGTTTCCTTCCAAACCTTTTGTTTAAGCTAGTGTGGATGGTTGGTGGAAACAAGGCTAGTTTAGTGATCACTTTATCAAACTGCTTTTCAGTAGAACGACCTTTCGTCTTCTTCTCAGTCAGAAGTAGAAAAATCTTAAAGTCATTGTCAATGTCAACAAGGATCCACTCAACATAAACACTGATGATACAAATGTATTAGCTTTGGCACTGCACCAATTACTCTACCGAACATTATGAGAACGAATACCTGCCGAACCATCGCTAAACATACTGATAAAATGATCGACTCCCTGTACCGATCCAGTAAGTACCTGACTCCTCGTGCTATCCGGTACCTTTATAAGTTGCATATCAGGCCGAAAATGGAGTACTGTTGCCATATTTGGGATCTGCCCTGTCTTCACTTTCCTGTTTTTATAGAGTTCAGAAGAGTCTTTCAGTGCTTGTTGGAGAAGAATTATTTCCCACCCTCCAACCTCTCTCTCTCTCTCTCTCTCTCTCTCTCTCTCAGGCGGGATGTTGTGAATCTCTCACTGCTCTATTGCTACTTCCATGGAAAGTGCTCGGACCCAACTACATTCCTTGGTTCCGACATCTCTAACCTTCACACCTAGGACCCGCCATGCTACTTACATAGTAGCAAATCACCCACATCCTCTCCGTATTCCATCCGCGAGAATGTTCCACTCAAACAGCTTCATCTCGCGAAGTGCAGCGCTAAGGAACAGACTCCCAAGTGCATGTTTCCCCGATCACTACAATTATGATATCGCAATCCAGCCCTCAGTCACCGAGCAAGTCCGTGGTCGATCCTTACAGCCAGCCTTGGAGTTGGTTGCCCCGATGCTCAATTCCACGCTGACCACATTTTGTTCGTTTTATATCACATGGCGGGCGAAAGCCGAGTCGTATACTCAACGTCGCTGCGTGGGTAGCCTTCCCATAACCCACTTCGTTCAACGAGTAGCCTACTGACGCTTTATCTCGTTCCTCCATCGGCACGATGTCGTTAAAATATAATTCTTCCGCGCGAGGTTGATTGGACACTTAAGGAAATATCATCACTTAATATTAATTTGACCAAAACCAGATAGCTTCTGCGCTATCCGTCGTCGTCATCTCAACCCCGGGGTGGAGAGAGAAAAGAAAACAAATATCCTTTCTTTTCATTTTCCTTGTTTTGTTATCAGTATATTTTCAGTCTTTAAAAAAAAACTTGTTTTGTTATCAGTATAGTTTCAGTTATATCGGTATATTGATATTGATATATGTACTGATAATATATATTGATAATATATATATAAAAATATATGTAAATATATGTAAATATGATAATACATATATATATAATAAATATTGATATTAATATTGATAATACATAAAAATCCACCTTTCTCTCTACCAGGCGCTGATAGCTCAGGGGTAAAATCTGCGCCTCATGCCAGGCTTGAGGCAATCGGATGTCTAGTCACACTGATAAACTGTGATACAGGGAAACAGTCTGTCTGTGGATGATAATTTATAAGAAATATTTGTAAATATGATAATAGGTATATGTAAAACATTTTCACCGCTTTTATTTTTTAAACCCAGTTTTCTACTGCGTATTCAAGCTCTAGTTTTAAAAACGAATAGGGTGATCATTACTTTTGCACACCAATTTTCCCAGATTTGTACTCTCCCAATATTTCTCTGTTGTATGTTCGTACACTGGCATTCGCCGACAACTATTCATCTTTTTCCAATAAATAGTTCAATCATGTCTTCTAGTCTTACTTGGATGGACTGTTTAAATATCGAGGTCTCTTCTTAAACAAATTATAGAATTCTCTTAAACACCAGATTAAATAATAACATAACCTGGTGTGTGCTGTGTCGTTTATTATGGATTTCTTTACCATAAACAGCAGAGTGTACTGCAATTACCATTTCAGAATATTGGAGATAATAAGACAGTTCTCTCGGTAAGCAGAAGGAATGGCTGCTAGGCCTTAATATAATCGGACTGTGGTTATATATATTTTTCTCTCCTCTGCTATCTAAGCTGTACTTAATTATTGCTTTTTAAAACGTTGTGCACGCAATTACACGTTTGCCCTCGATTGGCTCCGAAGAGCATGGGTCGAAAAACGGTCAGCCTCATTTTTTTGTTTTTGCTTGTGTTTTTTAATGTTGTTTTGATTCACTTTTTTACAGTGATTTATATTCTTACTGTTGTGGTAGGATCCACCTAATCTGCATAGGTGACTACCAACTATATAAATAGTGGTTGGTACCGGAAGACGAGGTGGAATCACGAGATCCAACTAGAGACTCTGATCGACTGCGACTAGTCAACACATTCTCCAGGAACGTCTTCCCAGAAATATACAGAAATACTATATGTATTTATTGTGTACACTTTCTTGTTATAATACATTCTTGTTCTAAGTACATTTTGTGTTGCATTATTATTCCATGCATTAGGCGAGATTCAACAATGAGTCAAGACTCAACAATGGCGACAAAGTAGAACGAACCATACGTCAAGTTTCAACAATGGCCACGAAGTAGAACGAACCATACGCCAAGTTTCAACAATGGCCACGAAGTAGAACGAACCATACGCCAAGTTTCAACAATGGCAAAGAAGTAGAACGAACCATACGGAAAGAAGAAAGAATTAATAGTGAGAGTTTTCAACAATTGGGACAAGTCATTGAAGAACCCAGGCTGAAAAAAAAATTATAAATTCAAAGTCCAACGTTAACATAACGACGAAGGATTCTGAACTTCTGGATATGTAGAACTCGTTAAAAGACGACTAAGCATAAAGGAACGTTCACTCAAAAAAATTGAAAGGTGTCGTAAACGAGTAACGGTAATTTTAAATTAAAAAATTATCTACAACGAGACACCCTCTAAAAAGAAAAATTGGCCGACTACAAAAACATGCATGGATTAAAAGGAGCACAAATACACCGTGTCGACTTTGAAAGGTAACAAACTTTAAAAAATTATTTTTTTTAAATTATTTGTTCAACAATATAGTGACGAATTACCTCTGATAAGAAAATCAGACGTTGTCATTGAAATACGCGAACAGAAGTCGAAAACGAAAAAAAAAAGTCCGACGCTCTCTGTTCACGAAAAAAAAAATACCAAAGTTGATTAGCACGGGCGTGAATGTAAAAGCAAGACATAAAATATAAAAGTCGTATGTTGTTTCGATTTTTTTGGTCAGCTTATATGATATTCGTGGATACGCAAATTAAAAGTATATTCCTTGTTGCATGAACACTATCAGCTAAAAATGGAGGAACTATCCAAAGTCATATCGGAATTATTAAAATCCCAGCAGTTGAGTCAACAACGTCAGCAAGAACAACAGATAGCACAGCAAGAACAACTGATAGCAATGCAAAAATATCAAGAACGTCAAGAGGAAAGACTTTTGGAAATTCAAAAGTTAATACTGGAGAAATTAAACAACTATCAGGCAAATGAGGGAAATTCTTCATACTATAATAACACCATATTTAATTCGCTGGAAACTTTCAACTATGTGCCAGACGAAGAAAAAACGTTTGAAGCGTACTTTAAACGATATGAAGATATTTTCTACACAGACTGTGAAAACTGGTCGAATTCAAGAAAAGTCAGTCTATTACTAAGAAAGCTAGGTACAGCAGAACATAGCAAATTTGTAGATTTTATTCTACCGAGAAAAACAACTGAATTGGAATTCTCGGAAACAGTGAAATTGCTAAAAGAGCTGTTTGGAGCAAATATGTCGCTTTGGCATAAGCGATGGTTATGCATGAATGTCTCTAAATCCGACGATCAGGATTACTTAACATATGCATCTATAGTGAATAGACATTGTGACAATTTCAGATTGGCAGAGATTACGGTTGAAGAATTCAAGTGCTTAATTTTTGCTCAAGGACTGGTATCCAGTAAGAGTGCCGAAATAAGACGTAGAGTTTTGTCTAAACTCGAATCTGAAGAAGGCCTTACCCTGCAAAAGTTAGCAGAGGAGTGTCAACGGGCCGTAAGTTTAAAGAAAGAGTCGCAAAAAATCGAAGCTGGCAGTGCTTATATTAAAAAAATAAAAAAGCAGTCAAAGTACCCATCAGAGAAAAATTGGAGAAAAAATTCAGCGTATTTTAATAATAGACAAGAAAATAAAAAGAACGAAAATAAAAAGGTCCCACCATATAATTGCAGACGTTGTAACAAAAGACATTGGGAGGTAAATTGCCCATATAGAAATAAGAAATGTTTCGTGTGCCAAAAGAATGGTCACAAAGGATCGTGTTGTAAAACGAAAAAATTCAAGAGCCGAATTAGACAAACAAATTCGAATATCAAATCAGATAGAGATTTGAGGAAATATGTGACGACTGAAATATTCAAAAAGAATATCAAATTTCAACTCGATTCGGGGTCAGATTTAACACTAATGAACGATAAAACATGGAAAATTTTAAAAAGGCCTACAATAATGAAGTCAACGAAACTCGCTCGAACGGTAACTGGAAAGCAAATTAACTTCGAAGGCGAGGTTGTACTTCCAATGAAATTGAATGGGATCGTTAAAAAAATAAAAGTTTTCATTCTGAGAAATGGAGAAAACTTGTTGGGTACAGATTTTATTGAAACATTCGAATTGTGGGATAAACCTTTAAACTCATTCTGCAGAAAAGTAGAAAGTAATACGCAAACAAGACAGGACATTAAAGATGAATTAAAGAAAAAGTTTCCGGAAACCTTTACACCTGGTCTTGGAAGATGTAACAAGTTTGAAGCTAAATTTGAATTAAAGGAAAATACTATGCCTATATTTAAAAAGAAACGTAACGTGCCTTTCGCAAGTGTAGAGAAAGTAGTAGTACCAAAAAAGTTGCAGAAAAGAATCCTACGGGACTTTCATATGGATCACCCGGGGATTAATAGAACAAAAAGCTTAATGCGAAGCTTTGTATATTGGAAAGGAATGGATGTGGATATCGAAAACATGGTTCATCGATGTAAAGGGTGTGCGTTAGCAGCTAAGGCACCACCTATAGTACACAAACCATGGCCAAAGACGGATCATCCGTGGGAAAGATTACACATTGATTTCGCTGGTCCAGTAGAAGATTATTACTACTTAATAGTGGTAGATAGCTTTACAAAATGGCCGGAAGTACTACGCTGCAAAAAGCCTACGTCCAATACCACAACAACTTTTTTGCATGAACTATTTGCACGGTTCGGTGTGCCAGAGTGTATTGTGAGTGACAATGGTACACAATTCACTTCTGACGATTTTAAGGAATTGTGTGAGTTATATCAAATTAACCACATAACGACGCCGCCGTATCAGCCGAGATCCAATGGACTCGCAGAAAGATTTGTAGATACGTTAAAGCGCGCTCTGAAGAAAGCCTCAGGAGTTCCAACGGAAAAGGCGCTTCAGCAATTCCTACAAGTATACAGAATCACGCCTAACCAGAGAACACCATCAAACATGGCACCAGCTGAACTAATGTTCGCTAGGAAAGTTAAGTCAGTGTTTGACAAGCTTTTGCCAGGAAGAAATAGAATAAAGAACACTATGTATACAGCTAGAAAAAGATACACCCCCGGAGAGAAGGTGTTTTTCAAGTGCTATAGAAACAACATTGAGTTCTGGGAGCGAGGCATAGTGGATAAGAGAATCGGTGACCTGATTTACATAATAAAAGGGCCGAAGAATACTCATAAAAGGCACCAGAACCAACTCAAAAAATGCTACGTGCTAGAGCATGAAGAGAGTATAACGGATGAGGAGTAAGATCCCATTGATGTAATGTATGATACTTTTCAAGTAGAACCTCCGCAGAGTGCTCCTGAACCGAGAAGATCCGGTAGGAAACGAAAGTTCACGGACCCATTGGACGTGAATCCAAAACGAAAAAGATATTGAAAAAAAAAAACAGATATATATATGAACTATGCAAAGGGGATCTACAAAGAAATAACCATAATCATCATCCCATATAGAAGCCAGTTTGAAATCCAAAAGGATTCCAAGGCTTGGGAGGGGGGTAGGATCCACCTAATCTGCATAGGTGACTAGCAACTATATAAATAGTGGTTGGTACCGGAAGACGAGGTGGAATCACGAGATCCAACTAGAGACTCTGATCGACTGCGACTAGTCAACACATTCTCCAGGAACGTCTTCCCAGAAATATACAGAAATACTATATGTACTTATTGTGTACACTTTCTTGTTATAATACATTCTTGTTCTAAGTACATTTTGTGTTGCATTATTATTCCATGCAATAGGCGAGATTCAACAATGAGTCAAGACTCAACACTTACCCTTTCTCTCCTTCCATTCATTCGTTGTTTTATTTATATACAATTTTAATATGTCCTTTTTGTTAGCAATAATAAAGTTTTGTACCTTCTACACCATGTATTATTTAATTTCTGTTTTATGCATGTACCTTTGTTAAAATTCAGTTAATTGCATAGTCTCTAGTGAATTAGTCCACCCTCTTAGTAATTATAGGAGAGTGACTTACTTGGAGATTTTATTAATTGTACTGATTGAATTTGCATGGCATTGGTAACTGATGGCTCTCAATGGAAGTGAAATTACAGTATGTTGCCTCAGTATTGCAGTATTTCCTCGGGATTTGAGTCGATTTTAATAACACTTTCATCTGACCAGATTCGATCCTCACCTGGATTTCCGATTTTTCTAATCTCATCGACAGACTCTTCAAAATTATTTCAAGATCGCCGATAATGTTGGAAACAATCTTTGCTTTCATATTACACAATTTTTGTACAGTTTTGCGACAATGTTTAATTTTTTTTTTTTTCTAGCTTTTCAATTTCTGGGCGGTTGCAACTGTGCCATTCATTAACCTAACGAAATTTATTTTCTGGATTGGCCAATCAGTTCGAATTTCAACTCCCATCCAATTTTAATTGACAATGCATTAAGGCAGCTGCTCGTTTGTGCACAATGCATAATCAAATTCCAAGCGTATTTAACCGCATGCACACAGGTACGGTATGTGACGTAAGGCCCAGTTTAATATGGGAGTCCTCGCGCACATGGAACAAAAAACAAGAATTGCTCAGGCTCCTTCGGCATTTTTCCGTTTGGGGACGCCTCAGGCAGTAGAGATTAATCTTAACACCCTCCTAGAAGAGAGGTACTTCCTGGATAGTAACCAAGGACTCGAGCACGTTATACTAGATTTTGAAAATGACAAGGTTCTGACCAAGTTAGAGATGTGCATGATCAAATCTTTTCTACATTTTCCAGTGAATTACACTTGCTACCCAACCAATCATGTAAGGTTAGTGTAATGGATATCGCCACGGAAAGTAGAATCGCTGATCCGAATTCAAATTCCGAGCTAGTCTGTTGTGTTCACTTTCTCACTAATGCACTTGAGAAAAACCTGAATCCATCTTCCCAGATATAAATTGCAGTACAGACTGG
This sequence comes from Acanthosepion esculentum, assembly GCA_964036315.1. NCBI lineage: Eukaryota > Metazoa > Mollusca > Cephalopoda > Sepiida > Sepiidae > Acanthosepion > Acanthosepion esculentum. Next base: position 63,414,768 of record OZ038475.1, on the reverse strand, counting down.
GTTCTCTAGCCATGGATAGTAGCCGGTTTAGATTCTGAATTAAAAACCGATCTGAAGAATGATGGTCTCCGTCAGACCATCTTTCCCAATTCTGTCTGTTTGTTGGTACTTCTGTGCTAAATCTTTCCATTCTCTTCTATGATTAATGATTGACCCAGTTCAGATGCCTCTGGAGAAGATTCCTCAAGACCAAACGAAACTAAGTTTCCTATTGACAGAAGTTATTGTTGTAGTTCAACTCTTAGAGCAATTTTCTTTTATAATTGATACAGGAACTAAGTCACTTTTTATGCCACAAAATATACTACTACTGCTACTTTTACTGCGCACTTTAGTGGTATTGTTATTGCTCTTTGCGTCAATAGGCAGAACGATGTGTTCAGTCTTTTTTACTAAATATTGTTTCCTTTTTTTTTCTTTTTTTTCTTTTTTGATAAGCTGAAATAGGGCATCTTTTGTATGTGCAGAAGATATAATCCATAACGGCTCAGAATTGTTAATCAGAGAGCCGAGTTCTAATTCCAATTGGTTTCGTTATATTCCCTTACGCGCAAATATCCTGGAGAAAGGTATCAATCCACCTCTTCACCTCCCAGCTATGGGTTAATTAGTGAGATGTTAATCAGTCAATTATTATTATCTCCCAAAAATGTTTACAATCTAAAGATATTTTCTGGATTTAATAAACCTGCAAAAGGTTGATAAACTGTAAAAAACAAATCAATCTCTCCCTCTCTCTCTCTCTCTCTCTCTCTCTCTATCTATCTATCTATCTCTATCACTATGTCTGTCTCTCTTTCCCCAATGATATTTATTATTATATATATTGAAGAAGGACTGATTATTAAATGTTTTTAAATAAAGAGGAGGAATTATTTTTTGTCCGATTCTTATGGATAATATTCTTGGTATCCATCGATTTATATTTTGATGTTTTACAAGGAAATTAAATTTTCAGCGAGTTCAGATAGATAGATAGATATAATTTTATATATATATATAATCTAATATATATATATATATATATATATATATATATATATATATATATATATATATAGGGGTGTAAAAAGAGAGAGAGAGAAAGAGTGTGATCGCATAGGGAATATCTCTTAAGCCCTTTGATGAGTTTCTCGTAGTGTCAAATAAGTCGTTTGATGTCAGATGTAAACTTGGAAATTTAATTTCCACATACTCCTTTACAGGTTTTCATCCGACATCAAATAACACCAGAAAAAAACGGTCAAAAATCTTAATAGGCCTTCCCTTCTATTTCATAGAACATATTTAAGCGAAAGATTGCTGCCGAAATATGCCAAGTTTCAAAGGATCTATAATGTAAGCAATCCTGACCAGACATCTCGATTTCAGTCACTTTCTCACTAAAGTGACGTGGCTTCCTCTATCTCTTCTACAAATATTTTCATAGCAGCTGCTCTGACGAGCTTTTTTCCCTGGTGTCTCGACTACATAAATTTAAGCGTACTAATAGATTAGCAACGAGGTCTTACTGTTGCACTAGCTAGATGCAAGCTCCACGTCTACTCTGTTTTCTTTTCTCGTACTTCCCACCTGTGGAACACCCTTCCGCTTTATTACTTCCATGATAGCTACAATCTATCGAAAATTTAAATGCAACGTCAATCGCCATCTTCTATCTTCTTGAATCCTGTTCTTTTTCTATCCTTTTCTCAATCATTCCCAATTCTCAGTCTTCTCATTCACTTTCAGTCCCTGTAATCCCTTGCGTTCTAGTGGCATTATCGCCTTGCTTGGGGTAAAATGAGAGTATAACTTCGTTAAAGGAGAAGTTAACCGTACAAACGTCGAAATTGTCGCTTCCACTGCTGCGGACGTATTCATACGTCTTACAAAACATTCACAGCCGTCAATGTATATATATATGTGTGTGTGTGATTTTTGTGTGTGTGTGTGTGTGTGTGTGTGTGTGTGTGTGTGTGTGTGTGTGTGTGTGTGTGGTTTTCAAGACACCGTGACATGTCAGTTCCTACTGTTTGTGGTATAGACTAACCATTGCTTAAAGATATTTCTAAACCAGCGTAGACATATAGTAGCGTATAATTTTGTTACGTCTTTTTATTATATTTTGAGTTGAAGTGTTGTTTAGCTTCATCTATACTGCAAAGTATCCAATGGAAACCGAAAGCACAGCGTTTATGAAAAATCGTGTGTTTATAGTCATTTATTTCCACTAAATATCAATTTGTTGTTGTTTTTTTTTCCCAAAAGATGCCAAGCAACCATGCTATAACAATGCAGCCGTGAAAGAGTTAAATACCTCATCGTTGAAATTAACAAAAAGGACATTTAAAGTCAGCAACTACTACCGAGCAATTTGACGACATCCCAAACCATTACACTCTGATAACAAAACAAGAGCCACACATATATAAATCAGTCATAAAATGAAGCTATATAATCTATATATTAGCATTACTCTACTACCTATTTTTCAGACATTTTTATTCGCCTACCTGACGATGATATCTCTAAAGATCAAAAAGATTTCCGTAATGTTATGCTTGTGACGGCTGGTAACAATACAAGGAGAAAAGTTTCATGCGTAAAATAATTGTTTATTCATTTCTAGACGCAAATTAATGTCAGCCGTGGAATGTGAGGGTCATGCAGATTTTCGGGAACATTCTACAAACGTTCAATCTCCTTCTTGCTGGGATGAGGGGCTCTGCTTTCTACTTCGTGGGTTGGGCGTTTGTATAACTCCTGACATCTGGTTCTCTTGTGTGTGTGTGTGTGTGTGTGTGTGTGTGTGTGTGTGTGTGTGTGTGTGTGTGTGTGTGTGTGTCCGTGTGTGTGTGTGTGATAAGTTCAGCAGGGTTGACTGCCTGTTTACATGTCGGTACAGTCACTGACTTCGTTAGAGGCCCGATTCTGCACTTGGTGATTATCAGGCTACGTTTTAGGTCAATTCTCTGAGGCCCCTAGTTCTTTTGCTGTTCTGACGTGACACCCAGTATAAAGTTCACTATGGTCTGTCATCGAATGAGGCCAGTTTATATTGGTGTCACCACTGATTAACTCCTCTTAAATGAAAGGTTCCTGTTTGACATGAAATTCGATTTAAACTTCTAACATTTCCTGGCGTGAATCACATTCTACATTTCTTCGATCTTGTTCCTAATCGCAAATTACAGGCAAAATGTAACATTATTACGAAAAAAAGAAATTGAAATTTTATATCAAAACGATAATTAAAAGAGGATAAACTCATCACTAGTCACTCCGGATTACGGAATCGGGTAACAGTAGAATCAATTATCAGTAGATACCAAAAATACACATGATCATTACATGAGAAATGAAGCTAAACGTTGTAACCTAGGGAAGGTTACTGAATAGAATAATCACACGGAGTTTGGTAACGAACGATAATACTTAGGACACGAACAACACATATAAGATTCGCCAGTGGCGCGTAGAGGAAGTCGACAACTATTAGAAGTGAGTCAAGTGAATTCCTCAATGAATCTCCAACAGCATGATATCTACCAACCGCCCCACGTGGTCAGATTTGGCACAAGGCTGAATTTAATGTGGGGTACGCGATCCCGTAGAACCCGTATAAAATGGGGTCGGGTACCTGTTTTCCGAGACGAGACTCTACCGTTTGACATAGCCTCGCCTGGGGATCCTCTCTGCTCGGAGGCAGAGAGTTTGACCATCACAGCTAAAGGCATATCTCCAACTGCAGGATATCTACCAACCGCTCCATGCGGTCGAACAAGGTCGAGTTTATTGTGGGGTATCTGAGCCCGTAGACTCTGCCAAAATTCTCCGTAGACCTCGTATAAACAGGGTCGGGTAGCTGTTTTCCGAGACGTGACTCTGCCGTTCGACATAGCCTCGTCTGCGGATGCTCTCTGTCCGGAGACAGAGATGATAACCAGCACAGCTAGAGACGTATCTCCAACTGCATGACATCTACTAACCGCTTCACGCGGTCAGAAATGGCACAAGGCCAAATTTAATGTGGCGTATCCGAGCCCGTAGGCTCGGCCAAAAAATCCCCATAGAAAATCTGGGGATCCTCTCTGTCCGGAGGCAGAGAGCTTAACCAGCACAGCTGGAGACGAATCTCCAACTGCAGACAAATTTACTACTGTATTAATGTGGATAAATTATAGCATACTTACTTACGATAGTGGGTATGTCCCATACCCACTATCGTAAGTAAGTATGCTATAACACCAAACGACTTAGAAACAGCCCCATTATCAAAATCAGGAGAATTAAAAAAGCTAACCTTTTCTTCATTCTAAATAAGAAGTATGACAACTCAGAACTTTCTTATTTTTATAGTAATTTACTAAGTGTAGCTTAGCTGTGGCATGGATCGAACTTACTAGTCAGACGTAATTGAACTAATTTAGTGGATACATGTTTGAGTAGACGTTTTGTTTTTGATTTTTTGTTCTGCTTTTTGTTTTTTTACAGTATATTTTCGTCTTCTGGCCTGAGGCTTTTCAAGAGTTCTGAATAAAGAAAAGGTACCGTTTGGCTATCTTGAGATATTTGGGAACGATAGTAGAATAATCAAGAACATATACCAGCAGCAAACTGCCAGCATACGGATAGAAAATGAGTTCAGCAAAATTATAAAAATAGAAATAGGTTGAAAAATTCCGAGGCGATTCTGAGAGAACCAGAAGTCCTATCAGGATTCATTATTGGCGGCCACAATCTTAACACCATAAGGCATGCATATGACACAGTGTTGATAGCAGATACAGAAAGAAAGCTACAAAATCCCCTACAGATGGTATTGACGGTAAGCGAGAAGAAAGGATTAAACATCAACTGCAAGGCAAAACGCATAGTTGTTTGCAAAAGGATTAACCCAAAGTGCGAATTGCAAATCGGAGATAACAAAATCAAACAAGTGCGGAAATTTAAACATCTGGGGAGTGTTTTAACAGAGGACGAAAAGAGCGACTCTAAAAGCCAAAGGCGTATCGGGCTGGCGAAGGAAGTATTTCAAAAGCTAAACAGAGTACTATGAAATAGGATAATTTCGTTAGAAACAAAGAAAAAAGTACTAAAGTGTTATGTTAAATATATCTTCCTGTACGGCAGTGAGTACTGGATGATCTCAAAGGTGAAGAGAAGACATAAAGCAGCAGAAATATGGTTCTACAGAAGGATGCTGGGGATACCGTGGACCGAACATGTGAGCAACGGCGAAGTTTTGGAGAAAATGGAAACAAAAAGGACAATACTGATTTTCTAAGCGTAGTTTAGATGTGGCACAAGGCCGAAAATATGGGGCACCCAGTGAGGATCGAACTAACTCTCCAGTTGTAACTGTTTTAGCGAGACAAGTTTGCTAACCATTGAACGGCCTCGAGACGCCCAACAAAAAAAGAATAGTAAAATAATACTTAACATCAGGAAGAGACAGTTGAAGTTTCTGGGGCATATAATGAAAAAGGAGAGCTTGAAAAATCTGATACTCACGGGTCAGATAGAGGTCAAGTGGGACAGAGGAAAACAATGCATAACATATTTGGTGAGCTTAGAGTTTAGGAGGAATACAGAAAGACAAAGTTTATTAAAAGAACAACACAAGAAGAAAGAACAAGAACACAACACAAGAAGAAGAAGAAGAAGAAGAAGAAGAAGAAGAAGAGGAAGAAGAAGAAGAAGAAGAAGAAGAAGAAGAAGAAGAAGAAGAAGAAGAAGATTCTAACCTACGTTCCTTTTCCATGACGGGAACAACTATCAAAACAATCAATTAAAAGCAGGCTATTTATTAAAAATATATAGTATAAATTTCACTGTTAAACTAATTAATCATTCTACTAAACCAATCAAATTCTAGCTTTAATTGACCCTGAAAACTTAATTCCCAACATTCCTATAAATGATAACTTCTATGGAATAACCCCTAAATTATTATAATTTGAAAACAAAAGACTCATCAGACAAAGCTATATGTACCCAATACATATTTGATTAGATAAAAATCTAAACAAATCCTTTGAAAGAACTTTTGCACTTAGTTTCACATATGAGCTCAGCTCCCCACCAAAAATTCTGGAGCCCTTATTTAATGATCAAATCTTTATTACATCAGAATACAAAGCAAAAACTTACCAGTAATGGCTCCAGTCTCCTTAACTGCCAAAGCGCATCCGCTTGCCGATAAAAGACAGCAGTCCGAAACACACAACCTTATCAGCCGTACTAAACCAATCTCTTTCTCTAAAACAATTTCCGATAAAGAATTATCTAATATTAAAGAAACACTTCATAATTATGACTTTCCTAATCAAATCGTTGATGAACAGATAAAATTATTTTTAGAGACAGTCATAACAACATACAAAATAAATCCGATTTAGACAACAACATAAATGTTATCAACTTATTTTACTGTAACCAGATGCATTCTATTAACATATAAAATGTAAAAACACTGAAGATTTGTAATCCATAGATTAAACATTAATGGGTGCATGCGCCTTCACAGTCTAATATTTTCCACTAACACGAAATGAAATGATTATATTGAATCAATTGCTAGGTCTGCTGCTAGGAAAATTGGTTCACTGTGTCGTGATAGGCATTTTTTTTCCAACAGAATATATCACGCATCTTTACAAATCTGTCCCTGCGTCAAATATTGCCACCATATTCGGTTTGAGACTTCTGCTATGTATCTAGAGATTCTTGACAGAATCCAGAGAAGAATCTGCAATGTAATCGGTACTGACGTGGCATCTCGGCTTCAGTCACTTTCCCACCGCCGTAATGTTTCTCTCTATGATTTTTTTATAAATTCGTTTATGGTCATTGCTCTGATTAGCTTTACTCTTTCCTACCTCGACTTCATGAATTTAAGCGTAGTACTAGACTGGCAGCTAAGTCTCATCAGTGTAAGTGTAATTTCTATACTACTGATTTCTTCTCTCGCACTTCTCACTTGTGTAGTTCCCTTCCGATTTCTTGCTTCCCTGTCAACTCCGATCTTCAAAAATTCAAATGGAACGTCAATCATTTTCTGTCGTCCTGAATCCGGGTCTTTTAATGTTCTCTCCCGACTAAACGTTTTTTTATTTTCTTTCACTTTCAGAAATTCATTGTAGCATAATTGCCTTTCTTGGGGTGAAATGATTAATTAAAAAATAAAAAAATAATATACATCATTTTGTACAAAAACTTCGAACATAACACATCATTTTGGCAAGTTTCTTTATCTATCCCCACCTGACTTCAAACGACTTATTCGACGCTTGGAGAAACTTACTAAAAAGGATTAACAGAATATTTATTGTCTATTCTATTTAATATAAAGGATTATCGCCTAATTATACTATTATCAGCCCGACTTAATTCTCAAAATGTAAACAGAGGAGTTTTTTTCTCTGCTGGGTCGATAACTTTTATTGATTCATTCATTCACTTATTTTCTACCGTTTATCAGCATGTTATTTAAAGCCAGAAAACACTTTTAAATTCTGAGAATTTCTCTGTAGATAATAGTGGTTTAGATACAAGTCTTACTAATTGACACATAGCTATGAAAAACGTAAATTAATATTTTGCGCGTGGAATTGGAACTCGCCTCTTCGATTAACCATTCTGCGCCACTCTCCATTACACCAACCGGACATCCCAGCTTATCTGTTATTCCCAAGCAGTCACCCATCTAGGTACTGACTAGGCTAGATGTTGCTTAACGTCAGTGATCGCATGGGTACCGATGTTTCAACATAATGTGGTCTTAAGACTCCAAATTTTTCAAATAACTACGGATTGACATTAATTTCAAAGAATAAATTGAGAAATTGCCTAACTACACTGTTGTGTGCATATATTAATAGGGTCACTGGTTAGAACGTTCGATTTTTGACCATAAGACCCGGGTTCAAATCTCACCATTGTCGATTTGATGGCATCGATCTGTGGCGAGGTGATCTTCGTGTGCGACCCCTTTGGAAAATACTGAAAAACCATGCCACGAAGTCACAAGAGTGCTGGCCGTAGTCAGACTGTTATTTGCTCCAAATAATACGCTCCCTCTCTTTCAGAAACTGTAACTAAATCCGCTAAGGATAGTTGCAGTAATAACAGCAAACACAGATGTGCCTGAGCCGGCGTCTGCAACAGGAATTGCCTAGCCGCTCTACTAGAGAGGCATCCTCGAATACGTTTGATTTTAAGAGTCGGTAGGGGTGAGGAAGATATATATATATATATATATATATATATATATATATATATATATATATATATATATATATATATATATATATATATATAACCCCAACCTCCCCGTTGTTGTTTTTTTTGTTTTTTTTGGGGGGTGGGGTGTCTTTGGTCACGTGGTTTTGGTCTTTTGTTTATTGACTATAAGTATATCGTTCCCTTTTTTTTACCTCTTTAGCCAGCCTTCCCTGACTTTTTGATTAGTCAGTCATCGAGTTACAGTTGGTTGGACTTGTTTTTTTTTTTTTAGAGTACCTTCTGGAAAAGTTATGATGAGCGTTTTTAAGTTGATAAGTGTTTAATTTTTATTTTATTTTTGCGAAAAAATTTTCTAATTGTTTCAGTTTTTCTTTGCCTTTTTATTTGTTTTTGTCCTTTTCGTTTTTGTTTATTTCATTGCATATTTTTACCCTTTCTAGATTTTTTGTTTTCATTATCCTTTTCATTGGTTTTTGATTTGCTTATTATATTTGGTTTCCTTATTCCGTCCCGTTTCCTTTTTTCTTATTTGCGCTTGACTGTTTTGGAGTTCGCTTTATGTTAAACATTTTTAAAAAAAAGGCGGGGGAGAAACCATTTATTTGTTCGACTGTGGTGGTCTTTGCACCACCATGGTTGACAAAAACAACGACAATTCCGAAATACCGGTACCTAAACCGGTGTCACCAGTTAAAACGGCCTGGATAGAAAATAGGCCGGAAAAAAAGATGGAACTTTTTACGCAAAGCAACGTCAGAAATACGAGGAATCGTTTAAAAACAACGAGTTCCTAACGATTCCTGAGGTACTTGATGTAGTGATCACACGTGCCATATCTCTGACTTCAGATGTCAAAACCCGGAAATTGGTTGGGGTCAGAGGGGAAAGCATGGAGGAAGCACTAAAGGCATTTCAGATCAGGCCAAAGCTACTAGCCAGAAGAACCAACGCCTTGTGGGACATTCTGTTAGCATCAGAACAGCAGGCGAAGGATTTGTCAGGGAGCCTATTGACCACAAAGAACCTACGACTACAGACCGAATACATGGGCACTCGTAGGACAAAGGTCACAGTCCATGGCGTGTCGGTGGGCATTCCAGATGATAGAATGGGGGCCTTCGTCACCAAATTCGGAGAAGTTAATGAAGTTAAGGCCCTCAGGAGCAAAACAGAAATTGAAACAGGTGATATGGAGATTCATATCACCCTTAACAGGAAACAGTTCCTGGAAATACCAAACATACTGGTTTGCAGGGACATAAAGATGCTTGTGGTTGTCGAAGGAAGGAGACCGTGTTGTTAGTCGTGTGGGGCGGCGGGACATATGGCCAAGGAGTGCCCCGCTAAAAGTGTAAAATCTCCAGCAAGGACAACAGCAACAACAGTAGCTGTGCAGGCTGAGGAGGGGACTTCAAAAGCAAACGGCGAGTGGAAGGAGGTAACTAAGAACCGGAAATCGTCCAACGCCCAGTCGCCTCCAAAAGAGATACCTCAAACAAAGAAGCAATCTCCGTCACAGGAGCGGCCAGAGAAGCGAAAAGATGTGCAGCAACCAAGAGAGGTGCAGAAAAGGCGAAAAGGCCGCCGGTTCGAACCCGACTCCTGCCGCTGGATTAGCCTCCTGTATCGCTTCCCCAGTGCTGTGGTACAGGTGAACAGGAAGCTGTCGGGCGCTTTTATGCTCTCTAGGTCGGTTCGTCAGGGTTGTCCACTGTCGCCCCTACTCTATGCTTTGGCGTTGGAGCCCCTCCTTCGCCGGCTAAGGGACAGGGAGTGCAGTCCGACCCTACGCGGAATCGCCGTTCCTGGAAGGGCTCGAGCCAGGGTTTCTGCGTACGCCGATGACGTAAGGTGACAGGGGCCAAGATTAATCGCGACAAGTCGTCCGGCTTGCGGTTAGGTGCCTGGAAGGTGGTCGATCTTCCGGGCCGCTTCGGTTGGACTGACGGTCCTGTCCGCATTCTTGGAGTGTGGTTTGGACCCGACCTCCAGCTGGAGAAAAATTGGTCTGAAGTACGAGCAAAGGTCGATGCTGCAGGTCAGACTTGACGTCGACGGAGGTTGTCTGTGAAGGGCAGGGTGGAGGTGTGTGCTACATACATTTTCCCTCTTGTCCTTTATCGATTGTCCGTACTTCCTCTCTGTGACGGCTACAGGAAGCCGCTCGAGCGCTCGCTATCCTTCATTTTATGGAGGGGACGCGGGAATCGGATCGACAGACGAGTCTGTGCACAACGTCCGTGTCATGGAGGCTGGAAATTCCACACTTAGAGAGCCACAAACGTGCCTCGAGGTTGGCTATCCTACGTCGCGCATTGAGAGGAGATTCGATTATGGCGGGGATTGTCAAGGACGCGTTACCTTTCCTTACTATCAGTTCCCCCATCTCGCGGGTTGAGCGCCATCGTAAACCCCGGGATCAATCGGATTTCTTTTGCGAGTGTCGGTCGGCCTTGTTGGCCGTTCCCCGGTCCAGTGACCTTTCACGGCCTAGGAATGTCTTCTATCGTCTTCTAGTGGAGGGGGTCGCGAAGGATTCCCTACGTGAGGAGCTCGGCTTGTCGGAGGAGGAGTTTCGCTCTTACTGGTCTTGGGCGCCAGCGGCGGATTATCTCAGTAACCCTGAGTTTTCGCTTACCTGGCGATTGGCTCGGAATCGGCTGACTCTCAATGACAAGGTCTTCATATGGGGCTTGGCGGATTTGCCAGACTATGAACGGTGTGGCCTTGGTTTAGAAGAAACGGCTTCGCACGCCTTATACCATTGCCCCCGGGTCAGCTCCTTATGGGAACATGTCGGCGAGCTGACGGCTCGTCTCGCTCCCGAAAAGCTTGTGCCCATTGATAGCGCATACGCATGTGACAATGTGTTGCCCCCGAAATCTGAGGTGAAACGAATGGTGTTTCTGACGCTGCTGGCCACGGCCCGAATGGTGATTTGGACGACGCGACAGGAGGAAGTCTTGCGAGGCAACCGTCTTTCTCATCAGGATCTAATCCGATTCTTTGAGCATCAGCTCAAAATGAAGATTAGAACTGATAGAAAACGATTGCATTCGACAGCGAAAGGTGGGTGAAAGAGGCGAGCTTGGTTCGTTTGAACGGCGCTAGCCTTGATTTTCTCGTCTAGGTCAACCTAAGTCACATCGGGGTGGTTTCTTGCGAGCCCTCCCTTTGGTTAGGTAAGACAATGTTTTGTGTACCTAGTTAATATGAATTAATGTTGTTCCTGGCCTTTTCCCGGCTATTTCATTGGTTATGATCCAAGTCGGGATTCCCAACTTCCCCAGTTTGTTTTGGTGCCCTTTTCAGCTCGACTAGGTCAGCTTTTATATTTCCTATGTCCGTCTATATTTTCTCCTTTCCCACTCCCTTAGCGAGAGAGCCTCTTGATTTTGTCCCCTGAAGTCTTGCGAGGCAACCGTCTTTCTCATCAGGATCTAATCCGATTCTTTGAGCATCAGCTCAAGATGAAGATTAGAACTGATAGAAAACGATTGCATTCGACGGTCTTCAGCGAAAGGTGGGTGAAAGAGGCGAGCTTGGTTCGTTTGAGCTAATAGTCAAAAAGCTTGTGCCCATAAAATGAAGGATAGCTCGGCTTGTCGGAGGACGAGTTTCGCTCTTACTGGTCTTGGGTGCCAGCGGCGGATTATCTCAATGGGCTATTTGGTTATGATCCAAGTCGGTATTCCCAACTTCCCCAGTTTGTTTTAGCCCCCTTTTCAGCTCGACTGGGTCAGCTTTTATATTTCCCATGTCCGTCTATATTTTCTCCTTTCCCACTCCCTTAGCGAGAGAGAGCGACTTTGTCGTTTATTCAGCATATGGAGACCGGCATGCGAGAGGAGATTCTTTTTTTATTCTCCGTTTTTGAGAGTTGGAAGGGCCCTACTAACATCAGTTATGTTTATTTTATGTTAATTTTAGTTTCTTATCGGATTCATCTCCCTTCCCTCTCATTTTATTCATCCATGAATTTTTAAATACACATATAGAATCATTATATTTTTATGGTATGGGGCGCGTTTTGTAGGTTCTCCTTGAGAGGATGTGGTATTATGGTGGATGGAGGATTGATTGGTGACGGACGAGTTCTAGGGTGAATGTGGAAATTGTAATGTATGAATGGGTCGTGAATCGGATTAGCTAGGTATAAGATAGTGATGACCAGCCTCAACCCCCTCCCCATTTTGGCCTTGTGCCGTAATTGTGTATTTTGCACGATAAATAAATAGCCAGCCTTCCCTGACGATCCGCTTAGGTGAAACCTTGGCAGGTTTGTCTGGCTCTCTAGGTTTACCTAGGTCTACTCTTCTTACTGTATTGAGCACTTTATGTAGTTAGTTGCGTACTCGTATCGGGTTTTTTTTCTTTGGGCTTTGGAACTGAATGCTGAACGATTGTTTTCGACGTGCGTTCATGTTCTCGGCTCTTTCTTTTTTTATACATTTTTTTTCCTTCGATATTGATTTGATTTTTTGCAAATCAAGAAACCGAAGGTTTTCCGAAACGAGTGTAGTTACTTATACTTATAAGATTACTGCTAATAATAGTATTATATATGTGTGTGTGTGTGTGTGTGTGTGTGTGCTGTCGCTTTACTGAAAACACGTCGGCGTGACCCACTTCCCAGAGTCAGTATTCTGATTCTTGGTCTTTCAAATACTGATTTTAGGAAATAGACCGGTTTACCGAGAACTTTTCAATGCCCCTCTTATATTCATCATAAAATTCGAAAATAAAATTTCTGTTATTTATTCATTTTCTGCTTGTTCCTATCCATTGAGCAATCGATTTCTCTCTTTCTCATTCTCTGCCATTTTAATAAATCGATATTCATATTTATTTACTAGGCAATAATTCTTTCTTTCTTTCTTTCTTTCTTGCTTTCTCCAATCTCCTTTCACTGTTTTTCTTTCTTTCTTTTTTTCTTCGCTGGTTCTTTTTCTCATGACCTTTCCCTTTCTCCTTTCTTAGCAATTTTATTTTTAGATTTACTACGTTTGCAGATATTTGCGAATCCCTGCCCCAAGTCTTTTGCATTAGGCCCATTTCTTCTGGCCCATTCACCAATGAATCACCATCAAATGAACTGTGCAAGTGAATAAATACCTTTCACTTACACAACTGCCAGCCCACGTTTTCTTGATCGCTTCGAATTCAACGATATCAACACCCTCATATATATATATATATATATATATATATATATATGTGTGTGTGTGTGTGTGTGTGTGTGTGTGTGTGTGTGTGTGAAATTGTTAGTCTATTTTTATTGATGGAAGGGAACTTTTTTTTTACGCTGTTTCTTTTTTTTTCATTTGTATTTCTATTACAAAATATTTTCCTTTCGTTTTATATTATTCTTTTCTTTCTTTCGTTCTCCCTTTTCGCTACCAATATTTCCATGTTATCAATTTTCTTTTTTTTTCATGTGTTTGTTTATACCAGAAACGTCTTCGTTTACCCTTCTTTATTCCATATATTATTTGGATTTTTATGGTTATTTTATCTGTTTCTTTTTCTATATTTTTAGCAGCTTTGCAGCTGGAACATTCTTTTACCCTTTTTCAGATGTATGTTGGCTCTACACATTCTTTAGAATTCGTTCGTTACTTTTTCTCTTTTTTTTTTTTTTGTTAGCCCTTCAATGACAAAATCTCCGCATTTGGTGTTAGCCTCTCGTCATTAGTCATGACAGACGTGATTGGAATTTATCCTTTGATTGACCCTAATTTTATGCAAGGGCGATGTTAAAATACTTTAAGATTAAATGATTCAAACGGACTATTCTATCCAAAAAAATACATAGGACCAGGTAAAAATCGATGTGCCAAGAGGACATTTTTCACTTAACACCGCTATTACCGCATACGCCCTCGGTAACCATTATTCTTTTAAAAAGTTAGTTTTAGAATATCAAAATCGTACCAGATGAAACTGAATTTATACATTTTACAAAAATGTTAAACACTATTCAATTTATCAATATAACCAATATTTATTCATCTATAATTGGTTTTACGGCCGCATCACGTTGAAACACGGTACGCTCACGGAAGTTAAGCAATGTCGGCGATGGTCAGTCAGTACCTAGATGGTTGACCGCTTGGGAATATCAGGTGCTGTAATGGTGTAATGGATAATGACTCGGAATTGTTAATCGTAGTACCGAGTTCCAATTCTAGTTGGGTCAGTTATATTCACTTACGCACAAATAACTTTGGGAAAAGTATCAATGCTCCTCTTCTTCCCTCGGCTATTGGTTAATTAGTAAGACTTGTATCCCTAAAACTGTTATTAAATTATAAAAATTAATCCGAACTACATGAAATTACATTTTTGGTTTGCTTTTGGAAGTTTGGGATATAGTTTTAACTTTCAAAAAATAATACTTCTCACAGTAATTTTATACGGTTATAAAAAACTACGTTTAGAAATTTAATAAAATGATTATATATGAATCTGAATTTTATACATTTTATTCTTACTGTGATTAACCATAACAACCTCAAAGTACATCTTTTAATTTTCAGAAGTTCAGTTAGCTCTTCAGTTTAATACTATGGTTTTATTAGAGTTCTCAAAATAGCTTTTTGGCGCAAAATTAAATTACCGAGCGAGTATAATGTAATAGCAGTGTCAAAAGAAAAACGTCCTTTTTTACTGCATGCCTTTGAAGTTATTTTACCCAAAATTTTAACCAAACTGACATGCGCATTCGTGTTCAATAAAACATACTTCTGCGCAGCAGTAAACAAATGGCGACCATTTTGTGATATTGGTTTGTTGTCACCATTCCAATGTTTATGGAACATGGGCTGTAAAACATCTTTGAGCAATGATGACAAGGCAAAAAATTATTTACCTGCTTAATCATCGTAAAATATATAAAATTGCTAAATTTCTTTCAAGAGACCATCTAGTGATCATGAAATTTGTTACAAACGTAGCTGCATACAGTGCACAAGATACTAAAATCCTTGACTTACCCGCGATAAATGGAAACTACTAAACTAATGGAACGTACACCAAATCAATTGTTCACCCTACTTTGTAGTCAAAACGCCTTTTTAAGCATAAGCAATAAACCAAATATAACTAAAACAGCTCGTCAGATAAACGCCTATACCTCTCAACTTTTTTCTCCAACATTTGTGCTATTCGTATTAGTTTCTGTAGTGTGGAATCATTACTCTTGGAACACACTTCAGACATCCTAGCACTTCTTGAAATTAATCGGAATTCATCAATCTCTTCCCCTGAAATTTTTGTTCCTAACTTCCTCTCTTCCAGAAGGACTATAGTGTCCACATGAATGGCTTTAGTGACTATGTTCGGGAACATCTCCCACTAGACTCTGATAATTTTGCTTCTAGATATTACAGTCAGCTCTGCAAGAGAGTGCTGAACAATAGTAAATACTCACTCCCCACTCTTTAATTAATTTCAAGTACTGACATCTACTGCAGATAAGGCAGAGTGCTTTACGCTGATGTTCTCTTCCAAATCCACTATCAAATCATCTAGAGTACCTCTGCTATATTTACCCTTAGAACGGAGGCTCTACTGATTGATATGCTCATAACTCTGCCATTGGTTTCTGATATAATTTCTACATTAGATCCCCACAAAGTAAGCGAATCTGACGGGATCCCTGTCGTCGTTCTAAAGATATGTGCTGGCTCCTGTCCTCTCTAAACTTTACAACAAATGTCTAGTTGCTTCCTATTTTCCAGCTTGTTGAACTTTCTCCTCTGTAGTTCCTGTTTTTAAGAACTCTGGAGAAGCCTCTGACACCCCACCCCACCCCCAGAAATTATCGCCTTATTTGTCTCTTACTTCTTTTCGGCAAAGTACAAGAGGATCTAATTAATTCCGAATTGATGAAGCATCTTACTTCGCACGACCTTCTTTCGTACAAACAATATGGCTTCTGTTTCGCCAGATCGACCGCCGACGTGTTAATCCTCACTGAATTTGTCTATCAAGCTTTAGATAAGAAAGGCGAAGTTCGGGCTGTGACTATTGCAAAGGCGTTCGTCAGGATTTAGCATGCTGACGGCTCCTCAGGAGTCTTGATCCTTTCATAGCTCAGGTGAAACAAACAAAAATCTCAAAGTTTCTCTGTGCTCCCGTACCAAATAACAAAAACCACGTTACTTTAAGACTAACAACAGCAGCAATAACTAAAATGAATAGCACATGTAACTCGAACAGTGACATTATCAGGATGTTAACGTTCCACACCACTTCAAACAAAAGGTTAGAAAGGAATCCCCCACCAATATTGGAAAGAGTAATAAAAGTTACTGGACTTGAGAAACCTTTTTTCCTGAAAGTTTCTTGTCTTGCACTTCTAGCGGGACGAATACTTGACTTAATCCAGTCATTCCTGACAAATCCTGTAATGAAGATCATGCTGAATAGACATACTCCAGATCAATTCATACACAGGTGGGGGTCCCCCAGGGGTCTATCCATTGACCTATGCTCTTTCTGATCTTCATTAATGATCTCCCCGATGTCATCATTAGGCATTTATGGAGATGACACAACCATTTACTCTTGTCTTAGTTGCAAGTCCGACAAACCGGACAAACCTGCTTTCATTTAATCACCACAGAAGACATTTTCTGTTGCCATCAGCATGGAACCTGGTCAGTACCTAGATGAGTGACCACTTGGGAATACCAGGTGATGTAATGGATAATGACTTGGAATTTTTAATCGAAGAGCCGAATTCCAATTCACGTTGGGTTCATTATATTTACTTACGTGCAAATAACCTTGTAAAAGGTGTGGATCCACCTTTTCTCCCCATCCCAGGCCTAGGTTAATTAGTAAGACTTGTATCACTAAACCATTATTATCTAAAAAAATGTTATAATCTAAAAATATTTTCTGGCTTTAAACAACCTGCAAAGGATTGATAAACCGTAAAAAACGAATCAACCAACCAAATGAAGATTATTATTTGAAATCAAATTAATTTGTTTTGTTTTTTCAATCTAAATCAACTATTTTCTGAAATTAGATTAATCGGCTTTACTAACAAAAATGAAAAATTGAAAAAGTTTTTCAATTTTAATTTATATTATTAAAATTATTTTGTATAACAAAATATGGAAATAATTTTAGAATGATGATAATTAAATTTATCAATTACATTATTAATTTCATACACAGAACATTTATTTTATCACTTTGAATGTTATTTTTAGAAATCGCGTTGTTTACGAAACTGATCAGATATGAAAATTTCGAGTCTATGACGAGAGGGATTTTGCTTAAAGGCACTATTCAGAATCGCTTAATTGTAAAGCCTCCTCTTCGCCGAGTCGGTTAAAGACCGTCGGCTCGAACAACGCTACCCTTTTCCCTAGTGGACACAGGTTCAAATCCTGCCGGAGAGCACATATTCTTTCTTTAATAAGATTTCTAGAATCTTCAGGCCGGTAGACGAAAATAAATAAATATACATTTTAATAAATAAACGGAACGTCTACTCAGATATATAAAAATAACATTTGAAGTGATAAAATTTTTCCGATTAATAAATAAAAAATGCATTGCATTTTTTTTTTAAATCACCGAAAATAAGCGGTGATTTTCTAAGCGTAGTTTTGATGTGCAACAAGTCCGAAAGTGTGGGGTGCCCAATCAGGATCGAACTCACTATTCAGTTGTAATTATTTTAGTGAGACAATTTTGTTAACCATTACACCACAGTGAAGTGCCCTAACGCGATAATTATGTATGCAAAGAGAGAAACGGTTTCTAAAATTTTTGAATCCAACCTTTTACATGTACAGGATGCAGCAGAAATACCTCCTACATATACCTCCCAGAAATATTACCCACATAATGACAAGACATTATTGCAAGAAAGACACCATTGCCACTAATGTCTTACAATTATGTGGGAGGTAATCCTGGGAGGTACCTGTATAATGGTCGGTACCGTTTATAATTGATGTCGTCATTGTTCTCATGTTTATTTCCTTATTCCTTTCTTATAATGTTTATCTTTCTTCTTCCTTTCTGTTCTTTTTATCTTTTCTTCTTTCTTTTCCCGTTTTTCTTCGTGTTTCTTCTGCATTTCATTTATCTTTCTATTATGTTTTTTGTTTATTTTTAAGCATTTTCCCACTTTTACTTTCTTCAATTTTCTCATCCCCGCTTCCATTTTGTATTCCGTCATTCTTTCATTCTGTTACATAATTCTTCGTCTTCCTCCTCTTCTTCCACTTCTGTGTGCCGTGTCCCTTCAGGATGTTGGCGGCTATGGCTTGCCACTATTTTCTGTTCTTTGTAGCTCTTAATAATTTTTCTCTTTTTGTTCTGCCATCCACTTACACAAGCTCGTCAGGTCGATCATGCTTTTTCTTGTCCTTTCACTATGTCTTACGAGAGTCAAATTTTCCAATCCCTTTTATGTGCTCTAGAAATTTCAACTGTCTCTTTCTGATGTTAAGTGTCCTTTTTGCTTCCATATATCCATCTTAATTTCCGCTTCCGTTTTTACTTCATCTCGGTGCCTCCTTCTCTTCCCTCATTATTCAACAATTTCCACTTATTTTTTTAAGTTCTCTGTCACTGCTTTCTTTTTTTCATCCACATGTCAGTGTTCGTTTCTAATTTTTCCACGTTACTATTCTTTTTTTCTCTACCTTTTTTTCATCAGTTTTCTTATCTTCCTTTTTATATTCTCATTTTTTATTCTCGTGTCTCATACACTTTCTTCCTATTTTGCTGATTCTAATATTCTTTCCCTTTTCGAATTTGTATTGTTTCGCATTTATTCGCTGACACGGTAATCCATGAAATCTTACTGCATATCGTTCTTATATAAAACTATTTAATTTTTTTGTTTTATCTTCTGTAACGGTTTCTAATATTGTTTGACTAGCAGACAATTGGCAACATGTATTTTTCTCTGACATAAACTCTCTGCAAGCGTTCTTTGAATTCTTTTTCGTGATAATATCAATTTGGGTTTGTTTTGGAAATCATGTGAGAGATTTAAACAATTCAGTAAAACAATTCTTGAAAATATTCCGGCGTATTTTTTGTTAAATTCGTATTTATTCAGACAAGCGTAGACATAAGTATACATATTTAAATCTCAAGGGAAACATGGATCTTGGAAATATTCTTTAAACTAATATAGAATTTCAGCAATGCGCTACATCGCTAAACTGTATCGCAAGTGCATATTTCTATGAATAAAAGCATATGTACAAATCAACGCATAAAATGAACAAGATAGACTCCAGAAGTTTTGAGAATTTTTTTCAGGAGTGACATTTATTTTAAAACAATATAAGATTTCAAAATAGGAGCTTCCAACTTTAGTTCACTTGCTGTAGTGCTTCTGCCACTTCTTGAGAGAATTAGCTTAGTTCTTTAAATTGAAGGTGTCCAGGATCCTCATCACACCCTACTCGTCCTCAGAGTGGCGGTCCATCAGCAGTCTTGACCCTTTCATAACGTTTTTGCTCATTTAAAAACAAACAAAAATCTCATAAAGTTTCTCTGTTTTCTTGTACCAAATAACAAAAACCACGTCACTTGAAGACTACCGACAGCAGCATCAACTAAAATGGATAGCACATGTAACTCGAACATGACATAATCAAGATGTTACCGTTCCATACCACTTCAAACAAAACGTTAGGAAGGAAGCCCTCACCAATATTGGAAAGAGCAATAAAAGTTACTGGACTTAAGAAACCTATTTTCCTGAAAAAAAAGAAGATTTTCCTCTCGCACTTCTCGCTTGTGGAACTCTCTTACGGCCTCTTACATTCCTATCAACTTTGCTCTTCAAAGATTTTAATTCAATGTCGATCGTTGTCTTCTGTCATTTTATTTTTGTATTCTTTTATTGTTCTCTCACCATAATACTCTCAACCACTCAGTAACCATTACGTCTTAATTGCTTTATTGCCTTGATTGGGGTGAAATGATTCGAAAATCAAATTGTTTTAAAAATAGATTTTATAAATTCAAACGAAAGTAGTACTGGCTGCTCGGTCAATAAAAGCGGAATGTTTCCTTATAAGGAAACAGCTAATATTGACATTATCATTAACATTCATAGAAGTAGAATTTATGAAAATTATAGCATTATGGTGTTTCTGGTAGGCCCGTCTTAATGAAGTGTCGAAATTTGACAGATGTTTAATAGTCTGTGTCTTTGATCGAGACATTTTTCTTCGAAAGATGCTTACTTCATGTTTACTGGAAATCTTCAGTGAGTAAATCTGTGGACTATATATAAGGACGAGAAAAATAAAA
The DNA here is from genome assembly GCA_964036315.1 of Acanthosepion esculentum. Classification (NCBI taxonomy): domain Eukaryota; kingdom Metazoa; phylum Mollusca; class Cephalopoda; order Sepiida; family Sepiidae; genus Acanthosepion; species Acanthosepion esculentum. Next base: position 63,394,233 of record OZ038475.1, on the reverse strand, counting down.
TCCTATAAACAAAAATGTTGTGAAAAGTTATAATTTCTCGTTATTTCTAATGGAATAAAAACCGCGAACACGACACGGAATCTGTTTCAAATCTTGGTTTATCCTCTTTGTGACATTTTATAATTCCTTATTTTTAAAATTGATTATTTATTAGGAAATAAAATAGAAAATAGAGTTAGGAAATATTGTTGCAAGTTCACAAAGTTTGTTTAATCTTTTTTTTCGAGCGTATGTGGGTAAGAGCGTGAGATTACTTCGCAATCACTTTCGATGCTTGGATCAAATTCAGGGTGGGTAGTTGGTTTATCACATTCCCCTCTCTACTGTCCAAGAAATTTATGGCACCATTCTTCTTTTATTCGCGATAGCCACCAAGTTTTATGATGATTTCTTTTTAAATATACATGGTCGAACAAAACACATAGAAATTTCAACGCATTATCTTGTTATAAAATCTACAACGGCACAAGGTCTTCAGTATGACTATGCGCTACACACACATAAACACACACACATACATATATATATAAAAGACATATCTATTTCTATACCTGACGATGATTGTATGAACAATCGAAAGCTTGTAGTAAAAAAAGACATTATACAACTGGAATTTATAAACAGGGATCATAACATTCATCAATGGGTTCGAGGTTAATGTATTTTATTTAAAATTGTTTGCGAGAGTGATTCTTGCCATTTATATCATTAATTTCACTATCTGCTTTTTGTATGAATGATTCATGTAATGTAAATTGAACTGCACCACATACTTGATATATATATATATATATATATATATATATATATATATATGGCCTTCATGTTTTTAGTATCCCCTCTTACTAGCAACCCGTAACCGACAACATGCGCAACTATTGTCCGAAAGTATTACTCTACCTCACGTAGGCACGCAATCCGAGCAAAGAGGACATGTGCGCTTCTTCTTTGGCATGATACTGATTTTCACTGGACATTTTCAACATACGGAAACTTATTAGAGTCTACGTCATCGGCTAAAGATCAGACATAAACGATTCATTGATATGAGTGCTACTACGCCACAAGATTTTGAAACTATTACCAGAATATTTACTAGTATATTGCATATATACACTCAACCCCGCCAGAATCTTTTAAGTTGGTGCAAATTTATTTCCCCAATTATATATATATATCGCCTGACGATTGCACTAGCATGAAACAGACTGTCGCCTCTAAGTGCTGACTTCCATGTCCACTTTTATATTTACACACGCTCTATCTCTGATATTGAGCACTTTACCCCATAAATGTAGCACACTTTAAGACTATATTTCTGCATATATATATATATATATATATATATATATATATATATATTATAATTATTTTTAAAGAATATTATTTCATCGCTACACAGGAATTACTATGTTTCAAAAACAGAAGCTAAAAACTTCCAATTCAATAATCCGTTGGTATAATCATAGTGAATCCTATTAGCACAATATGAAATTTTAAATATTAAATGTTAGAACAGACTCACCAAAAAGCGCTCAATGTTTATTTTCTAAACAGAGCAAAATATTTCATACAATTGGAATTAAGACACCATTAGTTAATGATCATTTTCACCAGTGAATTTTAAATTTCCTTTTCTGTCCCACTCTTTCTGTTTTCCCCTTCTAACCATTTCTATTTCAATAACCTACAACCATTGACAGTTTGAAAAATTATGTGAATTTTAAACTTTAAATTCACTGGTGAAAATGATCATTAATTAATGGTGTCTTAATTCCACTTGTATGAAATATATATATATATATATATATATATATATATATATATATATATATATATATATATATATATATATATATATAAGACAAAAATAGTTCTTATATATTTACTGTTATCCGAATATGAAAACTTGAAATTTCGTGTTGACGTAAAGATGGTCAATCATCCGTTGAAAGAATCAATATGATACTCATTCAATAAACCTCCACCCTGCTCCCTCAGCATCTCGTATTATATATAAAATAATGCAATAGTATTACTGATGGTGGCGGGTAGGGAGAACAGAGGATGAGTGTTATAGAAGTTTGTGTTTATTTTGAAAAATGGGGATTGAATGCACAGTTGAAAACCGCTTTTGACTGGAAATTTATAGACACACCTAATAATTTTATCCAAAGCTACTCGCTGACAGTTTGACGATGCTTCATTGAAAAATCAAATTTCAACCAACTAAGTTTCTTTTCAGTGGTGCTGTTTTAATTCCGGGTAGCGCACCTGTGTATTAACGAATATCTCTACGTCTTCGGGCGAAAGAAATGCAGTCTCTATTTTGTGAACTTTTCTAATTTCCTTCATCCAGCCTCGTTTGTCTTTCATTTTAGCTTCTCATCATTTTCTTTCTCTAATTTTGTCTCTCTTACCACTTTTTGTTTGTTTGTTTTTTGTTCTTTCCATTTTTGCGCAGTTTCAGTGAACTTTTGTTTCTAGTTTCAACATTGGAAATATGCATGCGCATATATTAAAAATGCTTTTGTTTTTGTACATCCGTGCTTTCTTCCCGAGTTGTGCTTTGCGCACATATATTAGAACGCAAATGGGCTCCTCCTCTAGTGCAATGATTAACAGGTTCATCTCGGAAGTTGAGTTCGATTCATATTGGCTATCCCATTATACACTAAGCTATGTTTATTAAAATTACATATAAAAAGCATGTGCTTAATTTGCGTGTACTGAGGTAGATTTTTTTTAGATTTTTTAAGTTTGATTGAAGGCCAACGAAAATTCTTTATTTTATTTTTTTTTTTTTTTTTTTTTCATATTTTACTTTACTAAAATATGGTCATTTTTGTTTTAGTTTCTGTGCATAATTTGAACATAAATAATCTTGTCTTCAGGCTATTTTCGGCTTTCATAAGCATTTTGCATATAGTCAAAGAATTCTGTGTATGCTCATAGAATGTGTCTATATGTCTATATATTGTTTCTTTGGAGGTTTTCGTGAGTGACGTCTTCACACGCGATGGGTGTTAGTTTTTTTTTACAGGTAACATCTCTATCCACATCCCTTCATTATGTCATGCCGTGTTTTATCATTATTGTTACCTATCTATCTATATATATATATATATATATATATATATATATATATATATATATATATATATATGTCAGAGCATGTCTGTGTGTCTGTTTATGTGATACCTTTTCAATCGAGATTCATCCAACCGATTTTGAACAAACTTGGCACATACATTGTACAATGTAAGAGATAGGTTCTTAGCGTAAAAAATCGATAATTTAAAAAAATCAATAATCGTTAAAGCCGAATAAAAAACGATAATTCAACTTTTTTCCTCTGATTTCGTTCAAACTCGGTATGTATATTACTTACATCATGCCAAGCTCAACGATACCTCATTTTTATTTCTATGCCACTGCGTTTAGCGAAAAGCCGCGATAAACGAAAAATCGATTTCAACACAAATTTTAAAATAAAAACTCCCTCAATTTTCAAGTAATCTAATATAAACTTCACTCAATTGTTGCAAACAATAAATTGATTGTTTAACAGTCATTTAGCTTGATAATTGAGTCCACCTATATAGTGAAAACCCGCGCAAATAGCGAAAAATGGCGATTTTTACTGGGCTTTTTTTATTATTTTTCATTGATCTTTCAACCAATTTTCATCAAAATTAACAATTGCTTTATAAAAGTGTCCTCTTTTACATCCCTGGCAGCACACTGACAAATTGAATTTCAAAAACTCCAAAATAACTGTGGTCTGAAATGGATCTTCCTGTTGCCTGTTTTACCCCTTCATGTCTTCGGCTAACTTCGATTGAATAAATACAATAAATAAAGTTCTTTAAAGTAATTGAAGATAGGCTCTGTTACATCTAAACATGATACTGATTTTGCTCTATTCTCATTGAACGCTTTTTTCTGATCGACCAGCTAGTTATGGCTGCTAGTTAATAATAAAATATATTTAATTTGTTCCGAAATTGAATTAAATTTTATTCATCTTGCATTTTTTTTGTTATTATTTTCATTTATAGTTAAGGCTCCTAGTATTTGTAGTCATTTATTACATTTATATTGTATAGTATTTTTGTGTTGTGGATAAGGATTTGTCGAATGTCTTGTGCTGACGCGAGAAGACATGATACTTAATAAAAACAAAACGACAACCACCGGCGCGTAAAGACGCGACACTAGCAAACCATTAAGGAATCAGAAGGCATAACTATAAACACAAGCATATCAAGAGACAAAATCAATAAACAACATTAAATTCTTACATTGACCACACATGCACCGCATTCTCTCGTAGATTGACTTGTCATTTGTCAGAATTTGGTGCAATTCGGGGACATATAGATGAAGATATGACGAATAAGCTAAATAATATTAACATAAGACAAATTTTAGAAGATAACACCAAAATTGTATATAGGACACAGTGCAAAGAAAGAACCCAAATGTTGGTGGCTGTTCTGATAAAAGAAGAGGAGCAGCCAACGTTAAATAAGGTAGGTATATATATATATATATATATATATATATATATATATATATATATATATATATATATATATATATATAATTAACGGTTAGAGTAAGATGAATTAGACCAGGGAACAGGTCTATTTAAAAAAAAGTGCTCAATACACATATAAAAATTTTATTTTAAATCACAAGTAGAGCTTGTAAGTATAGAAAATTAGTAAATTAGGAATTTGAGTTCATGTGAAGCGGGATGAAAAGAACGTATATATATTTCATTTAATTCCCCACCGGATATCTTTCCGGTACACTTGATTTTCCCCTCCTGCTCACATTCTGCAGCACCACACGTCGAGCGCTTATTCATTCATTTTCTTTTTAAACACAGCGTGCATAAATTCTTTTATTTTAAAGAAATAAGGCGTTAGGAACTGACCAAAATCGCCACAAGATACCGAAAGATTGAAACAAAGGTAACGAAATCGGCTGATTTCCTAATTATATATATATATATATATATATATATATATACATATATATATATATATATATATATATATATATATATATATATATATATATATATATATATATATATATATATATATATGCACATTTCATTAAAAACGACTGACAAGGTGCTTTTTTTTAATTTTTTATATAATTTCTCGTGCGATGTAATAAAGTTTTTCTTTTCAGAGGATAAGTTATATAAAAACTGTGCGAATGTTCTTTTTATCCGAGCGTTTTCGACTATACATTTAGCCATTTTCAAGGATTATATTTCAACTGTTAGAATTAGAAATAGAAATAGTTTGTTATATGTATGTTTTATAAAGTGATTCATTTTCATGAAAATGTATAGTCGAAAGCGCTCGGATAAAAAGAACATTCGGACAGTTTTTATATAATTTATCCTCTGAAAAGAAAAACTTTATTAGATCGCACGAGAAATTATATAAAAAACTAAATAAAAGCACCTTGTCAGTCGTTTTTAATGAAATGTGCATGAAAGAAGGATTGCCGCCTAAATACACAAATATATATATATATATACATATATATATATATATACATATATATATATATATATATATATATATATATATGCGTGTATGTGTGTATATGTGAGATAAAAAATTGTTTTAAGGTATGCCATATTTATGTGTTAAAGTGCTCAATATCAGAGATAGAGCGTATGTAAATATAAAATTGGACATTGAAGTCAACACCCAGAGGCAACAGTCTATTTCATGCTTAAACACACGGTCTGACAATTGAGCTTAATCATGAAACACATTGTCACTTCTGGGTGTTTGCTTCCATGTCCACTATATATATATATATATATATATATATATATATATATATATATATATATATATATATTGATGCGTGAAGATATGATGTTTGAAAAATCTGAGACCGCACGGTGCGTGAAGATGCAACTCTCAAATACCAATGAAGTACAATGCATACCTATAGACAAACCCATATCAAGACACAAGAAATTATTTTGATTATAGCCGAAAGGGCTCAGAAGAAATATATATATATATATATATATATATATATATATATATATATATATATATATATATATATATATATATATATATATTCTGTGTGTGTAAATGTGTTGTGTAACACTGCGTGATATCAAGTAAAAATTTTTGCTTGATACGGTTATGAAATGACACGCAGTCGTATCTGATTTGGTACAACTGTGCCTCGTAATGTTGAATGATCATGGTGGGCATCTTAACTTTTTCAAAATTATTCATCGACCCGACCTGCTTACGGTGCCAAACACCTTTGTCAGATAAGCGACAGTGATTTATATGAAGGGTGCTCAAAATGTCCCGGCCTAGCGAAGAAGAATAACCTAAATCAATAAAAACTGCATGTTATTCCATATATTTTCCCCGCGGTTCGACACCCTTGGCACTTCGTTTCTAGAGCTTCTATAACCCTTCCAAAAACATCCTGATGTTTTGTCATTGAAATACTGTTTGAGGGTGGGAGTTAGTCGATCAGAGAACTTTCCAGTACCTATATGTATTCGTATTTTTTCACAATATTTTTCTTGGATATGTCGTAATACAAAAGCGTTTTAAATTTATTTACTGTAATGCTACATTGTCACTTAGGGAGATGATCTTTCGCAGCATGCAGTGTTAAACTGTTTAGCAGATTTTGTGTGTAAATGTGATCAAGTTGCTTATTCAGTAATTTGAACTGTTCCATTTTAACCCCTTGTTTTCGTTAATTTTATTTTTATTTTATTTTTATTGTTTTTTTTTGTTTTTGTTTTGTTTTTTTAGAAGAGGGTATGACGTCTACGTCTTTGAAGTTCTCGGATAGTTTGATTTGTTTTCAAATCTCGGAAAGAATATCATAAATCCATGCAGTACATAACATGTCTGCTGTTCAGCTAATTTCGCAACATTTCTTTATGTTGGTATCAGATCCAGTTGCGGTCTGGTTGTGTTTTACGAAATACAATCGATTGCTGCATCCTAAACCGTAAGAATGGTCGTGTCAAAGGACACAGTTACAGATAAAATCTTTGCAAAGGTGCAATACTAACCCGTCCACACTATACAATATCATTTGGTCAAGCTAGCTCGTGCATTTATGAGTCTATCACGCCAACCATCACGCTCCTGCATCAATGTCGGAAGGTCATTAGGATGGCATTCTGTGTCATAACATAGCTGATCAATGTGGTTGCTGGGCGACCAACCCGTCTTGCTCCAGAGCAGTAGATCATTCCTAAGTTCTTTGTTTTGCTTGCCAACCGTGTCCTGCAAAGCACATTCTGCGTTCGCGTAAGATTGTAGAAATGTGAGCATAGAATTGTGATTTAGTTGGATGCTCTCTTCAAGAGATGTTAAGAATAACTCCTAGAATCCGAGTGTAAGATCCATCTAGGTTAGACTCTAGAGTTTTAGTTAACGGACAGGTAATGGCACAATACATTAACACCCCCTCTGCAGTGGATCGAAAGTATCTCCGTTTGGGGTTGTCTGGCAGATCCGATTGAATTTGACAGTCTCGTATATTTTTGAGTTTCAAGTTGAAACAAGTTCTTCGGAAGATGGACAACATACACAGCATATACATTCTCACACATAAAAACACACTATACCACAGCGTCACTGGCCAAAGCTGATCTCACATCTGAACTAGATCTAACAGCACAGTGGGGAAGAACTAGCTTCTAACTTTCAATATATCAAAAGCCAAGCTAGTAACTTTGTATCCTCGCCGAGCTGACCCTAAATTATCACCGGTTATAATGAATGTACTCTCAAAGAAGCTCCTTCCTTATAGGCTCTGTTGGAGCTCAACCCGTGCCTCAAGTGGAACATATATACGATCCCTCGCTGAAGATGCGAGAAAAATGTTCTGCTAGTTTTACCACTCCAGAAAAGATATGACTCCACCTGCCATTCTGTATCTTTATGAGAGTCAGATCAGACCTCAAATGACGTACAGCTGCAATATCTGGGCTGGAGTTGTCCAATCTTCTCTTTCCAATCTCGACAGAGTCCAAAGGCGTTTTCGCAGCATTGTTGGCAATGACTTGTTTTCCAACTTGCAGATCCTTCCCTACAGATGCTGGCCTATCACTATTTCCATGGAAAATGCTCTGATGAGCGACATTCCCGAGTACGACAAGTTCAGACATTTACAGCTAACACCTGTTGATATTTGTTGATATTTCTTTTGAGTCGTCTATTAAACAGGAATCCCCTATTCACAAGACTTCTTTCTGTTACCAGCGTACTGAGTGGGATTCATTTCGTGACTTTTTTTCGAGACTTCCCTTGGAATGATATTCTTAACCTTCCTATTGAGAATCGTGTCACAAAGGTTTCTTCTTGGGTCAGAGCTGACATCGAAGTTTCTCAGAAATACCTGTTAAAGCCACAATATTATCTTTGATTGACACTGGCCTGTTCAACCGCTATAGCTCACAGGAATCACTTTATTTACTGTACCAGTGTGATAGTTCCAATCACAATAGACGCCTTTTTCTGTTATAATAAATATAAACGTGTGCTGAAGAAGGTTAAGTTTTTATTTACTGATAGAATTGATTCACTTTACTGGCGGCTCTGTAATCGTGTGTTAGATAAGAGTAATTCTTCTGTTACTCTTCTCTTTACTTAATTTGAGGCATTAGTATTCAAATTCTAATATTGACTCATCTGGAGTGTCTTTGCCTAATTTTCCACTTAGAACTGAGTCTCTATAGAATGGCATGCATATGACTTCGTCCATGGTTTCTGCTACCATCTATAAACTGGATCACCACAACTGGATCCCCACAAAGCAATTGGACCTAATCCATGCAGTTGAGAAATGTTCTCCTGAACTGGCTCCTATTCTCTCTAAAGTCTACAATAAATGCCTAACTGCTTCTTGCTTTCCTGATTATTGGAAATCCTAGCAGACCTAGCAATTGATTCAATATAATCCTTCAATTTCATGTCAGCAAAAAACGTTAGCCAGAGAATGCGCAATATGTCAATGACTTACAGCCGAAACGCTAAAAACACAGGTTCTCGAACGAACACCGAAGTTAAGCAACGTCAATCCAGGTCAGTACTTAGATGAGTGACCTCTTAGGAATACCAAATGCTATAAGCTTCAATGTGCATGTTGGCGTAATAGGTAACGGCTCGGTATTGGAGATTGGAAATTGAAAAGCCTAGTTCCAATTCCAGTCGGGTTCGTTATATTCACTTACACGCAAATACCCATGGGAAAGGTATTAATCCACTTCTTCTCCCTCAAGCTACGGATTAATTAGTAGATCAGTAAAATCATTATTAACTCTCCCCATACAAAAAACTCTTACAATCTAAAAATATTGTCTTGCTTTAAATAACCGCCAAAAAGTTGATAAGCCATAAAGCAAATCAATCGATTTTTCTCTTTCTTGTCCTTGTATACTGCTTTTTCTCTGTTATCTTCGTCATTATCTACTTTGCCGTCGTCTCCGTGTTCGCCATCGTCGTCGCTTCCTTTTTTCAGTTGTCGCCAACGTCTTCTTTCTTTATTGTTTTTGTCGTCAATTTATTTGTTATCGTTACTTTTGTCTTCATTATATATTTATTCATTATCGTCATTGTTGACTTTCTATTTTCACTGAATATTTATTTTTCATTCTCTGTTTTCTGCATTTTGTCTACAAATATTTGTGGAACTATAAGAAGTTGTATTTCTTATTTGATAAATAATATTCAGTAAAACAACAGAAATAAAATGTTTAAGTAATGACTTTCCGGAATCTTGCGGTTGGCTTTCTTTTTTGTTTCTATTTTATTTTTTATTTTTACATATCTGTTTATCGTCTTAGATCATTTTCTTCCTTTTATTTACTCCCTCCCCCCCCCAGACTTCTATAGTTTTTAGAGATAATTACTGATATAGTACAATGAGAGATCGTTTTCACCAAATTCTTTTGCGTGTAAGAATAATGCATATACATTTTCTTTATTTACTCATTTATATTCGATTTTATATCTTTGTGCTTAACTCATACCGTGTCTCCGGATATGAGTTGATTTTCAGTCATTTCGCTAACTTAATATGCTTTACTCAGGCCAATATTTCACCATCCTAATCATTTCAATAACCGGGCGGTCAGAAGGTCGCTGTGCAGCTGAGCGTCGAACATGATGTACCCATGTATTTCCTTTCGAGTTTTCTTCTACGGATACAGGCACTTAATAATAAGCCAGAGTTCGGCAGTCGAACATTTCTAATTTTCCACTGATATGATTCAGTTAATAATCTGAAACACATTCAAGATTAAACGCAAAGAACTTGAAAATTACCCGATTATACTCTTTCCAACTAGAAGGATAAAATAAGGCTCGGAACTAGAATTTTCCAGCAGCCCCCCGTATGTTCGATTCATTTAAGATATAATGCTTATTTTTATTCTTATATCTATTCATTCATATTTATGCATTAAGGATTTTTTTATGAATTGCATAACTTCAACAATATTGATTAAATCAACATTCCGAGACCAGTTCAATTACCAGCTTTCTTTATAAACCAATTGATACATCATAACATTGCATTTATTTTAGGTACTTTTAAACCCGAACAAACTCAGATACTTCTGCTAAGATAGATAGATAGATAGATAGATAGATAGATAGATAGATAGATAGATAGATAGATCACATTATATACATATTATGTTGTGGAAGCTGGCACAGAATGTTGGGTTTACATTCAAAATGACTGAACGCTGAACGAACGTTGTTTTGGAAGTTTTCTTTTCTTTTCGTTTTATGAATACAAATTGTATCCTTCTCGCGCGACAGAGGTCGTAGCTCGCGATACGTTGAAACAGAGAGAGAGACATTTCCTTCTTTGTAGCAGTCCGTCGTCCTGATTACTTCCTTGGTGGTTAAATGAGTGGATCAGCCTGTCCCACTTTCTGGCGAAAGAGTAAAGAGAACTTACCTCGCTTGTTTGCTAATACAATACTCAGAATTGTATTAATAATTATGATAATACTTCAGGATAATATCTAGGTTTAATAATACATGTAACCATTTAGATTGCATATAATTACACAATAAACAAGTAAGTAAAGCCACTAAGACGCAAGAGGTTACTACGTGTTAGAGAATATGAGAAACACTATTAAAGAGAGGAAACAATACAAAAACAAGAATGAAGAAGACAAAAGATAACAACACAGTAGATTAAAACACAGTTTAATACTCATACCTATACAAATCCCCGAGCAATTTAATACAGATAAAATAAAACCAGTAAAGCAATGGCAACTTAGTCTTCTTCTCTTCTTTAAAATACTACCCTCTGGATCTCACGCATTTATTCCAACATCTCTTCCATGTTCTTCAAATCTGTTTTCGGGATCGCCATCAGCAGCTTTCTTTGCGTTTTCTTTCATTTCGCGCATGGTCTGAAGTCTCTTCCCTTTCAACTACGATTTTAGCTTTGGAAATTCCAGATATTGTAGAAAATCAAATCAGGACTGGATGCGTAACGGACTTGGGTATTCCAATATTTGAACAAATTCTCTGCAAGAGACGTGAAGTATGGGCAAGCACATTGTCATGACGAAGCTACTCGTCACCACTTGCCCACAGTTGCATTCTTCAACCAGCTAAAAAGTTTATTTAGATCTCCTCTGAAGGAACAATACCTGCACGATAACCTCCCCTTCCCACAAAAAGTATTTATAGCTTTGAGGCCGCTCCGGCTTTTAACGCGTTCTCAAGTGCAGACTGATGTAACTTCCAGTGCAAAAACTGGACATTTCATTCTGGAAAAGGAAACGTATACCAATGACCTATCTCCTATTATGAACTTTTTGAAAAAGATCTGGGACACTTTTAGCGATTGCAGGCAAGTCTTCTGCAACTTGAGCACGAAATTCCTTCTGCTTTTTCTTTATTGATTGTTTTTTTCTTTACGGCTCATGTAAAACTTTAGCAAACTATTTAAAGCCAGAAACTATTTATAGATTAAAAGAATTTTTTTATTGCGATCATAATAATTTAGTGACAGAAGTCATACAAATTAACCCATATTTAGGGAGGATAAAAGGGGGATTCATACGTTTCTGGTACTGGAACTCGGCTTTCTGATTTCCCATTTCGAGTTATCCATTATACCACCCTCACATCCAACCTTACATCATCTAGTGTTTTCCAGGCGGTCACCAACTAAGTACTGACCCTTGCTTAATTGCTGTGATCGTACGAGAACCGATGTTTAACGGGGCATGACTGTAAACATTCTATTTCTGGGATTAAAGTCGCGGAACAAACTTTGCCAACATGTTTCGACAAAAAACGTGAAACAACAATCTATGGCGTCCCCAGATATTTCTCTAATTCTCCAACTGTAAACTAACATTTTTTTTTTGTCCTGCACGCGTACTAAAAGATTAAAGGTCTTCAAGAAGTTGAATTGCTTCCAACGGATTTCTCATTTGAAGCGTTGATACCAAGATTTTATTTGGACTTCGGTCACTGAATGATTCACGGGAAACCTTGTCAATGTCTGGATAGTTTTCGCCGGCGAATGCCTTCAATCAAATGTCGCTCGGCCTTTGAAAATTGTTACGGGGTACACAAGCTCACTCAATGTCGTCTCACTGCTGCATAAACAATACTGTCAGAAATCCTCCATCGAAATCGCTGAAATAATATTCAGTGGAATCTCCGGCTTTATTTCTAATTCTCCAATTGCAAACTAACAATTTTCTTTGATGGCATCCCATCTGCGTGCAACATTTATGGATATCCTGCACATTGTAGGTCTTTCAAGTCGCATGCGAATCTGGCATTGTGGCATTCTTACATATTCAAGCATGAGCAGTAAGGTTCCCTATCTCTAAATTCTATATAAAAATCAAGGCTACGCAACTGGTTTCCTGGATATTCAAAATAGTTACGCTCCGCGTAGATGTTATATAATAAATTTCTCGGCCCGAGAATCCTAAAATAAATTCCGTTTATTTTTTTTGTTGCTTTTCTTTAAGCAATTCACCCTAAGCAAGGTGATAATGCCTCTAAGACGCATATGGCTAATGGGATTGAAGGAGAATGAGAAAACTTTAGAACGAACTGGATATTAAATTCTAAACAAGAAACAAAGGCTAAATCTCTACACCTGTTCAAGATACTCGGGGGGAGTGTGAACCGGGTGATAGAACCTATCTGATTAGATTTTTGAATGTTGGTCAGGCCGAGAACTTTTCATCACCGCTCATATTTATATCCATTCTTAGATAATTGTTCTTAACTTAATTTTTTTTCTTCCATTGTTTTTTTTCTTAGGAATTGTGTATATTATATAGTGTGATGAGATACTGTTTTCAATAATGTACATTTGTAATACAATTGCATATCATTTTTATTCAATAATCGTTACAGGCTACTGCAATTGGTTTTTTTCTCCCATTGCTAAAATTATTATTACTAAAAAAAAAAGTAATATTCGTCTCGATGATCTTTTCTGATATCCATCTCTATTTTGGTTTGCTTTGGGAAATTGAATTTTTCTTTCTGCTCTAACAAATATCAAGGGAAATGATGAAAATAACGGAAAAATCGTTTTTCCAAGACTTCCCGCTTGAAAAATGTCTCCGTAGACAGATAAAGATTTCTTTTATTATTAATGGCGGACTAAAACATAAATGCTTTCTTTTCGACAGACAAGAGAACATTTAAAATATTGAGAATAAATTCCTCTATCAATAATGTACAATTACTTCAAACATTTTAAATGTAATTTTAAACTAGCTTTGCGACGGCAAAAAAAAACATTTTTTTTAAATCTCTTCTCGATAGTCACTGAAGATCGGGTGTTACTATTACAAGCGATTATGCAGGGTGAAAGGAGGCGGTAAGAAATGGAGATTTTATTTTTAATCAATTCACCCCAAGCAAAGTGATAATGCCACTAAGATACAAGGGGTTATTGGGTGTGAGAGAAAATAAAAAAGACTTTGAAAGGAACCGGAAACCGAATTCTAAACAGGAAATAAGGAATAAACCTCTACTTCTGTTTAAAAGACTGGAGATGAGTGTAATCCGGACGATAGTTAAACGTATCTACTCCTATTAATTATGAGGATAAGGGGGTTAGATAACGATTGACCCCCCCCCCCCCGGTGGAAGAAGTTAATATTGTAGTGTTTAAGAAGCATCTGCGCAGGAGTCTGTTCCACAGGGGCAAAAAAATCTGAATGGAATTGTTCCCTTACATTTTGATATACAGAGGAAATGAAGGTGATCCGACACTGTAGCCTAGCGTGTACTTGTTGTAAAGTTTTTAGTTCTGGTACTAAAGAATGGAGCTCATCTGAATATTAGCCACGGAAATATTGATAGAGTAGCGAGATGCTTGTAACGTGGGGCCTCTGGGGAACAGACTGCAGAGTACAGAATAGGTCTTTCCCAACAAGAGCGCGTAAACATTGGAGTTATAATATACTCTTTTGTTTCATAAGGCGCTACTTAAGTAGGATTGTCCAGTCATAAAAAATAGTGAACACATTTTCGGGGAATAATTTTTGCAGATCAGCATTTATTAGACATTCATCGAACCATGACTTTTGTTATAATAAGATGATACTGATTGCGATTTGCGATTTTTACTCGATATTATGAAAAAAAAAACCCTCTTAGGTCTTTTTCATAACATCGAGTAAAAATCGCACTGACATTTTACAGAGATATTCTCAGTAATCATTTTTAACAGAGCTCATATTGCAATTTCTTTGTTATTATTGCTTTTCTCTCCGTATTACTGGTTCCCATATTGTATTCATTTCTCTGCATGCCCGGCTTAAGAGGTTTTTGTGGCCTAGCATATGTGCTGATTCCATAAGTTTTCGTATTTTCCAGTGATTTTCTCTGTCTATTTTTTCAACCTCATCCCACAGGACGCGGTGATCATACTTTTCCCTCAATATGTGGTCAGCCACTCCTGATTTTTCTATTTCCCTTCGTGTTACGGCTTTACGATGTTCTTGCAGTCTTACCATAAGGGGCCGTTCTGTTACTCCTTTATATTTCTTACCACAACTGCACAGAATGGCGTACACACAGTCTTTAGTCCTGTTCTCCTCTAGGCGGGGGTCTTACTCGGAAGAGGTGTCTGCGAAGTGTTGAACCACTTTTGAAGGTCGTCCTGATGTTATACGAACGACAGATCTTTTGTATTTTTTTCGATAATCCCTTCACATAGGGTAGGCAGACCGAAGCTGTTTTCTGGCTACTGCAGTGATGAACAAAAACTTAGAGAGTTGAGTTAAAGGGAGATAACTGAGACACATCCGCGAGAGGCATGGCAGGTAGAACTAGAACAATCTACCCGGTGGCCAAAATAAAGGGTTCAGCTTGAAATTACAATCACCTGAAGAAGACCGGAGCGTACAACGGCCGAAACGTCGTGAATATGGCAACGTATTCGTACGTCTTCCTCATGTATTTTTTTTTTATAATTTCCCGCTTTACCTCAAGTAAAATCATACGTTTCGGCTTTTCACCACCGCTCTTTATATTTACTTTCTTCGGGCCCAAGGTGTCACTAAAGGAATTTTGCAAAATATAAGCAAAAAAGACAACGCAACAGAGATCCTTCCCGAGCCAGGTGAACACGTGTACTCGAAGTGGAAATACTCCCGAAGTTTGGCGGTCGCTGCGCCAACTAAGGGATGCTTCACTGAAACTCTCTCGTATCTCAAAATTCAGCTCGTATCTTAAGGCAAAAAATCAGCCCAACTCCAGCCCAAATGTCAAAAACTCCTATGTTGGTACGCTCGTATTACTGTACAATATTTTGTATTTAATTTTATAAGAGCAAAAGCTTAGATTCAAAATTAAAGTAAATGTCTATATTTAATTTGTCAAGCCAGGTACCGGTTTAACAACCGCGAGTACACTCTCAACCTAGAGTATACTTGGTCTTATTCTTGGCTGGGCTGTTTTAACTTTTTACGTCTTTTGTGTGTCGTGTACCTCCAGGGCGTAGGCGATCATAGCCCTCCACTTCTCCTTGTCCTTTGAAGCTCTTTTTTTCTGGGTTTTTTTTTCGTTATTTCTCTCAAACCCTGTTCTACCATCCATTTACTCAAGCCCATCAATGATGTTACGCGCTACTCTGTTCTTTTTCCCTCCATCTTTCCTGTGAGTATCAAATTTTCCAAGCCCTTCTTCTTCATGACGTGCCCCAGAAATTTCAACTGCCTCTTCCTGATGTTAAGTATGTTTCCTTTTTGCTTCGATTTTCTCTAAAACTCCGTCGTTGCTCACATGTTCGGTCCTCAGCATTTTTATGTAAAACCACATTTCTGTTGCTTCAAGTTTCTTCTTCATCTTCAAGGAAATTGTCTAGGATTCGCTTCCATATAAGATGACAGATATTACGTAACAGTTCAGTACGCTTTTCTTCGTTTCTAACGAGGTTTTCTGTCTCGTAATACAGATTCTGGTATGAATCTGTGGCCCTCCCAATGCGGCTTCGGCTCTCAGTGTCGCACTTTCCGTTCTCTGTTAGAATAAATTCCCAGATATTTAAATTTCTGTATCTGTTTGATTTTAGAATCCACGATTTTAATTTGCATTTCGGGCTCATCCTTTTGCTGATAACCATGCATTCTGTCTTCTGGTTTATGCTTAGTCCTTTCATGTCGCTTCCCTTCGAACACTTCTGTGAGAGGTTTTGTAGTTCCCTTCCAATGTCTGTGTGTCATGTGCACATCTTATGCTGTTAAGATTGTGGCCGCCAATGATGAATGCTAGTAGGACTTCTAATTTTCTCAGAATTGTCTCGCTGTATAAGTTATAAGTTAGGCTAGGCCACTTTATATACCTGAGTATGAGATATGGACTAGAATATATCGAAGAAACCAGAATATATTTTCTCCTTTTGCCATGTAATATGATGTGTATTATTGTGTCCACAGGTAATAGTCAGGGATATTATGATTTCCTGCGTGCTTTCTACTGCCCTCTATATTATGTCGATTTCCACACTACTCGGCCTAAATTCTGGCTGCCTATTGATTTTGGTTCAAAGCTTTTTTGCTATTAAAGCTTTCACATTTTTCATAACATTCTACTTTTAAGAAAAACACATTTCCATACTACTAATAAAAGGGAGTAACAACTAGCCGAGTGGAGAATAATTTAGACTACCTTAAGGTATGAAGTAGACTAAACCCAATCACGCCACGGAGTCGGGGTATTCTGGGCTAGACTAAACGATACTCAGCTACAGTCTGGGAGAGAGTTAATCTGGGCTGCTATACCGGCATACGATTTGGTTGTATATATGAAGTGGATATATTCAGGTGTAAATGTTGGACGATCTCCTCTAAGATGAAAAGACTCGAATCAGCAGAGGTATGGTTCTACAGAAGCATGCTGAGGATACCATGGACCGAACCTGTGATCAACGATGAGGTTTGGGAATTAATGCAAAGATAAAAAAAAAATCATACTTAACACCAGGAAGAGGCAGCTGAAATCTCTGGGACACGTAATGAGAAAGGAGGGTTTGGAAAATTTGATACTCACAGGGTGGATAAAGGGAAAGGGGGACAAGGGAAAGCAACTTGAGACATACTTAACGGGCTTAAAAGCAAGTGGATGACAGAACAGAGTCTGTGAAAAATAACAAAAAGCCAAAGCTTATTAAGAGCTACAACGGACAGGAGGAAATGGAGAGCCAAAATCACTTACGTCCTGAAGGGACATCTCACATAAAATAAGAAGAAGAAAAAATGCCCAGTGGAGCTCAAAGCACTGTTGATCTATGAGTAATAACAACTGTGTATACTTTCCTAAGTTTGGCTTCTGTTCTTATATTTTTCTGACAGCTGTCATGTTTTCTTTTAACAGACAGGCCTCCGAGATCGTTCGACATTGCTACGCCATGCATGTCATATACGTATAATGTGTCTATTTCTCTCTGGGAATTCTGGTATTTTAAGGTTGCGTTATCCAATATTCATTGAATATAAGGCCCAACAGCCACTCAAGGAAGACGTTTACAGTGTAGAGTTATATTAGCGTATCAAAGGACAAACGTTAGGAGTATAGTGCTGAAGTAGACTTTAGAAGAAAACGGAAGCCCAATCCTAGACATGAAACAAAGAATAAACCTCTATTTATGTTTAAAAGAGCAGGAAGGGGTGTCAACCGTACGATAGCAGTGTGAACATTATCACCAGGGTCATAAATTGTGTTTGATTATACCGATTGTGCTATACAATTGATATCGACTTAAAAATGAAGCTACGCTTGATAATCATTACGTTCTTATCTTGCCATTCAAAGACAGACGGGTTTACAAAAAAAATGATTTGACATAAATGAGGAGAGACGTGACTCATGTCAGATTTACTGTCCAGTGTTCGCCTCCTTTTCCTTTGCGCAATTCTTTCTCCTCCACATTGGTGTTCGCCTTTCTCTATTTGTAATAAAATAGTCGGCAGACTCCATTACAATATGATATAGTGACCAGAACCTGATATGTCATCAGATAATTCTGTAATTATCCCTAACAAGCTGATGATATTTTGTCATGTCAACGAAAATTCGTTACCACTTTTGTAATGTCAACGAATACTCGTTGTGCCTTTCGTAATGCTCGTTGTAGTAGAGACTTTGTAATCGCAGATACAACTATAGTAACGCCGTTGAACAATACTGGTGTCAGACGCCTTCGAATAACACTCGCACTAATAGTACTTCCTCGATAATACTCGTTCGAAAAGTAACTACCGAGTAGTGATACGAATAGTAATACGTATAGTGAGATATTCACTAACCGCCCCACGCGGACAGATGCGGCACAAGGCTAAGTTTATTGTGGGGTATACGAGATCCCGTAAAAAACGGGGTCGGGTAGTTGTCTCTCGAGACGAGACTCTACCCAGCGACATTGCTTCGTCTGAGGATCCTCTCTACCCGGAGGCAGAGAGTTTAACCAGCACACATCTGAAGTAATTCGGAGAGTGAGATATTCACTAACCGCCCCACGCGGCACAAGGCCAAGTTTATTGTGGGGTATCCGAGCCCGTAGGCTTGGGAAAAATTTCCCCGTAGACCCCGTAAAAACGAGGTCGGGTAGCTGTCTGCCACCGCAGACGAGACTCTGCCCTTCGGCATAGCCTCGTCTGGGTTCCTCTCTGCTCGGAGGCAGAGAGAGTTTGACAAGCACACTTCCGAAGGAATTCAGAGAGTGATCACTTAGACGCCACGCCAATTCCCATATACACATTTCCTTAACCATCTCGTGATCGTCTTATTTAAAATGGGATTGCCTGTGTTTGATATCTAGTGATCTGTGTTCAACCTATAGTGTCCGAAGCGACACTTTGTTCCTATATAACATATGATGTTCTTTTAGACAATACGGTATCATAGAAGCATGATGTAACGGAACACTTAACAGCTCAGTCAAACGAAATTGCTGAAGAAAGTTCGAACTCGGGTTGTTTCACTTTTCGTCGGAAAAGCATGAATAGTCTTATATATATATACGCATCAAATCCATTTAAGAAGTAGCATTTTCATTGTTTAATCTTATCTTTGTGACGGTTCCTAGTTGCCAAATTTTCGATGATTGTCTAAATATGCAAAATAAAGATTTATACGCATCGTCGAAAAGACAAGTAGACAGACATGGCTATTAGTATTGTATGATTTAAAATATTATACTTTTCTAACGAAACCTACTCTTCCAGGCCATTTTTATTAATTGTTTTTATCCTTTTCCCCCATTAACCAGTTAAAGCTGTATGATTTGTGATTAAACTCTGGAATGAATTGATTTTACATCATCCGCGGTGTAAAAAATCAAATAATCTCAACTCTGTTCTTTTGCAACAGCTAGAGGAATTTTAAGTTTTAACTTGAGATTAGTTGGGATTTGAATCATAAAAGGATTTTTTTATTTTTTATTTTCAAGTCTACTGTTATGATTGCCTGTTGCATGATGAACAGTGCAGAAATAAACTTACTAATTGAAAATTATTTACATATTCACTAAATAAAAGGTGACTTGCTTTTGAATTAACACGATGATACAATGCAATCCGTATATCTCTGTGTGCGTGTGTGAGTGCGTGTGTGAGTGCGTGACTGTGTGTGTGTGTGTGTTTCTTTCGGATCAACAGTAACTTGTATGTTTTTCATGAAATGAAATTATCGAATTTATCATTTTGTAAGTGAATTAATTATACGTTGGGGTGCAGAAAATTCTACTCTTCGTCCACTTTTGACCATATGAGCAAGCATTATATCTGGATTATTTATCAGACCAATAACTTGTCCTCAGTCATAATATTGTCGCTGGCTTCATAGTATGTGATACTCCAGGGAGACATACGGTTTTGAATTCAGAGATGTCCTCCTCCTAGACTGGTTGCCAGCCACGACTACAGAGACCATAATTGGTGAAAAGAATAACTTCCCCGAGTATATTTGCTCGAAATTGAAAATAACAAACTCGACCGGGATTCGAACACCACTCGCCGATTCCACGTTCTGAGCAGCTTTACATCACCTGCACCTACTCAATAACAGAATATTTTACAGATGGTTTTCTATTTAATCTGTTCGAACTGTTATCCTCATTTTTACTGTCACATTCACGACGTTTCGGTTTTCTTCAGGTAATATTGGAATTTCGATCCGGACCATTTAGTTCACGGAGATAGTGTTCTAATTCCACGTGTCATGTTTTTTGATACCCCAGTTTTAGTTAATTCGCCTTGAGAACTCCCCAAGTTTTTATTGTTTCCGCTCAACTCTTTGGATCATATCACTTTTGGAATCGATCAACAAACGCTTTTATCCACTAAGCGTTATCTTCGTGGCTAAATTTTTTTAAACTTATAAACCTAATAGCTCAGTAATCATTTTTTACTAGAACTCATATTACAATTTTTTTCTATAATTTTTCATCTCATTTGTTGTTTTTTCTCTAGCTCTCATATTACTGGTTCCCATATTGTGTTCATTTTTATGCTTGGCCGGCTTAGGAGATTTTTTTCAGTTTAACGTATGTGCTAATTCCTTGAGTTTTCGTATTTTCCAGTGATATTCTCTATCTATAATTTCAACTTCATCCCACAGAGGGCAGTGATCTCCCTTTTCTCTCCATATGTGTTCAGACATGTGTGATTTCTCTATTTCCCTTTGTGTTACGGCCTTACGCTATTCCTGTAATCTTATCTTGAGGGGTCGGCATGTTTCTCCGTTATATTTCTGGACTAAATAAATTCCAAAAAATATCAGCAATCTAAAATTCACCAAAAATATTTTTTGAATGTTATCACATAACTCAAAAACGTCTATCAAAATTACTGCGGTCATTAATGAGAGCGCAAAGCATATTAGTTTTGAAAATTCGAAAACCATTTCAGTTTTTATCGAGGGGTTTGATTTATAATGTAAGCATAATGCTAAACTGTCCGTAAGTTTAGTAAGTTTAGCAAAACCGATTCTTTGTTTTTATTTAACTGTATAAACTATTATCCAAGAGATCGTGATGGTGACCCTTCTTAAATTAACTAAATACAAATTCAAAATCATGGTTATTTGTTGGATGGAACTCAAAAACCTCATTTAGGCCTTCGACAAAATTGTTAAATCAGTTCCGCCAGAAGGTTGAATTTTCAGCTCTTGAAACAAGAGTAACTTGAAAATGATTCTCTCTGCCTCTCTCTCTCACACACACACTCTCTCTCTATTTCTCACACTCCCTCTCCCACTCTATCACTCTCGCTCTCTCATGCACACAATATCTCTCTCACTCCCTCTTTCTCTCTCACACCCTCGCTCTCTCACAAAATTCACTCCTATTTCTCTCACTCACTCTCTCGCTCTCACACTCTCGCTCTCTCCTCTCTCTCTCGCTCACGCACACACACACTCACTCTATCTCTCTCACTCCCTCTCTCACACACACACACGCACACACACAAACAGGGACTTTTAAGACAGATATTCATAAGAATAAAGTCTGCTTTATAGTTATCGATATTCCGTTGAAAGGGTGAAATCAAACTGTTTTATTAATCAACTTTCATAGAACGTTTCATATTGGTACGTCATCTTTAGTGACAATGGAGTTCATATTTCCGGCCACCCTGTCATTTTTTCTTATGTTTATTATATGAGTCAACGTCATTTTCGTATAATTAGCATCTTCTCCATTTGGACCGGTTGATCCGAATTTAATGCTTTATTTTTATCATTGAACATCTTGGTGAAATAACAAGAAACTTGAGATATGTACGCTTTAAAGATAGATAAATAGATAGCTAGATAGATAGATAGCTAGATAGATAGATAGATAGATAGATAGATAGATAGATAGATAATAAACTGAAATAGATAGATAATAAACTGAAATAGATAGATAGATAGATAGATAGATAGATAGATAGATAGATAGATAGATAGATAATAAACTGAAATAGATAGATAGATAGATAATAAACTGAAATAGATAGATAATAAACAAACTGAGATAGATAATAAACAAACTGAGATAGATAGATAGATAGATAGATAGATAGATAGATAATAAACAAACTGAGATAGATAGATAGATAGATAGATAGATAGATAGATAGATAGATAGATAGATAAACAAACTGAGATAGATACATAGATAGATAGATAGATAGATAATAAACAAACTGAGATAGATAGATAGATAGATAGATAATAAACAAACTGAGATAGATAGATAGATAGATAGATAGATAGATAGATAATAAACAAACTGAGATAGATAGATAGATAGATAGATAGATAGATAGATAGATAGATAGATAGATAGATAATAAACAAACTGAGATAGATAATAAACAAACTGAGATAGATAGATAATAAACAAACTGAGATAGATAGATAGATAGATAGATAGATAGATAGATAGATAGATAGATAGATAGAACCAGATTGAGATATAGAGGTAGACAGAGAAATATGATAACTGTTCGAAATATATCCAACCAATTACGATGAAAGCAAGAATAACTTTCCTAAACAATAACACCTTTGTTCACTTCAAAACATTCCTATTGAGACCTCACACATTTATCCTTCCCTTTTTTTATTTTATACAGTATACAAATTTCTGTTCAGTGATTGCCATCAGCTACCTCCTCGCGTTCTCATTATTCTCGTCCACGGAATATTTGCCCTTTAAGGCTAGCGAGATGAAGCACTTGGGCGATACGATGTCGCAAAAGAATGAATGAGGAATTTACTGCAAATGTCGCACAATACAAAGAGCTCATGAGCACTGACTAATGTTTATTTTTGTTTTCACTTTTCTCTGCCAAGTATTCCAAGAAGTAGGACTCAAGATAAACCTTTCCAAACCGAAACTATAATCGGGAATTAAAATGAAAGCAGTGACGGCACCTGCATTGAATCCATAATAAAATTTCAGATTGTAGAATTAATAAATAACGAACACTTCCAATACCTCGGTGTATGGATCAGTTAATAGATAAATTTATTATAGGAGATAAATAAATTGAACACAGAATAGGCTGTTCTAGAGATAGATTTGTCCAACACTTAAAGATTCTTAAAAAAAATTAACCTCAAAACTGGAGTAATGTTTTTAAATATCCACGTTAAATCTTGACGCTTCTATTGACGACATGCCTGGCGCCTAAATTCAGAAATGTTTAAACTGTCAGTTGTATACAACCGTTTTCTCAGATCAATGTTTAAAATGACTTCCACCGAATAAACTCTGCAGTCTTGGGAAATATAATCTTCATTGAATCTCGTTAACTAGTGCTACATAATCACAAAGAACTATACCAAATAGCAGAAAACGCAACGCTTGAATAGTTTGAACAGCAACAACAACTAAATTGGATAGCACATGTAAATGGAACAGAAAAGAATGACCTAATGAAGCTATTCACTTTCCACACGACTTTAAAGAAAAGGTCAGGAAGGAAACCCCCATCAATAAAAGAGGGCGCGATAAAAGTAGACGTGAGAAACATATTTTCTTAAAAACATTTTCTGTCTGAATTTCCGGGATGAGGAGTTATTATTATCTACACTATTTATATTCGGGCGATTATCTTCATCTTTGTTGTTATCAAAACGTTTCAGCAGTTTTACCCTTCATCGGGTGTATATGGTCTGGACAATGAACAGGGAATTCTGAACTGAACCCTTTATTTATCCTACAGGGAGAAACTGTTCCATTGTCCATGTCTTTGGATATCGTCTAGTACTAAAAATAAGAACTAGACGATATCCTGAGACACGTGTAGTGGAACGAGAACACTCTACCCCCGTAGATTAAGTAAAGAATTCCCTGTAGGTTACTACAATCGATATGCATCTGATGAAGGCCGGAGGGCACAACAACGGAAATGTTGAGGACAATAGTGTGAATATAAATAATGAGTACGATTTCATAAAATTCTGCCAATAGTAGCGCTAACTGTCCTGTCGATGAAAGCCGAATGTTTCCTTATAAGGAAACAGTTAATCTTACTATTGTGGCTATAATTTTATTGCTTCTCTTTATTGGCCACTTGCATCAAGACCGCGCAAAAATTTCTGGAGGTTATCAAAATGGTTGGATACCTTCTAACAGACCTTGTATATAGATAGAAAGATAAATACGTAGAAAGAAAGAAAGAAAGAAAGAAAGAAGCGTGGGGTGGGTAGAATTTTTCCAGCCCCCAAACAAACATTTATGAATTGCATTTGTAATAGGATCTGACGTTACAAAATGTAATTCAATAACGCGTTTAAACAAAGATGAATGACACGGTAAATAAAACAGACTGCTTGCTCCTGTCAATGTTTTTATTGCTATTTTCTTTTCAGTAAATATTTGTTTATTTTATTGCAGAAACGATGACAACTAATAAAAGTGATAACAACTTCTCTGTTGTCGTTTTAAAGTTGACGTGGAATTTCGATTGATAATTACGTCATTATGGTTTATCATTTTATTTTCTCGTAAGAAACAAATATTATTTAATGTTTTTGTCATTATATTGAATAATGTTAATTTATGTTTAATAAAATAACAAATTGTGTGATAAACAAATAATTTAACTTGATTAAAAGTGTGAAATACGAATTAATTTTTGTTGACGAAATAAAAAATGTACTGAACTGTTCTTTCTTCTTACCTTTCTGCTTTATTTTATAGACTAAAATCAAAGTTGTGGCCATCTTTTAAACAAAATTAACATGATGAGAAGGCTGAAAGAAACCAGAAAATATTTTAAGAAATTAAGACTTTTTTTGAGACTGTATGATTTAGTGATAGGAAAATTACTAATTAATCTATAGCTGTGGGAGAATAGGTGAATTCATACCTTTTCCCAATGGTATTTGCGCGTAAGTGAATATAACGAACCCAACGGGAATTGAAACTCAGCTTTCCGATTAACAATTCCGAGCCATTATCCATTACACCACCCGCACATCCAAGCTTACAGTACCTGGTATCCCCAAGCGGCCACCTATCGAGGTACAAAAAGGAATCGACAATACGAGTTCAAATGCTTGTTAAAACAGTTTTGTTTTACTTCTGCAATAGTGTGCTGAAAAGTGTGAATCTAAAATTTACTTGTACTCTCTTTCGTCATCAAATGCCATTGACATAAATACAATAAATAACGGCTAAGTTATGTACAGTATAAATCAGGGCTACTCTTGAAAAATAAGAAATATTTGGTTCTTTCAAATCGGCCCTCATCTCATTCGGTAAGATCATAATTGTAAATAGTAAAAAGTTAACCTGATCGCAGAACTAAATGAAAAAAGGAAATAAGTAAAAACAGGAGAAAAATACCCAAACCTTTAACGAGAGCTGAAAATAATGGAACACGAAATATAATTCTTGTTGGAATTTTTTAAATGAGTATTTATCATTATTATATGCTTTCCTGTTCAGACCATCATGCTCATTTTGGTTGTTATACACACAACGTTTCGACTGTTGCAACTTCTGACCTTCTTCAGATGCCTGTTTTCGTGCACTTGAAGAAAGCTAAAATGTACAATAGGCGAAACTTTGGGAGTATAACAACTAAAATGGTCCGAACAGCATATATACTAATGAAGACGATGGATAGCATATTTGAAATAGCAACAAAAAATACAGAATCAATCGACTTTAAAAATATTAAAATTTAAAAAAGAATTGAGACAGTCTAGGCTACAACAATTCTGAAGACTCTAATTATACTGGGAAAGATATAAGATATTTGGAGAAATTTTCTATCGCCCAGTCTTCACCGTTAATAAACAAACACCTGGTATTAACATGAAAAAGTGCGTCATGTAATAATAATAATAATAATAATAATAATAATAATAATAATAATGGTAGTGATGAGAATAGCCGTTTCCATACAGAAAATATTCGGCATTAATTAACTGAAGAGTTAGCGTCACTGACAGGTTAAATTTATAAAAAAAATTCACTTAAAACAGTTTTTTAATAGGCTTCTTAAGTCATCTGTTATCGTTGTTTCTAGTACTGATTGAAGTTTCCTTCTTAATCTTTTGTTTAAGGTGGCGTGGAAAGTCAATATCCAGATTATATCTTTATTTTCCCTTCTCTGTATATGTGCTATCCCTTTTAGTTGTTACTGCTGTTGGAGATCTTCAAATGATGTGGGTTTTGTTATTTGGTAAAGTTCTTTTATTTATTCTGTGGTGCCAGTCTGTTAATATCTGATGAAGGATTATCATCTATAAGCGGATTCATTCGCTTGTATCCATTTTTAATCATTTGGCTGAGAAAACGGTTGTATATAACTGACAGTTTAAACATTTCTGAACGCGTTGGACGCCATGCATGGCATATGAGATTCTAGATCTGACGAGACTATTTAAGAGCATTACTCGAGTTCTTAGGTTAATATGATATGCGGTGATAAAGCTGAAATTCCAAACATATAATAAGCAAATTCTATAAATTGGCTTAGAAAGGGTAGAATATAGGTATGACAAGGTTGGGGGATTCATCTATTGGAAAATATGCAACTGGCTGGGATTTGAGCATATGAATCAATGATATAAATACAAACCATAATATTTGTTAGAGAAAAAAATATATAAATTTCTTA
Source organism: Acanthosepion esculentum (assembly GCA_964036315.1). Classification (NCBI taxonomy): domain Eukaryota; kingdom Metazoa; phylum Mollusca; class Cephalopoda; order Sepiida; family Sepiidae; genus Acanthosepion; species Acanthosepion esculentum. The sequence goes on along the minus strand of OZ038475.1, from coordinate 63,367,052 downwards.
GTGGCATTGAGATCCAAACGGATTACCTAATTCCGAACAAAAGACTAAATCTAGTTTTCGTCAGAAAAAAAAAAAAAAAAAAAAAAGATACCTGATTGTGGGTGCCGTTCTTTCAGCAGACCACAAAGTAAAATTTAAAAGAAAAAAGTGAGACAAATATCTAAACATTCTTCTTCATCTACGTTTTGTGTCCTTTCAGAACGTTGGTGAATATGGCTCTCCACAACTTCCTTTCCTTTGTAGTTTAGAGCAATGTTTGTCCTTTTACTATTTACTATTGTGATATTCATTTAGACAAGCTCGTTAAACAGGTTACTCACTGTTTCCCTCTGTCCCTCTTGCCTTCAATATGTCAAATTCTCCAAGCTTTCTTTCCTCATTAGGCCTCCTAGAATTTTTTCTGTCTCTTTCTGATTCTAAGTATAATATCCTTTTCGTTTCCACTTTCCTTAAAATGTCCTCGTTACTTACATGCCCCATCCATGGTATTACCAGTATATTTTTATCTCCGTTGCCCCAAGTCTCCTCTTCGTCTGTGAGGAAATTGTCCAGTATTCACTGCTATATAGAAGGACTAATATTGCACAGCAGTTCACCACGCTTTTTTTTCTATTTTTTCTATTTCTTAATATTTTATTTAACTTTTGGAAGACATCTATCGCTATACAAATGCGCCCTCCGATTTCGATGTCATATAATAATTAAACTTCTATATTTGACTGAGTTTGACACCTCCAGTTTTTAGCTCGCATTCTTCTTGTTCTTTTCTTCTCGCCTTCATCTACAATCTTGTCTAAAAGTTCCTGCAGTTTCCTTTCTGTGTCTGTCATCAACACGGTATCACTTGCAAACTCCTCCTGCTATCCTCTACCTTTACAAGAGCCAGATGAGTGAAAAAAATGGAGTACTGTTGTCATATTTGGACAGGGGCTGCCAAGACTTCACTCTACAGCCTTGATAGAGTTTAAAATCGAATCTGATCCCTTGTGGATGACGAATTATTCTCCACTCTTCAACCCCTCTCCAACAGGCGACATGTGGTAAGCCTCTCGCTGCTCTACCGCTTCTCCCATTCATTCCCTGGACCCGCCAAGGAAAACCTTCATAGCAAGAAGACGCCATGCCACTTATATAGTAGCAAACCACCTGCATTCCCTCCGTATTCCACTCGAGCAGCTTGTTCCCGCGAACCACTGCTCTGTGGAATTGACTGCCAACAGGATTTTTTCCCAATGACTACAATCTTAACCTATTCAAGGCTAGGGGTAATCGTTATCTCTCTCACCTATACACACAAATGGCCTCCTAACGAGTTGGACCCAGACCTTGTAAATGGTGACCCTTAATGTGAAAAAAACATATTTGGATAAGATTCTGCAAACCAATAATAAATCTTTGTATGGCTTTTGGTTTTCTTACATTGCCTTCGGATTGAATCCCGTGATGGGACAAATGCCGGTCTTAAGCCTTTCTGTTTTCGTGCGCTTTCTCAGTTTATTTTCTATCCATATCCAGGTGTTTTGCTCCTAGTATAATTCCTAGATTGCTCTAATATCGTTCTAAAATAAGTTTTATTGGCAGCTCAAATAGATCTTTGTTTCCTTATCAAAGATTTTTCAAAGTCCATGAAACAAACGTATATACGTCTTTATTGTTCTCTCTGATGTCATTTTAATCATAAATATCGCATTTCTTATCCCCGTGTATTTAACAAAACCACACAGTTGATCGTTTGATGGAGTTCGAGATCAACTGGATAAGCTTGGATATGTGGCTCATTAAGCAGATCGTTAGATGAAGACGAGACTTGACGCAACAGAAATGTGATTATACAGTATGATGCTGAGGATACCATGAACTGAACACGTGAGCAACAACGAAGTTTTAGATAAAAGGGAAACAAAAAAGAAGCATACTTAACATCAGATCAAGAAGAGACAGTTGAAAATTCTAGGGCACATAATGAGAAAAGCAGGCTTAGAAAATTTGATACTGACATAACGGATTGAAGGCAAGCGAGACAGTGGAAAAACAACGCATAACCTATATAGCGAGATTGGGTAAATGGATGGCAGAATAGGGTTTATGCGAATTAACAAAAAATCAATATGTATTAAGTGGTACAAAGACATGATATTTTGGAGAGCCATAATCGCCAACGTCTTGAAGAGACACGGTATACAGAAAAAGAAGAATAGTTGACAGCTATGTTTATCATTATCAGCGCTTGAAAGAATTTTTTTTTAATCTTGTAAAGAATTGTGGGGGCGCTGGAAAGCGAAACCATTTAAAGGATAGTTGTAAAACCAACTGGAATGCTAAGAAGAATAATGCAGTATCTCCATCACCTACTTTACACCTATAAGTCACCTGTTAGTACTGGTAAGAAAACTCAGCGAGAACAAATAATACTCTGTGGTCCACTCTTCCCTAATTACTGTGCAAGTGCAAATAGAAAAGCAGATGCGATCTGTTGCCGGCTTGAACAAAAGAAGGCTAAGTATATGAGATTGCTAGCCGCCACGTTATAATGTAAGCCTTAATTTCTCAAGGAAATGCAAGTGAGCGTCTTCCCCACAAGATGCTCCGTACAAAAGCTTTCTAATTCTAACAAATAACTATCCCACATACACATGTTTTAAATAAGCAGAAATATACAAATATTAAGCATCGAATCAACAGCTACATCTACTGCAAGGAAAGTTGGGTTACTGTGTCGTGCCAGAAAAGTTTCCTCGTCAGATTCCATGTTGCATGTTTACAAATCTTCAATTCATCTGTGCATGGAATTCTGCTCACATATTTGGTCTGGTGCTCCTGCTATTTATCTCGAGATTCTTGATAAAATCCAAAGAAGCCCCTGTAATCTAGTCGATCCTGAACAGGAATCTCGACTTCAGTCACTTTCTCACCGACGTAGCGTGGCTTCCCTCTGTCTTTTCTACAAATATTTTCATGGCAACTGTGCTGACGAGCATCTTTCCCTATTGCTCCGACTACATGAACTTAAGCATGCTACTAGATTACTGTTGAAATAGCTAAATTTAACCGCCACTTCTACTCCAATAGTTTCTTTTCTCACACTTCCCTCCTGTGGAACTCCCTTCCGTTTACTTGCTTCCCTGAATTGCAATCTTCAAAAGTTTAAATGCATCTTCTGTCTTCTTGAATCCCGTTCATCTTTTGTCCTTTCCTCAATCCTCCTTATACTCAATCTTCTCTTACAATTTCACTCCATGTAACCCCCTGCATACTAGCTGCATTCCCACTTTACTTGGGGTGAAATGATTAAAACTTTTTAGTCTTCTGAAGCCAATCAAATCAATTCAGGCGTTCCAAGGAAACTCACCTTTTCTGATTTATGTTAATAACTAACCGAATTACCCACGCCTTGCTGCGTGTCACACATTCTTTTTGTATGAAAATGATGATTGATTTTAAATGATTTTTATAAGGATGTATTTCAATATTATTCAATGATCTTGCTGATGTGACCTTCATCTTCTGGCTTTCTCCATTTATATTTCGGATAGGAATCATTGCTTTGTTCAAATTTAAATTTGATTTAAATTAACGGGAATTTTTTTTCAGTGGGGGATTTGAGCAAAAAATCAGCTTGATCTGACCTGTTTTATATGTATTTGATGCAATACTTGCTTGGATGAACTGATGACCAAATTTCAACATTGATATGACAGTAGAATTGTCGCAACAAATATATATTGTGATTTATTGCTCATTTTCTTCTTGCTGATGTGACCTCCATCTTCAGGCTTTCTCTTTCTATATTTTAGATACGAGTAATTTCTTTGTTGAATTTTAAATTTAATTTAAATCAAAGGGGAAAAAATCAATGGGGAGGTGTCCTCCCCACCCAGGGACTCCTTTTGATCTAAATGAAATATACTTATCCTAGTACCCTGGGTAATGCAGTTTCTCCAAATCCCTAAGTTTAGTTCGGTAACAAACAAACAGACAGACAGAAGTTAAAATTTTATATATATATATATATATATATATATATATATATATATATATATATATATATATATATATAAATATATATATATATATATATATATATATATATATATATATATATATATATATATATATAAATATATATATATATATATATAAATTTGTCTAAGAACATCTCCGATCTTTAGTGAATATCTATGCGGATGATACCATATTTGAAAATCTAGATGAACAGATGCTGGCAGCCGATTTCGTCTCTGACTTAGCTCTAACGGCTAAATGGTGGAATAACTGGCTGGTAATATTCAATACCTCAAATACTAAACTAATTCCATTATCTCATTACATTCAGACCTTGAATTTTTGCTTATAGCTATGAACGGCTGTTCTTTTAAGGGTGCTCCTTGCTTTGAACGCCTGTTGGGAAGTAAGTTCACCCCAGACTTCAAGTGGAACTTTTATAGTTGATCCATTGTTAATGATACGAGGAAAATGGCCGGTTCCTTATACTGCCTCACTAAGTACCTGGCTCCTCCTGCTGAGCTGGAGCTTCCAATTCCTCACTTTGCAACCTTAATAATGTTCAAAAGCATCTCCGCGGACTTGTGGGAGATTAATTATTTTTCATGCTACAGCCCCTTTCCTGCAGACGAAATGCCGTAAGCTTCCCGCTATTCTATCGCTATTTCCATATCAAATTTCCTTTGTTTCACCTGTTCGGACCTTCAAAGGCAAAGCCCGGAATGCCATGTATACTGAAACGAATTATCACTATTCCCTTCGTATTCCATTAGTAAGAAGATAGCTCTATTCGGACAGCTTCTTTCCAAGAACTGCGAATTTGTGGAACAGACTACCAAGAGGCTGCTTTCCCAAATGCTACAAATTTAAACTCTTCAAGTCTGGGGTTAAACGTTATCTTTCTTAAAGGGATTTACTAAACGTGTCTTAGTTGTGGCACAAAGCCGTAATTATGGAGCATCCAGTGAGGATCGAAGTCACTATTCAGTTTTAATTGATCTAGCGAGACAAACTTGCTAACCATTACAAGTCAAAATGCCCCGTTATCTTTCTTATATATCGTCATAAACTGCACTTCTTACATCTTACACTTACTGCTGATATAACATTCTCCTTCAGTAACCTTATACCTTGACGTGTATGACAATAAACTACAACCGTCAGCAAGACCTCTGACCGGTTGATTTTGAAGAATTTTAATTGCTGTTATTTTCCAGGTCCACCCTGACCCGGAGTAGTAGCACTTGTTACGGTCCCAACTATGGGAAAATAGTTAACCCGAAACAGTGTCAAATCACTATGAAAGTATGAAAATAGATTTTTATTGTGAAAATACCAGCAATACATTTTTTAAGAAAAAAAATATAACTAGTAATACATTTGACTCTTGACTAAAACCCTCTTTACAAAAATATCCCAATGAAACCTGATCTACAAACTGATTTCCTTCAAAGAATATATATTCTATTCATACGAAACTAACTTAAAAATCTTGTCGGCATTAAGTAACCCACTGAGGTTGTTCTGCCGTAAAACAAAATAAACCATTAAAAGCCTCTACTTTGTGTGGCTCTTGAGCCTTGTACTGGGTGAACATTAGTAAGCAAAAAAATATTTTTTGCGAACCAACTTTTCCTGACTCCCATCGCTAATGATATTTTAGGTACTTCAACTTAACGACCGAAAAAGTATCTCGATTGTAAGATAAAGCTGAATAAAGTCGAAGAATGCATCAGTTAAAACAAAGAGTTTCAATACAATAAAGATGAAGACAAGAGTCTGAATGGTTCACAGTATAGCGAGATGATGAGATTGCAGTTTATCAATTAGACGCCAGTTGTAACTCATTACGTGCTTCCAAATGTCTGACGGGATATTTATTGGACAATTGATTCTTGTCGGAGGCCAACTTCATGTAACTCTGTTTATGAACAGATTAGTTCATTGCACCTTAAAATTCTCTCCATTCCGGGTGTCCATTCAAATTTAATTAATAAATCGACCCTTGATTAGATCATTCCAAAAGATCAATATTTAATAATATATATGTATTAGGTTGTTCGGAAAATATTATACAATTTTAGAATAAGCATTTTAACCGTGTTCTAATATATCATTATAATAGTTGCACAAAAGTATATTACTCATTCCTAATGATTAAATCTTTGTTTTCAGAATTAAACATTATACAGGGCACGATGAATAAATTGTCGTCTAAATTACACAAAAATGAAAATAAAACTGACATCTCATTTCAACAGAAATTTAACAAAATTACACAAAAATATATTGAAATACTAAAGAGTAAATTTATTCAATAAAATCGCCATTGACTTTAGTCACCTCCTTCAGACGACTTTAGAATCTCCTGAAACTCTTCTAGTCGGTCTCCTTGATTAAGTTGGTGAGTGGTGCCATAATCCTTGCCTTCAATTCATCTTTGGTGTTACAAGGAGTTTTGTTGGTCTCTTGCTTAACTGTACCCCACACAATAATTAAGGGGGGTGAAGTCTGGGGAGTTAGGTGGCGTAATGTGATCGCAGAAATTGTCTGACAGCCATGATTGGGTTCTCCTGCTTGTGTGATATAGTACAGAGTCCTGTTGCCAGACATCTGTTCTTCCAGTAGACACCCTCTTGACTCAAGGCACTTGATGTGGGTCTCCGTGTCGAGTCTGAGGCCCAGTGCGAAGATGAATGCAGGCATAACTTCGCCATCACTAGTGATCACTCCAAACACCTTCGTAATCACCATTAGACTCATCCAACTCTTTCCGAATCCTCTGCGCTGTCCTCAGATTGACACACAAACACTCTGAAATGTTGGCATTGGAACTTCCGGTGTGTATGCCAAACAGTAAAGCATGCGGTTTCCAAATTTCTGTTGGAGTAAATTGTGTCATGGTGCTTGTTTTCTCGCAGACTGTCCCTACTATACTAAAACCGACTAAAAGCAAAAACAACGCGCATACGCGAAATATATGATGGCGCCAATTTACCCATCGCACCCTGTATACCCCCCTCATCTTGAACATGAAAACTGAAGAGAGATGTGTTTACTTTTGTGCATGAGCTTAAGCTTGGTCATAATGCTTCTCAAACTGCCGCGCGAACATTGACAGAGCACACGGGGGTGAGAATCAAGGTGGGAGAGGGCATCCATCTGTAATTGACGATCAACATCTGAAAACACTAGCCGAACAAAAACCCACGTCAAAGTGCCAGTGAATTGTCTCAGATAATGCCATTTCAACAATATCGGACCATCTCAAGAAAATTGGCATTGTGAAAAGTCTCGACAAATGGGTTCCACATGAACTCTGTGAATGCCAAAGAGTACGACGTTTTGAAATTTTCGATGCTGCATTTGCGAAATTCGGATGATCCACTTTTTGATCGAATAATAACTTGTGATGATAAATGAAACCCTTGTGACAATCATAAACGATCGGCTCAATGCCTTGCGTATGATGAACGACACAAATACTTTCCAAAACACGAAGTGCACCAACAGAAGACTGTGGTGACTGTCTGGTGGTCCGCCAATAGTATTATCCATTACAGCTTTCTGGAATCTAACCAGACCTTCATCTGCCAAAGTCCGGTGCCAGAAAATAGATGAAATACACATTCATTTAAGCAAAATGCAATCGGCTCTGGTTAATCAACGAGGTCTATTTATGAGAATGCTAGGTCACATGTTGCCATGATGAGACTGAAGAAGCTCACCGACTTGAGATACGATATTATTTTCCGAACAACCTAATATTTATTAGATTATTATTATCTATTATGATATCTGTTATGGGAACTTACCCATAATAATAATGGAATATTCCAGGCATCATAAATACTGCACCTCAAGAGGGAGTAGTCAGTTCAGAGTCAAGTCAGAGTCAGAGACACAGTCGAGAGCTGAGGATTATTGTAAGACATTGGAATAGTGATACTTGTCGAGACAACATAGTTCACTCTAACCAAATCTGATAGTCATTACTAATACTTCTACTTCTTTGTACATATTTCTGTTTGTAATATATCTGTGTTAATCCATACCTGTGTTCGAGTTATTCTTCATTGGTTCTACCTTGGACCATCACCGTGGTACAAGGAACTTGGACCATAACAAGTGGCGACGAGGTAACCCAAAGGAAAAACGAACTCTCTACGCGGAGGACATACCTTTTTTGATATCCGTCACACATAACAAGTGGCGACCTGGAAACCACCAAAAGAAAAACGAACTCTCTACGCGAAGGACATATCTTTTTTGCTATCCGTCGCACATAACAGTGGTCGACGAGTAAACTCTAAAAAAAAACAAGTTCTACGCGAGATTTCTAAAAAAAAAAAACACGTTCTACGCGAACACATAAAAAAAAAGAATTTTCTTTTTGGATATCAATTTTAAAGTCAACCATTATGGAACTTATCAAAATCCAATTTGAACAGCAACAAAAGTACGAACAGAAACATCTTCAGTTACAAGAATTATTGCTACGTGTAATGTCAAATAAAGACCAACATTCCGAAAATAAAACAGTTCTCTCACAAGACGCTATTTGGAGTACTATCGAAGATTTCACGTACGCACCCGACGAAGATAAAACTTTTGCAAATTACTTCCGAAGGTACGAAGATCTATATGAATTTGACTGCAAAGATTGGTCAGACGCACGAAAAGTACGTCTATTACTAAGAAAGTTAGGCACATGCGAATATACCAAATTCGTAGATTATATCCTTCCAAGGAAAACAAATGAATTAACTTTCAAAGAAGCCATAAAACTGTTAACAGAACTTTTCAGCCATAATACCTCACTATTCTACAAAAGATGGAAATGTCTCAACCTAACAAAAAAGGATAGCGAAGATTACATAACTTTCACGTCTATTGTTAATAAATATTGTGATGACTTCAAATTATCGGAACTCAGCGCGGACAATTTCAAATGCTTAATTTACGTCCAAGGCCTGGTTTCAACCAAAGACGCGGAAATGAGACGCAGAATCCTTACAAAATTGGAGAGTGAACAAGATTTGCCACTTCAAAAACTAGCCAAAGACTGCCAGAGATGCATCAGTGTGAAGAAAGACTCAAGAAGACATAGAAGAAGCGGGCATGGCACACATACGTATAGTACGAAGACAAACCAACTTTCCCTCCTCAAGAACAGGTAAAACAAAATTTTATAACTCTAAAAGTCAATATCAGAAAAAAATACCACCCAGTCCATGCTATCGCTGTGTGACTTGGCATTGGTTTAAAGACTGTACATACCGTTTTAAAACTTGTCTAACATGCAAAAGTTCTCATTGTTGGTCTAGAAGAGAAAGCAAAAGCAGAATAAGAATCACGAGGACTGACCAAGCGGATGAGACTAACATAAGAAAATACGTACAAGTTGAAATGCAAAACAGAAAAGTCAAGCTACAGCTGGATTCTGGCTCAGACTTAACTATTATAAACATACAAACATGGAGAAAACTGAACAAACCAACCATGTTAAAAACGGATAAAATTGCTAGATCAGTAACGGGGAGAAAGATAAAATTCGAGGGTGAAGTATTTACAAATGTAACATTTAATGGAATGAAGAAAAAACTGTACGTCTTAAGAAATGCAGAAAACCTATTCGGAACGGACTGGATGCAAAAAATCGAACTGTGGGATTTACCAATAAGTACGTACTGCCAAAATGTAAAAAGCTTATCAACCGAGGCAGACAAATTAAAAGAGAAACTAAAAACGAGTTTCTCCGAATTATTTTCAGCAAGTCTCGGAAGATGTAAGAAAATGGCAGCAAACATCGAAATAAAAGAAAACGTTCAACCTATCTTCAAGAAAAAAAGGAGCGTACCATTTGCGTCAATAGAAAAAATTGATCAAGAATTACTTAGACTCGAAAACACTGGCATATTGACAAAAGTAGAATATAGTAAGTGGGCCATACTGACAGTCTATGTCAAAAAGAAATCAGGAGAAATTCAAGTTTGCGCTGATTTTTCTACAGGTTTGAATGCAGCAATAAAAGACTACCACTATCCTCTACCTAGTCCAGAAGTATTCACTAAATTAAATGGCGGAAAATGTTTTTCAAAAATTGATTCAAGTGAAGCGTACTTACAAATTCCAGTTGATGAGGAAAGTTCAAAACTACTGTGCATAAACACACACAAAGGATTGTACAAATACCAAAGACTACCATTTGGGATTAAGGTCGCGCCGGCTATATTCCAACAGACAATGGATACGATGTTTGCCGGACTAGAGTACACGATTGCATACCTGGATGGCGTATTGATTAATTGCGAAAGTGTTGAACAACATTGGCAACATGTACAAGAGGAGTTTAAGAGAATACAAAGCTATGGATTCAAAGTAAAAGAAAACAAGTGCGATTTTTTCATGAAGGAAATTAAATACCTTGGCCATATCATAGATCAAGAAGGTAGACGACCAGACCCTGAAAGGGCAACAGCAATAAAAAAAAGATGCCAGTTCCTAAGAACATAACAGAACTACAAAGTTTTCTAGGCTTAGTGAGTTACTACCAGGAATTCATACCTCACATGCATAAACTTCGCGCACCACTGAACGAGCTGCTAAAGAAAGAAAAAGTTTGGAAGTGGACAGACGAATGCCAGAAAAAATTTGACGAAATAATTAAAACGTTAACTTCAGATTTATTTTTGACACACTACGATCCTAAACTAGAAATTTTTGTAGCAAGTGACGCAAGCGCCTATGGAGTCGGGGCGTGTATATTACATAAAATGCCAGATGGGACAATAAAACCCATTGCACATGCTTCTCGAACCCTACTACTACTAGCGGAGAAAAATTATTCACAAATAGAGAAAGAAGCTCTAGGAATTATATTCGCAGTCACAAGGTTTCATAGGTATATCTATGGCATATATTTTACTCTACAGACGGATCACAAACCGTTACTAACAATTTTTGGTTCGAAAAAGGTCTACCGGTTTACACTGCAAATAGGTTACTTAGATGGGGAACAATTCTTCTGAACTACAATTTCAAATTGGAGTATTTACCAACGAAAAAGATCGGGCATGCGGATGGTCTGTCGAGACTTATACCAACAAAGACAGAGCCATTGGAAGATACGGTAATCGCAGCCCTAAGAAATGAAGAAGATATCAGGACAGTACTATGTTGTACAGTTAGAAACCTCCCAGTCACACTACAAGACATAAAAAATGAAGCCAAAAATGATGAATTTATAAATGAAACAAAAGCAAAAATAGCAGAAAAAGATAAGCAAATATCGGACAGCTTTTCTCTATGCGATCATGTGCTACTTTACAACGAAAGGGTTGTAATTCCCAAAACATTACAAAAGCGAATCCTAAATTCTAAAAATAGAATGAAGTCGCTAATACGAAGCTATGTATATTGGGAAAATATGGACCAGGATATTACTCAGATGGTGGAAATGTGCAAGGATTGTAACTTAACAGCCAAAGCACCGCCAATCATCCGTAAGCCATGGCCAGAGACTGTTCGTCCGTGGTCAAGAATACACGCAGATTATGCAGGTCCAATTGACGGCTTTTACTATTTAATCATAGTGGATAGTTATAGTAAATGGCCGGAGGGGTTTCGTTGCAAAAATCCTACTGCAGAAACTACCATAAATTGCCTCCACGAACTATTCGCTCGGTTTGGTGTAGTGGATTGCCTAGTCACAGATAATGGAACGCAATTCACATCAGCAGACTTCCAAGAGTTTTGTGAAATTTATCAAGTCAAACATATAAAATCCCCGCCTTATCACCCAAGATCAAATGGGCAAGCGGAGAGATTTGTTGATACACTCAAAAGAGCGTTACGAAAAGCATACGATGTGCCTACGGAAAAAGCATTACAGCAATTTCTTCAGGTATATCGAATTACGCCAAATAATGCTACACTATCAACATTATCACTCGCAGAATTGTTGTTCGCTAGAAAAATCAAATCAGCATTTGATAAATTTCTACCAAGTAAAACGAAACAAGTAACACAGTCCTACGAGCCAAAAAGAAAATTCCTCCCAGAAGAAAAAGTTTTTTTAACGCATATAAAAATAATACATCTTACTGGGAGCAAGGGATAATTGAGAAAAGAATCGGCAATATGGTTTACATATTTACAAAAATTCTCACATAGAAGACACGTAAACCAAATAAGGAAGAAACCGTTACAGGATGCTAACGGTCCACCTCAAGAAGAGGTGATGGACACGATTTAAAAAGACCACAAACAATGCCAGAACCAAGAAAATCGCCCAGAAAAAGAAAGTTAACAGAACCTTTGGAAATAGATACACAGAAAAAAGATATTAAAAACCCCTGCTACGCAAAAGCTTCGGAATGGGGGTGTTATGGGAACTTACCCATAATAATAATAATGGACTATTCCGGACATCATAAATACTGCGCCTCAAGAGGGAGCAGACAGTTCAGAGTCAGTCAGAGTCAGAGACACAGTCGAGAACTGAGGATTATTGTAAGACATTGGAATAGTGATACTTGTCGAGACAACATAGTTCACTCTAACCAAATCTGATAGTCATTACTAATACTTCTACTTCTTTGTACATATTTCTGTTTGTAATATATCTGTGTTATTCCATACCGAGTTATTCTTCATTGGTTCTACCTTGGACCATCACCGTGGTACAAGGAACTTGGACCATAACAATATCATTATAATTGATCATTACTTAATATATCGACCTTGTTTTCGAATACAAATTATTTTTCTAACTCTTGTTACTTTCTTTACATTTCATATCAATATTTACAAAAATTTGCTTTGGTAGTAAAAAAAACACACAATTGTACTGTATGCAGTGTGAAATGAACCGCGTACAACTGTATACGAACGCGTAAAGTACATCAGTTGGGCAAGATGCTATATTTTCTCTTTCATTCCTATGGAAAAATGCAGTGGTTGACGGAAAATAAATTACGTGATTGTTCTTCACTCAGACTATGTCTCTTAAAACTCTTCTCGTTTTAATAAGACGTTCGAGACTGTCAATGTATGAATAAGGTGAGCGGTTATGTCCCTTTGTTTGTTATGCTCTCTCTTGAGGGAGATGATTTTTTTAATAGGATGCAAAACACTTACGCATCCTTCGAAAGGGTCTGCCGACAGACACAACGATTTTTTTTTTAAGTTTACTTTTCTGCTTCCTCTGTGCGAATGAATGTTGCTTCAAAATACTCTGGAAAGAAAGATTATAGTAAAGATCTTGTGGGATACAAATACAAAATGTATGTACACCTATGTTTTACAGATTATGCAAAAGCGTTTGATAAAGTACCCCACAAATAACTATTGCAATTGCTTCTTAACCTTTACATGTTTTCAACGGATAGAACTAAATTCAATAGATATACTAAAATAGAAAGGGGTGTAAGACAAGGACGTGTCTTCTCACCAGACTTATTCAAACTATACAATGAGAGAATGAGAAGTCCGACCAGGATTCTTTACTGGTGGCCACAGTCTTAACAACGTAACATATACATATAATACGGTATTGGTAGAAGATACAGAAATGAAACAACAAGAATCCTACAGAAGATAGAATGCGTACAACGTTATATAGATACTTTCCGTAAGACGATTGCCTGTTTCAATGTATTCGGTCGTCATTTGCCATCTTTTTGTGGCTTGAAGTTAACTAAACTTCTTCTTCTATGTGCAGTGTCCATTCATGGCACTCCACAATTTCCTGTCCTTTGTAGCCCTTAGCAGTTTCGTTTTCTTGTTAGTTGTCATAATCTCTGTTCTACAAACTATTTACACAAGCTCATTATTCTGTTTTTCTCTGCTCATTTTGTTTCCATTTCTCTTGGTTGCTCACATACTCAGTCCATGGTATTCTCAGCATCCTTCTGCAGAACCACATTTCTGCTGCTTCAAGTTTCTTCTTCATCTATGAGACGACTGCCCGGCATTCACTGCCACATAATTCAGTACTCTTTTCTTTGTTTCCAACGAAATTTTCCTGTTTCTTAATATTTTGCTTAGAATTTGGAAGGCAACTTTCGCTACTCCAGTGAGTCTTCAGAATTTAGTATTTCATTTTTAGTCTTCTGTTAAAGCTCTTCTTAAATATTTAAATGTTTGTACTTGTTGGATGTTGATGTTTCCAATATATAGTTTCCATCTTGAATTGTTCTTTTTCTTACAACAGTATATTCTATCTTCTTACAATTTATGGTTAGTCCGTTCTTCTAACTTTCCTTTAATACCTCCTGAATGAAGATCTGTAGTTCACCTTCTGTGTCTGCTATCAATACTGTCTTATATTGTTAAGATTGTAGCCGCCACTAATGACTCCTGTGTTGCGTTCCAACTGATCTCTGGATCCCACCGCTACTGCATAGATGGTATTAACGAAAAGACCATTACTTTTTCTTACTCATTTTGAGTAGAAGTGAGGGACAGGCGTGGCAACTTGGATTCTAAGAAGCAGCGGGTGGAATGACTTCAAGGGACCCCCCACCGCTTGTGGTCTTAGCCTGTCTCTTGAACCTGGGTGTGAAAAGTGTATCGACACTTCTTGCAAGTATCTGTTAAATTCGCACTATTTTGGACTTTTATCCAAAACCCCGAAAGGCAATCCATCACTGTCAGAATATCACACCCACTAGATATTCTGACCAATCACTGACCATTCTTGCCCTAACCTTTGCATTCTGAAACCACTGGAAGGACTTGTAACTCTTTCAGAATCGCCTCACTGTAAAGGTTGGACAAGTCCGGTGAGAAAATACATACTTGGCTTTTGTAAATATTTGTCAAACATATTGCTTTAAGTTTAAATAACTGCATCAACGACAGTATCTAATCATTTCCAGTAATGTTATATTTTATATTGCCGTTCATTTAGGAGAAAAAAAAAGCATTTAATCGACATCATAACGGCGGCTGGTGGAGAAACCGTTGAAAATTTCGCGTACAGACAAAAAGGTAGTTCTTTATGGGAATGTAACAGTGAAAGCAACGTCAGACACTTCCGACAAAATTGTCTCTGTTTGCCTCATCACAAGTAACCATCTAAAAAGATCAGGGGAAAAGGAAAAAAAATGTGTGTTAGGGGATGTTATGCGACTAGTCCAGGATATTACGGGACTCACATTAGTGACATGAGACCTCAAAGACTATAAAAATTCACTGTCCAATTCATCTGTTCGACAATTTCGCTTTCAACGGAAGCAATAATATTTACAGCCCAAAGCCGCTTCGGGGAACACACGATGCAGGATTTCATGCATGTCTCCATCAAATCCCGTCCCACACAAAAGCCAAAGTGAAACAGACGGCGCTTTTCACTGCGTGGACCTGCTAAAAAGAAAAATCGATATCCAAACTTAGACAGGACGACTGCCTCAGTCATTTCGTAATAATCAGCAAGACATCTGCTTCCGACAGCCGACTTCAGTTACCAATACCATACTGATTCTTCTTTTATGTATCGTCTTCCTTCAGGACGTGAGCGATCATGGCTTTCCACAACTTCCAAATATCTTGTAAAGTTTGACTTTTTGCATTATCTCTTAATCCCTGTCATGGCAACTGTTTGCAAAATGTCCTTGTTGGAGATCCGAGTTCCAATTCCCGTTGGGTTCGCTATATTCACTTACGCGCAAATAACCTCGGGAAAAGGTATGAATCCACCTCTTCTCCCCCCAGCTATGGGTTAATTAGTAACACTTGTATCATTAAACCGTTATTTGTTTTAATTTCTTATAATCTAAAATATTTTATAGATTCAAATAACTAGGAAAGGGTTGATAAAACGAATTAATGAATCAACAAAATATCTTTAAGTAGGTTATTCGTGGCTTTCTTCTGTCCTACTCGCCATCAGTATGTCCCGTGAGTGTTAAAATTATTTAAGCCTTCTTCATTATGTGCCGTAGAAATGTCAGCTCTCTCTCTCTCTCTCTCTCTCTCTCTCTCTCTCTCTCTCTCTCTCTCTCTCTCTCTCTCTCTCTCTAATTCTAAGTAAGTGTCTTTATGTTTCCTTAATTTCCTCATTTAGCTTAAAATATCGTCGTTACTCACATGTTCAGACTATGGTATTGATTATTTCCGTCATTCGCACATTCTCCAAAGTATCTTAATAACCTTATTTATGACAGATCTATGAGAGATTATATAACTAAAGCACAAGAATGGGTCGTCTTTTTATGGTTTGTGACCCTTTAGGATGTTGGCAATCATGGCTCTCCACAACTTCCAATCATTTGTAGCCGTGAGCAAGTTTTGTTTTTTCACTGTTCCTTCCATCCACTGTTCTGACATTCATTTGCACAAGCTTGTTAGGTAGGTTACTCGTTGTTTCCCTCTGTCCCCACTTGCCTTCAACATGCCTTGCGCGCATCAGATTCTCCAAAACATCTTTTCTCATTAGGTTTCCTAAAAATGTTAAAACCTATTTTAAATATAAACGTCCTCGTTACTCACATGTTCAGTCCATGATAGTCTCTGCATCATTCCATAGAACCACATCTTTTGCCATATAAGATGACTGATATTACATAGCAGTTCAGCATTTTTTCTTTACTTCTAATGGAATTTCCTATTTCTTAATATTTTGCTTAGCTTTTGTGAGGCATCTTTTGACCTTCCCAATGTTAATATAAAGACTGACCTACCTTATTAATAATCGTATAAGTTGCCACAAACACTAAGAATGTAGCAACTGAGGAAGCATCTTTACGAGAGCTTACTCCACAAAACAGCGATTCTCGGAAGGAAGATGTCCGAAAGGAATGGGGGTAGTTCGCACCAGTGGACTGGGGGAACTCAGGAAAATAGCCCTTTAGAACGTTTGCCATGGAAATAGCGATACAATAACGAGAGATCTTGTTTGTAGAAAAGT
This sequence comes from Acanthosepion esculentum, assembly GCA_964036315.1. Taxonomy (NCBI): domain Eukaryota; kingdom Metazoa; phylum Mollusca; class Cephalopoda; order Sepiida; family Sepiidae; genus Acanthosepion; species Acanthosepion esculentum. The sequence continues at coordinate 63,350,137 of OZ038475.1, read as the reverse complement.
GGTGTACGGTGTAAAATAATCCACAGCCCACAAGGCCGCGTAGACGCTTTTGAACTATATAAAGGCTGGAAAGTGAGAACAAGTCAACTCCAGCTCAGAACTGGCAGCAGTACTCCATTTTCGTATCGGGTATTGTTTGGCTCTTGTAAAAATACAGCATGTCAGGAGGAGTCAAATACATACTGGAGGAACAAGGAACCGACCATTTTTCCAGCATCATTGGCAATGGATCATATATATAAGAGTGCCGCTTAAGGTGTGGCATCAACATTAGTTCCAGTAGGCGCTTAAGAGAACAAAAATTCATCTTGACAGGTTAAGAGTGTCTGCTTGATGTTGCTGAAACGTTTATCAGGACAGTCAGTCAGAAAACTGAGTATTAATTGTTTGAACCTTCTGAGGATAGTAATCTTTCTGTATATATAAAGACCTTGAAAATATATGAGCACAGATACAGAAAGGCTATGGCATATATAGAAGTGAGATTGGCAGATAGATAGATAGATAGATAGATAGATAGATAGATAGATCCTATCCTTTCTGTATGTGTAAAGAATTTTCAAGATATTTCTTTTTATTATTCTGCACATGTTTTGTACACGTATCTCTATCTTTTTTATAAGGTATTTTTAGGTCGCTTTTTATTTTCCTTCTTTATTGCCTCAGGTAAAAGGTTTGTGGCTAAACTGCATTTCTTTAAAAAATCACCTTAAAATGTGATATTTTTAAAATTAAAAGAAAAATACATTAACTACAATGTATTTGCTATTATTATGACAAAAATAAGCTCTTAACTATAAAAAAAATTATCATACCACAAAGCAGCATCATATTTTGTTTTCGACAATAAAACCATCGTCTACCTTAATTACTGCTTTACAAATTTATAGCAATTTTCCAACAGTTTCTGATTAAAAAAAAGTAAATGGCATTCTTGCTCTTTGAACTTGTCCAATTCATTCCATAATAATTCAATGGGAGAGAGGTCAGAAGATTTAGTCATAATTTCCAAAGTTGTATTCATTTTTTCACTTGAGGTAATTTTGACATTTTAGAAAAGTGTTTTGGATTGTTGCCTTGTTGAAAGGCGATTTTTCCAGTTGCAAAATCAAATGATATTGTTCCTTTTTCATGCATCCTTTGATCTGAATCAAATCTTAAGCCCACACACCATAACAGGCTCGCCACTATGCTTAACCACGCATTCATCATTCAGTCTTTGTCATAGCTTTCTTCTTACATCCCTTCTCCTTTTACTACCAAATGTTTGAATTTGGACTCGTCTGTTCACAATATATTTTGTCACTATAATATAGCAAATGTATTGTGGACAATCGAATCCTGGAGAAAGACTGAAAAATAAAAGCAAATACACTGTAGTTACTGCAATTTTATCTTTTACTTTAAAAAATACAAAAATATCTCATTTTAAGATGTTTTTAAAGAAATGCAGGATTACTCGAAAATTTTGTCCGTAGTGTAGGTCAGTGGGGGGAGGGGTAAAGAAAAATCGGACCATTAGAATTCTTTTTATGCTTAGAGGTATTTATATCATGACCTCTAGATTACTGTTTTTCATTTCTTTTTTAATCATTTCACCCAAAGTAAGGCGAGAATGCCACTAGTACGCAGGGAGTAACCGGGAGTTAAATTGAAAGAAAAGGCCGAATATCGGTAGGATTGGGGGAAAGACAAAAGATGAACGGGATTCAAGAAGACTGAAGATGGCGATTTATGTTGCATTTAAATTTTTGAAGATTGTAGTTATCAGGGAAGAAAGTAAACGGAGGGTTAGTGGTAAGTGCAAGAAAATAAACTGTTGGAGTAGAAGTGGTGGTTGCATTTAACTATTTCAACAATAAAACAGTGGGACCTAGATATACCAATCTAGTAGCACGCTTGAATTCATGTAGTCGGGGCACTAGAGAAAGAAGCTCGTCAGAGCAGTTGCCATGAAAATATTTGTAGAAAAGACAGAGGGAAACAACATCACGTCTGTGAGAAAGTCACTGAAATCGAGATGCCAAGTCAGGATCGATTACATTACAAATCCTTCTATGGATTTTGTCAAGAATCTCGAGGTGTACAGCAGTAGTACTAGACCAGATATGGCAACAGTATTCAATGCACAAACGAATGGTAGATTTGCAAATGTGCAAGATGGAAACTTGACGGAAAAATTTTCTGGCAAGACACATTGACAAAAATTTCCTTGCAGTAGATGCAGATGAAGATAGTCATCAAAATAATTTCCTACTGACTTTTAGGTCTTGAACTTCTTCAAATGACACTGCATAAACGCTTTGGTCCTCGAATAATCGTAGCGTAAACATCTTTCATCAACTGTGACTAGCTGTTCCAAGAAATTATACTGCAATATATATATATATATATATATATATATATAGGACATAGTATATTTATATATGTATATATGACATTATATATTCAGATAAGTTTTGGTAAAATAAATCGACAATGTCTGTCTGTTTAGATTTCATTGTATTTTTTCAAATTTTCGAGTGAGTTGCAGTACATCGGGATAAGAATTGCGGATAAATTACCAAAAATATGTTTTATTCTTTTTTTCAAGTACTTTTGACCGTCTCAGTTATTATCAAGAACTAAGTGTTGCCAGTAAGATAGACACTGTTTTGTTAGCGGCAGCCTTACATCTTGAAGTGTATATAAAATATTTACTATGCGTACAAAATAATAATAATAATAATAATAATAATAATAATAATAGAAATATGCATAAATATTTGATAAATCTTTTTTCGGTGCTGTCTGGCTCCACGTAACCATTACACATAGCATCACTTTGGATACCAAAAATAAAGTGTCATCAAGGTAAAAGAAAGAAAGAAAGAAAGAAAGAAAGAAATTGATTGGAATCCAGATATAACTTAAAGAAAGTAATAATTGCATGAATCACAAATAGAAGCAAAGAAAAAAGAAGTCAAGATACAGACAAATGCAAAATGGATGAAAAAGATAAAAACGAAAGGCATAGCTTAAAGAAAAAAGAAAGAAAAAGCAGAAACAGAAACAAAATAAACGTCAATAGACGAGCAAATAATAATAATAGTAGTAGTAGTAGTAGTAGTAGTAGTAGTAGTAGTAGTAGTAGTAGTAGTAGTATTTGCTTGCCAACGCCGTAACGTAGCTTCTCTGTGTCTTTTTCTATAAATACTTTCAAGTTAATTGTTCTGATAAACTTTCCTCTATGCGACGCCTTTCGTCTTTTCGTGTACGCTTTTCGTGTTTGTTGTCCTGTTTTAATATGTGTGTAATTGAGTGAGTGCTTCGTCGAATGATTGCTTGTATTTAAGTCCCGCATTAATTTCCTCCAGTTAACTGATACTTCTGCCACAATTAAGGATCGTGGGTGTTCTATTACTAACACCATTTTGTTTAGTATGAAATTGTAATCATTGTAAATGTTCATTATGATTTCATTTTAAAAAGTTGTTTTTATTCCCCCACACCCACAGACAAATTGTACATAGGAACTAGTTAGGACTCCATAGAGATTTTGTGGCATTATGGAGGCTGTAGTAAGAATGGTAAGTTAGAATATGTTGTTCTGGTGTAATACTTTGGTATGGTTGGTTCAGTAATTGTGGCTAGCTAAGTTTAAGATAAGACAAATTGAAGAACAGCTTTCCCCTACCCGCCTTTTGGCCTTGTGCCACATTTTTGTATTTTCAAAATAAATATGACTTTTCTCTATGGTACCTAGACTTTATGAATTTAAGCGTAGTAATAGATTGGCTCTTAGGTCTCATCCTTTTACAGTTAGAATGGCTAGATGTAAACGTAAGTTCTATGCTAACAGTTTCTTACTTCTCAGTCTTACTTGACCTTAAATAATTTAAATGCAATGTCAATTGTTATTTGCTGCCTTCTTAATTTTTGTTCCTTTATTGTTTTATCTCCTTAATAGTGTTTTTTTCTCTCATATTTTCTAATACTCGGTAATATCTTGTGTCTTAGTGACTGTGGCGCCTTGCTTGAAATGAAAAGATTAAAAAAATTAAAATAATAAAAAAAGAAAGATAAATCAAGACAAATCAAAAAAGAAAGAAAGAAAGAAAGAAAGAAAGAAAGAAAGAAAGAAAGACGTTAAAATTAAACATAAATTTACATTGAATAAATCAAAACATGAAATTGGGATATAAGTCAAAGAAAAAATGAAAAAGTAAAAGTAAAATCAAATAAATAAAAAAGCACGAAAATGATAGAAAGAGAAATAAAAAGGTAAGTAAATGAAAAAGGTGGAAAAAGAGGAAAAGAAAAGAAAAGAACAAAATTCAACATAAAAAAGAAAGAAGATGCCAACTGTCAAAAAGGTAAAAAAAAGGAGCTCTTAGAGGAAGGCGTGTAGTTGAATGAACGAAAGTGAAATAAAGCAAACTTGAAAAGAAAGATAGAAGAAAGGAAACGGTCAAAGATCGCGCAAGCAAAAAGTGCAATTTAACTGAAGTGAAAGAAAAGATATTGAAAAAAAATAGAAAAATTAAGCGGACTTTACAATGGTGTTGTTCTGTCTGGACCATTGTGTTTCTGTAATTGATATCTCCAAACCATTATATTTTCTTAGCATAAGTGCTGCATACAAATCAGTTAACCGCACACCTCGTCCTGTAGCGACTGTCTGAAGGTTCACACTCAGAGTCTGATAGTCTCAGCTTTTGACCAATTCGTTCTTGAATAATTCCCCTTTGTTATGAAATTGTGCTAGTAGAATATAAGTGAAAAGTGGAAAATAATAGCTGTTTGAAGGTGACTAAGTGAGAGTGGTGGGTGGTATTTGACATCTCTGCCAACAAAAGAGAAGCTGTTATCAGCTTATTATAGAAAAGAGAACGAAGCATTCTTACTCTTCGTATTGCTGTAATTGTTCTGCTGATTTTGTTTAAAGAGGGAAAAACAAGCATTTTGGTATGGTTTAGTCAATACCTGTTGAACAATAGTCATTAGACTAGGCGTCACAGCGCATCTGGTAAAGTTGCTGACTCTTGAGCTTGTCAGATTCATTCAGTTAAGCGAGAAACTTCGAGTTGGCAAAGGAAATATAAGAGAATTCATGAATACGAATCGGAAGATAGATAGATAGATAGATAGATAGATAGATAGATAGATAGATAGATAGAAACTAACTGCAATAGAAAGACAGAAAGAAAGAAAGAAAGAAAGAAAGAAAGAAAGAAATGTACAATATATATATATATATATATATATAGGAAATAAACCGCTTACAGACATAAAAAGAGTATTGATTGATTGATCGATCGATTGATCGATTGATTGACTGATTGCTCGATTAATTTGTTTTTACGGCTTTTCAACACTTTACGGGTTATTTAAAGCCGAAACATTTTATATTGTTTGAATAATTCTTTTACGTGCCTGAATATTGCATTAAATCTTTTTTGAGAATAACTGATTATTCCAGATAGAAGTCTTACTATTTAACCCAAAAGGTCCTCTCTCCCTCCTTCCACTCCCTCTGTCTGTTTGTCTGTCTGACTCCCTCTCTCTCTCTCTCTATCACGCACACACACATACACAATTTCTGTCTGCCTCGCACCACTCTCTCACTTGATAGATAGATAGAGAGAGAGAGAGAGAAATGTATGTATATATATATATATATATATATTAAACATAATTTATATTAAATATAGCATATTTAGGCAGTAATGCTTTGTTAAAATATAAAGTGGAAATGGGGCGTCGGTCGAAACTTTTGGTCTCACCTGGTGCCGAATAAGTTGTTTAATGCCAGTTAGAAATGTGTAAAGTAACTTGACGTAACTCTCTCTCTCTCTCTCTCTCTCTATATATATATATATATATATATATATATATATATATATATATATGAACAAAATGAGACAAGTACAAATATACACAAACATATCAGCATAGATATGAACAAATTATGACATAGATAGATAGATAGATAGATAGATAGATAGATAGATAGATAGATAGATAGTGAAGTCTTTGAAAGAGGAAGCTAGACTTTCAGAATTGTTTTATTTACGATTAACGTTTAGAGTTAATTATGGTCATGGCCTCTATATTGCTTGTTTATGCTGGATGGGTGGTTAAAGGATGTGCGTATCTAAATCGGCCAGGGTTATTTATACCCACGATTGCTTATTTGTTTATTGATTGCTGATTTATTTATTTATAGCATATAAGATAGCATTACGGCATAAAAAGACAGTCGCTATGCAGTGTTGATTTATATGTCCACACTATATCTATAAACTCTCTATTTTTGATATTGAGTAGTCTTTTCATATAAATATAGCAAATGTATATATATATATATATATATATATATATATATATATATATATATATATATATATATATATATGAAGAAATATAGTCTTAAAGTGTGTTATATTTATGGGGTAAAGTGCTCAATATCAGAGATAGAGCGTGTGTTCACTTTTATATTTTCATATATATATATATATATATATATATATATATATATATATAAACTTTTATTAGCTTTATTTCTGTGCATATATATTTGTGTATGTATATATATATATATATATATATATATATATATATATATATATATATATTATTGCATATATATATATATATATATATATATATATATATATATATATATATATATATATATTATTGCATATATATATATATATATATATATATATATATATATCGTCCGGTTCACGCTACTCCCGGTCTTTTGGATAAGAATATAGGCTTATCATTTGTTTACTGTTTAGAATTGGGTTTCCGGTTCCTTCTAAAGTCTTTTTTCTTCTTTTTCATTTCCAGTAACCCCTTGCATATTAGTGCCATTATCGCCTTGCTTGGGGTGAATTGATTAAAAAATATTCTATATCTTTTTTGTAAACCTTTTGTAATATATGCGTTTTATTTTAATATGAGTGTAACACTGTTTTTTATATCTCTGTATGCAATTCTGTCTATTTGATATATATATATGTGTGTGTGTGTGTGTGTGTGTGTGTGTGTGTGTGTGTGTGTGTGTGAAGAGGGCTAAAGATCGGGTTGTGGGTGGGGCGTTGTACAGTTTTATATGTGTTTTTTTTTTCTTTGTAAGAGTAAAAATGAAGCGTAATTATAACACGAGGTCTCGCCAAAGCAGAAACAGTCATTTAACAACACAATAAATTACAATAACTTGATTGCTGAATCCATTCAATGAGCTAAACATGGATATTTTTCAATTTTCTCGGCATCTTGATGACATAGACGAAGACATATTAAAGGGGCTGTCATAATGAGATTTGCTTCTCCATCACGCCCTCGAGGCGAGCGGCGAAAACGGTTCGCAGACACATATATTAAGCATGCGCAGATATCCGTCAATACGTTGTTCTCTTTGTCTATGCCCACGCGTATAAATATGGAAAATATGGAAACAGCACCCGTGTTTCACGCTGGAATAACGAAAGATGCCTTCCAAAAACTAGACAAACTATTGAGAAGCAAAAAGATTTCGTTAGAAACAAGGAAAAGTGTGCTGACCAACTACGTAATATCAATCCGCTTATATGGCAGTGAATGCTGGACAATTTCCTGACAGACGAAGAGGAGACTTGAAACAACAAAGATGTGGTTCTACAGAAAAATGCTGAGAATACCACGGACGGAGCATGTGAACAACGGGGAAGTTTTAAGGGGAATGGAAACGAAACACATTTATAAAAACAGAAAGAGACAGTTGAAATTTCTAGGACATACGATGATGAAAGTGGATTTAGTGAATTTGACACTCACATGACAAACTGAAGGTAAGAAGGCAGATGAAAACTGTGAGTAACTTATTTAACAAGTTTCTATAAATTAATGGCAGAACGAGGAGCGGGACGGATGCTATAAAAGAAAAACATTACTAAAAACTACAAAGCATATGAATATGTGGAGAGCCATGCTCTGACAGAAGAAGAAGAAGAAAAAGAAGAAGAAGAAGAAGAAGAAGAAGAAGAAGAAGAAGAGTCGGATCGGATGTTTTCTCAAACAGGAGATAGGAATTAAACTACAAACAATATTGTAGAAGTAACAACATTTTATTGCCTTAGATAAACTAAATAGGAAGTATGTAAAAAGAGTTAAATAGAAGTTTTTTATATTTAGTATTGCATATTTTGCATATAAGGAGGCACGGTGGAGGAAGCGGCTCGGATTGAGGAATCGGATCCGAGTTCGAATTCCAGTCGAATCCAATACATTCACTTACGTGCTAATACCCTTGAGAAAGGTATGAATCTTCATCTTCTACTCCTCCCACCAACTATGGGTAAATAGCAGCCAGACCGAGTTCTATAGCCTCGGATGGCAACTGGTCTACTGCGGGAAAATATCTGACTCGTCAGTCGAGAGATACATGATCGGCTAAGCGTGTATCACGCATCGCACATAACTGACTAACTGATATTTAGATATTGTTATTCGTACGTACCATGTGTATAAAATTCTATTGTAGATCTAGAGAGTTTCTTCACGGTTTAGTAAGGATATTTGTAAACTCTTTTGCGTACAATGAGACCCGTAGCTCGCTGGAGACTAAGAAGTCCAGCGGAGAGATATTTTGTGGTTAAAGACAATAAAAGAGGGAGAAACTTTGCGCTTTTTTCTTTTATACTACTTTTTAGCAACTCCATTCCGCGGTTGGTAGCATAAGTTTTCTAGTAGACAAGTGGATTAATGCCATGAGCCTTGTATTGCACTGGACAAAGTCAAATATATACAGTCTGGTTTTGAGTATTTATCACGAGATTCGGTATTTTTGTTTATATGGATTTCTAACGATAGCTACTCCTTGTTGTGAAATTTTAATTTGTGGCAGTGTAGCAAAGAATGATGCCTAGGAGAAAACGTAAATTATAAGAACGTGTTGCGCCAATCTTACATGCGATAATGTCTACTGTGCTTTCAAAATAAGCATTTAAGAACCTGGCTTATTATCTTCGTTAGAACACAAACTACAGACGACGATAGTAGATATGTAGGTATGGACCTGAGTAGTTTGAACATAAAGGTTTTTTTACGCCGTCATTTCTTATGAATATATATGCGCAAGTGTAAAGGTCATTTGATAGGTATATATTTTTGTTTGCTTTCCGTGTAGGTGTAAAAGTTAATGCTGACATTCTATGTTTTAATTCCTGTACAAACCTTGTTGTTGGTAAAATGTTCATGTTGTCATTACAGTATTGACCAGGTAGTGATGTGCCGAAAACCATTTCAGCTGGTGTACCACCCAAATCCTCTTTTACAATGTTTCTGATTGATAAAAGTACCAGTGGTAAGTTTTCCAGCCAATTAGTTTTGTTTTGTTTCATTGCTAGAGCTGCCTTCAACTCTCTGTGGAAACGTTCTACCATCCCGTTTGCACAAGGATGATAGGCTGTAGTTTTTATGTGTCGAGTTCCGAGTACATGATTGAACTCTCTACATAATGTAGACTGGAACTGAACTCCTCTGTCTGTTATGATTACTGAAGGTACACCAAATATTGCGATCCATTCAGTAAGGATAGTGTTAGCTATTGTTGTGGCTGTAATATCTTTGATTGCTATTGCAGCAGGCCAGCGAGTAAACCTATCTATGATAGTAAGGATATATGTATATCCTTGAGAACAAGGTAAAGGTCCTATAATATCAACGTGTATTTTCGTAAATCATGCATCAGGTGTGCTGAATGTGCCTGCGGGTGATTTGGTGTGCCTATTTATCTTGTTCTTCTGGCATGATAAACAAGATTTTGTCCAATTTTTTATGTCAGTTGACATATTTGGCCAGACAAAACGTTCAGTAATTAACTTCACAGTTGCACGTTTTCCTGGGTGAGACAATGTATGGAAGTGTTGTAATACTTGCTGTCTCAAATTTAGTGGTATGTAAGGTCGTGGTTGAGTTTGTGAAATGTCACAATAAAATTTAGTATCTCTGAATGGAACAGGTAGTTCAACTAATTTTAGCGATGTGCTTTGTTGTACTTCTTGGAGTGTAGTGTCTGTGGTTTGTTCTTTAGCGATTAATTCGAGGTTCAAAGAACTAGAATCTAAAGAAGCAATTGTTACACGTAATAATGCATCTGCCACTATGTTTTCTTGACCTGTCACATATCCGATACCTGAGGAGAATTGGGAAAGGTAATCTAGGTGTCTGATTTCCCGAGGATTATATTTGTCAGTATGTGTGTGTAATGCATATATTAATGGTTTATGGTCTGTGTATATGGTGAAATCTCTGCCCTACAGGAGGTGCTGAAAATGTTTAATGGAAAGATATATTGCTAATAGCACTCTCGAAAATGTGCTGTATTTAGTTTGTGCCTTATTTAGTTTAGCGAAGAAAGATATAGGTGTGACTTGTTTGTCCAAGATTTGGTGTAAAACCGTACCTACGGCTGTTGATGAAGCATCTGTTGTGAGGGTAAGCTTAATTTCCTCGCTATCCTTGATGTAATTCAGCTTAGTAAAGTTAGCTAAAGCTGTTTTGGCATTGTTGAATGCTTCTAGTGTGTCTTCCTGTAACATAATCTTTTTGTTCTTGTTCTTTAGTAAGTTCGTCAAAGGTGACAGTACCGCTGAACAATTGGGTATAAATCTCCTGTAATAATTGATAAGGCCTATAAATCTTCGCAATTGTCTTAGTGGCGTTGGTTGCGGAAAATAGGTAATAGCTTCTAATTTGTCTGGTAAAGGTGAAATACCTTCGTGGTCGATTTCATGTCCGAGGAAATTTATTTTTGGTTCTCTAAAAATACACTTGTGGACACTGATTTTGAGTCCAAAATGCGAAAGTCTTTGAAAAGCTTGTTCCAAATGCAGTTTGTGTTCTTCTCGGTTTTTGCTGGCGATTAAAACATCATCTATGTAGGCATATATGAAAGGTAAACCTTTAAATACCTCGTAAATTAGTCTCTGAAAGGTTTGAGCGGCGTTACGTAACCCAAAAGGCATTCGCACGAACTCGTATAATCCGAAAGGTGTCGTCAGAGTTTCATGGATTTCCTCTTCGGCAACTGGTACTTGGTAATATGCCTTTACCAGGTGTAACTTCGAGAAAATGCGTGTACCTTGGAGACCCATTGCAAAATCGTATATATGCGGAATTGGGTATTGTCAGGGATGGTTTTGGCGTTTAATCTGCAGAAATCGCCACATGGACGACATGCTGTCGTTTTGGATTTTTGGACCATGTGCAATGGTGATGACTATGCGCTCTTGGAAGGGCGTATGATTCCCAACTGTAGCATTTGCTGAAACTCTGCCTTGGCTATTTTATATTTGTCCGGTTTTAATCGTCTCGGTGTAGAGTGTAGCGGTTGTCCTGTTGTTTTTATGTAGTGTTTGGCATTGTGTTTAATTGTGTCTGTGATTTCCGCGTATTTTTGTATTAATTCCTTAATACCGCTAGCTTGTGGTAAGGCAGAACTAATTCCAGTTGACTGGTATCGGGAGCAAATTCCTCTCACAGAAAGTTCTGTCAGATTGTCAACTAAAGAATGAGTGGTCATGTTGACTGATAAATTAAATTTAGTTAGAAAATCTGCACCTAATATTGGTGTGGTAACATTAGCTTGAGTAAAAACCCACAGAAAATTTCGCCGCATACCCAGGTCGATGGTTACTGCTTTCTCGCCAAAGGTATCAATTTTTGTGCCGTTAGCAGCTTGAAGTTTGTAGAGTCCTGGTTTTAAATTTTGCTTTGGATCCGGTGGTAAAACACTCACTTCGACTTCGGTGTCTATTAAAAAATTATATCTGTGATTTCTATCAAGGATATAGAACAGACGACCCTTTTGTGAGAGTCCAGCAACAGTCGTCGTCTCTACTGGCTAGAATTTAAGTTTTCCCATGCCTGGTCTACAAAGGCACAATGTTTCAAACAGCGTCTTGCCTCTGCACCAAATTTATAATGATAGCAGCAGATGTCGAATTTTCGTTTTCCTCTATCATTGCTGAAACTCCTGCTGTTACTCCTTCGTCTGTACTTAGGTCTGATAGTTTCACGAGAAGTTCGCTGTTGTTGTAGGTTCAAGATAGACTGCATCTGTTTGGCTAAACTTGCAACCGTTGCTTGCAGTTTCTCAATTTGCTCGTTTTGTTGTTGGTTTGTACGTTGCGGTGTCAATGTGTTCACCTCCCTGTCTCTAAAACCAACGTAGATCCGGTCAGCAGAATCCGAAAGTTTTTCCAGTTCCGTTTCCTCTGCCATGGGTGCTAAAATTTGCGTCATTGTGCTGGGTAGTTTGTCCAACCACAATCTCCGTAGAATATTTTCTGCCATGACATTAGTACCTAACAGGGTCTTCATATGTCTTAATAACTGGGAAGGAGTCCGATCACCTAGTTCCACTCGGGTAAACAAATCGCGTAGCATTGTCTCATTTGAAATTCCAGTTCGTTTAATTATGGCCGTTTTCAATGTATCGTAGGGGTTTTCTTCTGGCATTGTTTCCAGTAAGTCCGTCACTTCTACAACTTCTGCTGGAAGTTTTTCTACTAAATAACAGTATCGGGCTCTTTGCGAAACAGTTTTCTTCGCGTTGAATATAGCCTGCATTTGTATTAACCACGATTTAATGTTGTTGTGGTTATATGCAGGTAAATTCACGGTGACTGTATGGTGATGGGGGGTAGAGTTCTCGTTGTTAATTGTTGCTTGTATCAGAAGGTAGATAAATAGTAGCAGTCCTTCGGGACAGCGGCTAGTTTGGCCTAAAGGTTCAACAAGCGATCAAATTGAGGTCACCATAACATAAACAAAATAACATACATATCAAAAACACTTTGTATTTAAATGCAACATCAATGAATAGTACAATGTTTCTTGATTTACACGCACAAAGTCCGTTATAAAATGTTCATTCATAGAAGAGAAATCCGATTATTAAAAGAATATAAGTGTCTTTTGTTAATACTTAAGTTCATGACGTGCTGGTCACAGGAGATGAAAGGTGAGGTCAATGGGTTGGTAGGAGTCCTTTGATATCTCCGTTGGTGAAGGAAGGCTGAAGGCATCGGGTTTGACGGGTGAGAAAAGCGTAGCGACATTCACTGACGGTACTTCAAAGCTTTCTGTCTTAGAAGTGAATTTATCGCTCTATTTATGTGTGTCCTTCGGATCAGAGTCAGTCTGCTGAAACAAACTGTTGGGTATGGCGCGGAGCTGTTTGATTGGTGGAAAATTGTTTATCATTCTTTTTATTTCTTTTTAGTTTTCCACCGGAAATTCTGCGTGGAGCCGGGTGCGCAGAGACCAGTATTGGTCATTTGCTGTCTAAACCTCTGAGGGTTAATATCCGGTCCTTCGCTTGCTCCGTGCCACCACATAACTTTCGCCCCAGTAAACGGAGTTGTTGTTGTTTTTTTTGTTGTTGTTTTTTTTTGTTTTTTTTAGTAATAAAAATATGTGTTTTCTTTCTTCCATTTAACCGTTCTACCGGACTTCGTTCTAGTTTCTGGTTTGTTATCATTAGTTTCTTCGGAACAAGATAGGGAGTTATCCAAATCCGGTCTTGATCCAATGGCATCTTTTGATTTTATATTTTCAGAAATATATGCAGGTTTTAGTCTATCTATTGAAACATTACTATGTACGTCATCCGATCTTTTAATAGTAAAATATTTTTCATGACGACTTAATACTTGGAATGGACCTGTGTATGGAGCTTCCAATGGCTTTCTTACTCTGTCTGTTCTTAGCCAGATACTTTTACATGTTTGTAAATCTTTTGGAATGTAAGAATTAGGTATTGTATGCAGGTGTCCCCTGGATAATTTGTCCATGTCAAATTTTTGCATCTCGTCGGCTAGAATTTTAACGTGCGAGTTTGTCATTTCACTATTCTCGTTCTTGATAGAGTCAATTAACAATCGGGGGACTTGTGCATGACTCCCTGTTACTGCAGTAAATGAAGAATAGTTTGATTCGTTAGGTGTTATCCTCATTCCCAAAAGGACGATAGGAAGAGCTGACAACCACGATTCTTTCCTGGCTATAATAGCCGTTTTTAAAGTTCTGTGTGCTCGCTCAACTAATCCATTCGTTTGCGGATGGTACGCCGTTGTTCGTAATCTGTGGAAGCCTATTATTTTTGATAGTTCTGAGAATAATTCGGATTCAAATTGGCTTCCTCTGTCCGTAACGACATGAAGAGGAACCCCGAATCGGGAGATCCACAGATTGACAAAAGCCGTTGATATTGATTTTGCCGTAATTTCTGTTATTGGGCATGCTTCTATCCATCTCGTATTTCTATCAATGCATGTTAATAAATATCGATATGGTGAAAAATAAGGGTCAGTTTGGTTCTTTACTGGTAGTAAGGGACCGACAATATCCACATGCACCGTTTCAAAACGACTGGAAGGTAATTCAAATGGATTTACTTTGCTCTTTGTGTGTTTTATTATTTTTGCTTGTTGGCAGTGCTGGCATTCTGTGCACCAGGTTTTTATTGACTTGTCCATCTTCGGCCAATAGTATCTGGATTTTATTATTTTTCTTGAAGATGTTATTCCTGGATGTGATAGATTATGCAGACTGTCAAATACCGATTTTCTGAGCTTTTCAGTCACAAAAGGTCGTGGAAAAGGTAATGTCGTGTCACATAATATGGTTTCATTTTGATTTATTGTGTATGGTTTCAGTTGATCTTTGAATGCCTGAATTTCATTGTCAGTAGCTTGATGCTTCATTATTTCTTGTAAGTCACATATATCAATAGTGATCGCGTTGACAGGTCGTGATAAACAATCAGCTACTATATTTTGTGAACCTCTTATATGTGAAATGTCATTTACATATTCGCTGATAAAACAGAGGTGACGCTGTTGTCTATCTGATTTTAAGGAAGACTGGCTTTTAAAAGCACTGCAAAGTGGTTTGTGATCCGTCAGTAACATTACATTTCTGCCTTCTATTAAATGTTTAAAATGGAGTACTGCTAGATAGGCAGCTAGTAGTTCTCTGTCAAAAGTAGAATATTTTTGTTGGGTTTGGGATAATTTCTTTGAAAAGAAACCTATGGGGATGGGTTGATTATCAATCATTTGATGAAGTGCTGCACCCACCGCATAATTCGAACTGTCTGTTACAAGTTGATAGTTGTTAGCTTTCGAGCTGGGGAAAGCCAAAACAGTTACATTTGATAAAGACTTTTTCATATTTTCGAAAGATTCAATTTCTTCCTTTGTTAGGGTTAATGACTTGGAATTTTGGTTTAAACGTATTTTTTCCGTGAGAGGTAGTATGATATCGCTGAAATTTGGCACAAGTTTTCTGTAAAAATTTGCCATTCCGATGAATCGGCGTAGTGATTTGGAATCGTTTGGTTGAGGAAATTCACTTAATTCATTCAACTTTTTAGCACTGGGTTTGAGACCACTAGCAGAAATATGAAATCCTAAAAAGTCTAATTCATTAGCACTAAATATGCATTTGGAGAGACAAATTTTAAAATCGTACTCACTCAGTTTTTGTAGTACTAGGTCGATATGCTTGGAATGAGTTTCTTCATCTTCTGAGAATATAAGGATATCGTCGATATATACAAAGGTATAATCAGTATCACGAAAGATATTGTCCATCATTCTCTGAAAAGTACATGATGCGTTCCGTAGTCCGAAAGGCATATAGTTATATTCAAATAACCCAAAAGGGGTAGAGATGGCTGTCTTGCAAACATCCTCCGGATGTACAGGTATCTGATGATAAGCAGACGACAGGTCTATCTTTGAAAAGAACTTCTTATTATGAAGCTTCGAAGACAAGGAATTTATATTTGGGACTTGATATCGATCGGCTTTTGTTATGGTATTTAAATGTCTGTAATCGCCAACAGGTCTATATGTGCCGTCTGACTTCGGTACCATATGTAAGGCTGAACTCCATTCAGAGTTTGAAGGGGAAATTATTCCTGCCTTTAGGAGTTTCTTGAATTCCTCTTTTGCAATTTCACATCTCTGAGCTGATAATTGTCTGGCTCTGGAGAAAGTAGGAGGGTTGCTACCAGTTTCTATTCTATGGAATATCTTTGGTTTTGTTGCATTCGTGTCGCGATGAGGAGAAATTAAGTTTGGGTATTTCTCCAGAATTGCTCGTACCATTTTGTTAGCATCTTTATTCGGTACTAAATCTATATTCATGATAATAGACGATGGATGTGCATCGGATTGTCTATTAGTCATTTTATCAATCAGCTTATTGTTTGTGCAGTCCACCATTAGCCCGAAATGGTTTAGGAAATCGTATCCTAGGAGTGGCTGAGCAGTTTCGGCTATTATAAATGTCCAGGTAAATTCTCGTCTGAGGTTCCGTAGTGTTAGATTCAGTACTGCTTGTCCTGAGCATTCAATCTTTTGATCGTTGGCAGACACTAAAGAGATATTGGTTGGGTATGTTACAGCTCCACTTAAATATCTCTTCGGAAGTATAGATACGGCAGCTCCTGTATCCACAATAAAATTTAAACTTTGAGCTCCTAACCGTGCGGCTACAATGAGAAGCGGCGAGGAAATGGAAGCTAACACCTCTCGCCTAGTTAGTTTTCCGAAATCTCGCGAGGAACTGGTGAATTTGGGCGAGAGTTGGGTTGCATTTGAACATTCCGTTTATTTGGCCATCTGCACCACGGCTTACAAAATGTTGCACGTTCCGCAAAGTATAAATGCGCTCGGCAAATTAGAGGTTTTTGGTCCTTGTTAAAAGGGCGAACACTGGTAGGGAATTTATTTTCACTGTGGGAACAGCCATGTATCCTTTTAGTTTCATTTTTATTTTGCTGTTCATCCCTTTGCTTCTCCGAAATCTGTCGAATATGTGCGGTGTCTTGTTTGTTAAAATATAATAGTAAGTCATCCGCCATTCTTCCAAGGCGATCTGTGTCTAAATCGACTTGTGCCGCTACCACTGGTTTAATGGAGTCAGGTAGGGCTTGAATAAATTTGTGACGTACGATATCGTCCCCTACGCCAATTCGGCTTGCTAATGACATAAGTTCATTCAGGTATACTGAGGGACGACCTGTTACAGTCGATGACGACATTAATTTGTCCAGCATCTCTGGTTTTGTTTTCTCGTAAGCGCCCGTCACTGCTTCTCTTAGTGCGTCGTAATCTTTTGATTGCAGTATAGTTGGCTGTATATTTCCTACTACGTCCACAGGGAGAGCTGCCAAAGTGTTAAAAAATTTTTGACTGGTCTGTCTTATATTTGCAATATTAAATTGCGCCTCCATTATCGCAAACCAAGCTATTACGTTTGATTCAATGAAGTTTGGTGGTTTTATCGCAACAGCTTGGATTGGTTGGTTTTGATTAATTGTAGTTTCTTCAGCGTCATCTGCCATGTTTTTGGTTTGTGTTGAATAAAAATTCTAATTTTGTGACAGTTGAATTTTTTTTTTTTTTTTTTTTGTGCGTGCGTGTATATATATGTGTTAAAATCACGTCGGGCGTCACCACTTATGGTGATGGGGGGTAGAGTTCTCGTTGTTAATTGTTGCTTGTATCAGAAGGTAGATAAATAGTAGCAGTCCTTCGGGACAGCGGCTAGTTTGGCCTAAAGGTTCAACAAGCGATCAAATTGAGGTCACCATAACATAAACAAAATAACATACGAAAGAGAAGGGTATATCAAAAACACTTTGTATTTAAATGCAACATCAATGAATAGTACAATGTTTCTTGATTTACACGCACAAAGTCCGTTATAAAATGTTCATTCATAGAAGAGAAATCCGATTATTAAAAGAATATAAGTGTCTTTTGTTAATACTTAAGTTCATGACGTGCTGGTCACAGGAGATGAAAGGTGAGGTCAATGGGTTGGTAGGAGTCCTTTGATATCTCCGTTGGTGAAGGAAGGCTGAAGGCATCGGGTTTGACGGGTGAGAAAAGCGTAGCGACATTCACTGACGGTACTTCAAAGCTTTCTGTCTTAGAAGTGAATTTATCGCTCTATTTATGTGTGTCCTTCGGATCAGAGTCAGTCTGCTGAAACAAACTGTTGGGTATGGCGCGGAGCTGTTTGATTGGTGGAAAATTGTTTATCATTCTTTTTATTTCTTTTTAGTTTTCCACCGGAAATTCTGCGTGGAGCCGGGTGCGCAGAGACCAGTATTGGTCATTTGCTGTCTAAACCTCTGAGGGTTAATATCCGGTCCTTCGCTTGCTCCGTGCCACCACAACTGTTGTCAACGAAGCTTCCGTACTATTTGTCTTTTGTTCCATTTTTTTTTTTAATTTTTCTTTTAAGATACGTATATTTGTGTGTTCTATTTACCAACTTTCGTGTTTTCACAAGGTAATAGAGTCGTGGTCACCATTTGTAGGAATCCTTCTATTCGTTTTTTTGTTGAATGTTAAAATTTGGAGTGTTGGGATTCGATACATTAACAAAATATCGTTACAGGGTCGCTCGTAATTTGGCCGTCTAAAATAATCACACGCTTTTCATTGAAGGAATAAAATTCAGTAGAAAAGACAACGTAGTTTCAACAAATAAATATTAATTTAATAATACAAGAATACAAGAAGATTATGATAGATTGGAAAGTAATGTCTTTTTGTTTGGGTTAATAAAGTTCTGAAATAAAATATAAACTGTCTTTGTGTACGTATGTGAGAAACAATAAAATGTTATGATATGTGTGTTTGTATGAAAAAGTCAACATGTGTGTGCGTGATTCATAGAAAAGCGGATACGAGTGATAGGAATTGTTTCTTACTGTTGGCGGTGTTGCCGTAGTCTGAAGTTTGTCAACACTGTTGCTTTTAACGTGAGGTCATGAAGATCATCAGCGAGAGTTGTGTGGAGTTTGGTGACAGCCGCATGTATATTTTTGGGGAACGGATTTCGTATGTTTTTATAACCTTTTTCCGAAGAAAATCGGCTCCAGAATTAAATTATTTATTTTTTCCTAACTGGGCCCCAAAAGGGCACGTGGTATGTCTTCTACTACGTCCGTACGATATTTGGTCGGTATCTACCTAAAAATAATGATGACTAATACAACAAACATTCTGATTTGTAATCTATGATTTTATTGGTGAGTTTTAAGATGTAAGTGTTTTCTTGAAGGTGACTGATTTATAAATATTGTATGATATTTTAGTGTACACGACATATATATATCTATGTGTGTGTGTGTGTGTGTGTGTGTGTGTGTGTGTGTGTGTGTGTGTGTGTGTGTGTACGTGTACGATTCTTCTTTGGTATGTAAAAATGTATTTATACATTCAATGCTATCAATAATATGTTCACCTTTTCATTTTGATAGTAATAGTCTAAACTATGTTTAGTCAAAATCTCTATATTTAAAGTACTTAGATTTTCGCGTCAGTACGCTAACATAAAAAAAATGTTTCCCCAATCAGTATATTCTCTCCAACTATAAACACCTTAACACCAGCTTCCTCGACACACCAGTATCTCATCAAAATTGCCTGCAATTTGTAACAAATATCCTGTCATCACTTTGGTGAACTCCAATCCTAAGGCCGCTGAAAGAAACAGCACATTCGCTGTTCAGCGCCACCTAGCGGCAAGTATATTGGCGCCAACAACATCTGCTGCCAGTAATAGAAACTGAACGGAAACAATAACAAAGAATAAACACAAAATCACTACAGAAATTCAAGTAAAAATAAAATCGATAGTATGTTAACAGAGTTAGAAATATCAGACAAGTAGTGTACGTGTTGATGACAGAAGATACGAAATTGCTAGCATTGGATGTAAAGATACATTTTTCTTAATATGACCTTCACTTGCACACACACATACGCATATATATATATATATATATATATATATATATATATATATATATATATATATAAAACGCTGACTGGGACCTGATAAGGCCCTGGTAGTCGAAACAGCGGTAGTGTTTCAGTCAGCGTTTTATCTTTACGTTTTATTTTTTTAAATCGTTCTACTGGTCTGATTTTTCTTTCTTGAAATTGAACATTTTTTTTTAACGCGACAATTTTAATGTTAATTTATTGTTTATTGTGTGTGTGTATATATATATATATATATATATATATATATATATATATAGTTGCGGCCAAAATGTTCAGAACGGCATTGTTTTCATCAGAAAAGTAGGTATATGTTTTATCAAAGTTGTTTTATATTCTATAATTTTCATAGACATTAAATACGATATTATTTGTTATTGTCTGAGATTTTGGTGTAATTTGAGAGGATAATACAAAAGTTATGGATGATTTAGTGATTTACTCATGCCGACAACATTTTCAGGATAGATTTGTATGAATAGAATATGTATTCTATGGTTTAGATTGGTTTGGTTTATTTTGTTTTACGGCATATCAACCTCAATGGGTTATTTAATACTGACAAAATTTTCATTGTTGGTAATACTTTTTTCAAAAAATCTATTTCTGGTTGGTTGATTGTTTTGTTTTATGACATATCAACCTCAGTGGGTCATTTAATACCAACAAAATTTTGAAATAGATTGATAGCGATAGTATGGTTTGGTTTGGTTTGTTTTACGGCATATCAAACTCAATGGGTTATTTAATGACAATAAAATTTTTGTTGCTGGTAATATTTTTTCCTTCATAAATCTATTTTTGGTATTGCTGGTAATAAATTTTTTTTTAAATATTTCTGGTATTAAAATCTATTTTTACACTTTCATAGTGTTTTGACCCCAGTTTGGGGGGTTAGCTATTTGCCCATAGCTGGGACCCTAACACCCGGGTCAGGTTGGACCTGGGAACATCAGCAATTAAGAGGAGGTTCCACGCTCCTCAAAACCACCTGATCAGAGGCTTTTGCTGTTGGACGTAATTTATCGTCTTACCCCGGACGCGAATGTAGTTTATCGTCATACTCAGGACGATATATATATATATATATATATATATATATATATATATATATATATATATATATATATATATATATATATATATATATATATAAGGTGTGCTAATTTAATTCCAGGAATTATTGGTACGTGCTGCTATAATAACGACTCCAGTAGATATTTGTATCCAAGCACCTATGAGCATGTTCTAAATTCCGCTTTTCTCAGATGCAGAATAACTGAGCTATCTGTTGCATAGCAGTAGAGGAAGTTGTATGGGTTCATGTTATACTGTTACCTGAAATTTGCCAGAAGAAATTGAAACAACAGATTAACATGTCCTGTTTGCTTGCATTCAAAACATTCGATTTTATTTGGTTCTTTCTGGTCCCAAATTCTCTTTTGAGTATTTTTACAATTATTTAAACCACAAAACAGATGTTTACCATCAGATATCAATTTATCTCTTATTGTTATTACGAATATCGTATTCTACTAGATCCTTACTGTTATTAAAACGTTTTCAATATGCCTTTTTAAATATATTCTTCCAATTATTATTATTATTATTATTATTATTATTATTATTATTATTATTATTATTATTATTTTGCTCTTTCAGAGATTGTTTTTTTTCCGTAGCAGTTTCGTGGGCGTCTTGGAACAGTTTGATCTTTGCAAACTTTCCTGAACTGAACTTCGGAGGATGATACACATTTTTATTTATTTTTTTATTTTTGATATCGAAAGGATCTGACAATTAAAGACACATTGGAGAAGAGGAAAAGAAATCAGAGGTGGGGGGGAGAAGAAAGTATGTAAATTGCTTCCCAACCTCTTATATCATATGTCAGTTTAAAATCAAGAAACACACGAATGCGCATGCGCATATACGATTTATTGCAGACGACATTTTTTTCCAGCAAGTTGTGTACGGAGGCGTTAAGCACAAACGTTAAAGCACTAATAACTGCATTTGCACAGACTGAACAATTGTGGCTCAAACCTAAGAACATCAGTGAGTTTTTATCCTGTACATTTGAGTTGAAGAGGTAAAAAGTCACGTCGAACAGACATTCAAAAAGATGGTACTTCATACAAGAGATTGACTAAGAAAACCCTCCAGAATAAGTGAGCGAGAAATACAGCAATGAGTAGAGTGGGTCATACAGCAATCAATAACCCCTACGTTACAATCTCTCTCTTCTTGCTATTCGTCTTGTGAAGTGAAATAAGCCACTATTTGAATAGATTCTCGGGTTTGCTTAATAAAAAGAAGCTTGCCATGAAACTTGAATAGAAATACCTCTGCATGGCCCACGATTTGATTGGTCTATTTATATTTCAACGTAAACTCCTTATTATTCTCCGTATATGCGTAACGGCTCATCTACTGCACATTTGCAAGACGAATAGTTTATCTTTATGAGAGAATATTATTTGTATGCTTTAAAAGTATAATGGTAGAGGTAGATGCATCTCTATAGTAGGCAGACTTATTAATATTAACTGATCATGATTCACGCATATGGATAGGCTAAGATAGATAGATAGATAGATAGATAGATAGATAGATAGATAGATAGATAGATAACGTTTTGCTTATGATGTCTATCAGAGATTTGTCCCTTTCACCGGCGACTCTAAGTGGCAGTTTTTTTTATGACTGTACCAAGATTGTTGTTAGAAAGCCAGGAGGTGAAAAGACCGAGTCCGTGAAAGAGTAGCTATAATAGAAGAATATTTTTCAAAAGTCACAAAAAAAGCTTTTGAAGGACTTAACAAATTGGTTTTTGATGACATGGGAAATAATAATAATAATAATAATAATGATGGTAATAATAATAATAATAATAATAACAGTAAAGGAAATTCCACCAGTCAAGGAAATATTTAAACAAAATCTGTAATTAAAGGCACAGAGAACAAGACGATATGAAAAGAGTTGTTAGTATTATCAACAAAATAAGATATTCCAAACGGACTTTACAGTTTTACAGGGGAATTGGAAAAACAGTGATAAAAGTCAAATAGCCACCATCTATTGAAGAAGTGCAAAATTGTTTGGAGAATATTTGGAGCAACCCAAAGGAATATAATCCCAATGCAGAGTGGATCAAATGAGAGCAAAAAAGAATAAAGGATAAACATGTACAAGAATGGAAAAATATAACCAAGAATAATGTTGGACAAGCTCTAACAAAATCCCAAAAATGGACATCCCAGGAAATGATAAGGTACCCAACTTTTGGCTCTATCCTCTGTCATCAATTCATAAAACTCTTGTGCAATCTTTATCAATGCTAATTAACAGCCCTAATGAAATTCCAGAATGGATCACTGAAGGTATTACATATCTCCTCCCAAAAACGGATGAAAGAGATGATCCAACATAATTATAGGCCAATCACATGCCTGTCCACCACATATAAATTGACCACGTCTGTCCTGACGAATTGTACTTACTATTTTCTCGATGAAAACAACATTCTTCACCTGGAAGAGAAGGCATATCGAAGAGATACATATGGTTGCAAAGCAAACTACGAATAAATAAAATGATTCTGGAAAATTGCAGGAAGAAAGGTAGAAATCTCAGCACAGCTTGGATAGAATACCGTAAGGCCTTTGATAGTGTGCCATACTCTTGGATCCTCTTTGGAAATGTAGAAGGTCTCCTCGGTTATAGTAAATTTCCTTAAATATAGCATGGAACTGAAGAAAACCACAATATACCTAAGTCACACCAAATCCCTGCCACTTTAATTGTTTGAATATCCGACGAGGAATCTTTCAAGGAAACTCCCTGTCACCCCTTCTGTTCTGTTTGTCCTTAATCCATCTTTAACATGAACTAAACAGCAATAACTATTGATACAAATTAAAAAAGTGTTTAATAATCTATTCTACATGGATGATATCAAATTATTTGCCAAAGATGACAATAAGTTGAAGGGTACTATCAATACTGTGAAAGGTGGGGACATCGGTATGGATTTCGTATTAGATAAATGTGCAAAACTAACATTCAAGAAAATTGGATATTGTCAGAAAGATTAAAGAACTGAAACAAGAAGGAACATAAAAATACCTAGAAGTCAGCGAAGGAGGTGGAATACAGTATACCCAAATGAAGGATAAAGTAAGAAAAGTATACTTCAGGCTTCTTGTTTTAAATACCGAGATGAAACGGAATATCAGCCATAAACACTTTGGCTGTCCCTATGGTGCAATACAGTTTCAACATCCTTAACTGGACCATAGCTGACACTAATCGAATGGGTGTCAAAACGAGAAAGCTTGTCACTTGCCACCGCATGCATTATCCTAACTCTAATGTTGATCGTCTGTATGTCTCCAGATCCGAAGGAGGCAGAGGATTATTTTAACTGGAACTCTCTTACAAAACCACAACAATCGGGTCTTCAAGGATATCTGGAAACTACAGAAGACTGGATGATAATCTGTGTCAAAGAACATGAAAGACATAAGAAACGTTATTCAGTAATAAAGGAAGCTAACAAGTTCAAAAGGGAATTTCATGTGGGTGAAGAAGTGCAAATAAACTACAATATACCGACTGTAGCAACAAAGAACCTAAAAAAGAACGCAAAAGCAAATGCAGCGTACCAAGTGCAGAAACGATGGCAAGATAAACCTCTTCATGGTCAATACTCTGTCAGTACGAAACAAGCAGATGTAGACAGACTCTGTACTCATCAGTGGTTACGTAGTGTAGAATTAAAAGCTGAAACCAGAGGTTTTACTCTTGCTGCTCAGGACCAATGTTAACTAGACATTACCAAGCACACATACTGAAAAATTGTATTAATCCGAAATGCAGATTCTGTGATAAATATTAATTAACCATCTTCTATCAGGATATACAATGTTAGCACCCAATGAATATAAAACTCGTCGTGATAGAGTTGGCCAATATCTGCTCTGGAAAGTATGCAATTTTTACGGAAAGGAAACTGTAAAAAAAAAAACTGGTATGAACATCACCTAGACCCGGTTGTAGAGATAGGGTATGTAACAAATTTATGAGACTTTACAATAAACACAGACAGAACAATCAAAGCTAACCACCCAGACATCGTGATCAATCACACAAAAACAGAATACGCTTATGTACTGACATGGCAGTCCCTGCAGATTTTAATGTGTCTTTGAATATCTTTTAAAAAAGACCTATCAAAATACAAGGATCTTGAAGTGGAAATCTCAAAAATGTGGCACATGAGGGCATCAATAATTCCAATAGTAGTCGGTGGCCTCGGATTGACTGGAAATAGATATAATCATTGAAGGGATCCCTGGTGGCCCATGCTTTAAAGAAATCCAAAAAATTGTACTCACAAGTACAGCCCACACATTACGAAGGCCTTTACCTATGTAAAATGTGTATGATTTTAGGATTTTTTGTTTTTGATTTTTTTCTCAAAAACTGCTCAGTGGAAAATGTCATGATGCCATTTTTGACCTTAGGTCTCTGGTCGGGACCCGGAAAGAAATGAGTATACACCGGAAATCAAAGGAAATAATAATAATAATAATAATAATAATAATAACAATAATAATAATAATAATAATAATAATAATAATAAATGACCAACCTAATATCCAGGAAGTCGAGGAATTCTGGCGTAAGATGTGGGAAAACTGCAAAATGTACAATGAAAGAGCTACATGGATCAAGCAACAACAGGAATAACACATATATATATATATATATATATATATAGTGCCACAAATGTACGGATATCAATTTTACTGAAACAACCGCTGCCATCTGCAAAACCAAAAACTGGAAAGCATCAGGAATAGACCGAATAGCCAATTGTTTTTACAGAAAAAATATTTAGCACCCACCAAGACCTCACACGGGCATACAATGATATAATCATAAACCCAGAAAAATGTCCCACATGGCTCACGTGGGGAGTAACATACCTACTCCCAAAAACAGAACAGACGCAGAACCCAAAGAACTATAGGCCCATCACCTGCCTACCGACAATGTACAAGATCCTCACTTCTATCATAACCAAGAGGATATATAACTTCCTTGAGAAAAACACTTTACTCCCAGCAGGACAGAAAAGATGTAGCTACAGATACAAGTCACAGAATGGCAAACTGAATCATCTATTCTATATTAATGATGTTAAAAGGTTTGCCAAAGATGACAACCAACAGAAAAACATACCCAACTTTGTCAAAACCTTCAGCGAAGACATTAGGGTGGAGTTCGGAATCGACAAATGTGCCAAAGCCACCTTCAAAGGCGATAAACTAATAAAAACTACGGATTTAGACCTTGATATCAACAAGATTACGGAACTAAACCAAGATGGTACATACAAATACTTAGGAATTAATGAAGGAAACGGAATACAACATTCAATTATGACGAAAAAAGATCTGAAAAGTACCGTTTGGTACTAGAAAGCGAACTAAATGGGGTCAATAAAATGAAAACTATCAACACCTTAGCTATACCCGTAGTAACATACAGCTTCAACATTCTTAGATGAAAGTTGAATGACATTAAAAGATTGGACACCAAGACCAGAAAAATGCTTACCCAAATGAGGATGCACAACCCGAAATTAGATGTTGATAGGCTGTATGTACCAAGCATTTTAGGAGTTCGAGGTCTAATCCAACTCGAACTAACTCTAAAGACTACAGCAATCGGATTGGAAGCCTATCTCACAAAAACCATTGACCCTCTCCCACAAAATAGAAAAATCCACTCCACCAACAAAGAAGTTGCAAAGAAGAAACAGTTTCATATACCTGAAATCCTACCAACAAAAAACGGAGTTAATACCATCTACGCCAAATGAGTAAAACAAAGCAAAACAACTTGGCCAAATGAACTTACAAAAAAACTTAGAGGACAAGGCGTTGCATGAAAAATACATTAAAAAAAACGAAAGAAGCAGATGTGGACCAACAGAAAACACATCAGTGGCTGAGGAGCACCGGGTTGAAAACTGAGACAGAAGGCCTAACTACTGCAGCTCAGGATCAAAGCCTCGCAGCCAGATCCTATCGCTGTTACATAATCAAGGATGGAACTAACCCGAAATGGAAGATTTGCGGAAAATATGATGAAACTGTTGACCATATTATCTCAGGATATCCGGAACTGGCAAAAAATTAATATACCCACAGACATAACAAGGTAGCGACATATGTGCACTAGATGATATTGTGCAAGAAGCACAAAATCGAAACCACTGAGAGATGGCATGAACACCAACCAGACACAGTTACACAGAATAACGATATAACTATCCTCTGGGACATGCCAATAAAAACTAACAGAGAAATAAAAGCCAACAGACCTGATACTATCATAAAAAACAAGAAATTCAGGAAGAGTATGCTATTTGACGTAGCAGTACTATCTGAGAGAAACACCTCCATAAATATTATCTAGGACTTGTCTAATTACAAGGACCTGGAGATCGAGATTAACAGGATGTGAGGAATGAAAACTGAAACTATAGCAATAGTAATCAGAGCTCTGGGCCTCGTGAGAAAAGGAATGGATAATTTTACTAAGAGAGTCTGCGGTAACATCAACATACAAGTTGCCCAGAAGATCGCCCTACTTGGAACATCTCATATACTAAGAAAAGTGCTATCAGTTAAATGACAATTCTCCTATAGGGGCCAAGAACCATAGTTTGGACCCTGCTCTACAGGATACAAAGCAAGAAACAAAACATACACAAATAATAAAAATAATAATAATTATTATTATTATTATTATTATTATATTTCATAGCTGAAGTAATTGTAGACTTTCTACCAATAACAATTTTTGGTATTAGATAGTCAGATAGGTAGATGTGCAAGCACATACATGCATGTATTCTGCAAAAAAAAATAAACTGTGTAACTTCAGTGGATATATCGATATTATATGACTTGTCTAACTCGCATGCAACTTACATTGGGGTCCCTCTTCTCCCTTTGTTCGTGAATTGCATATAAGTTCTGCGTTTTAGATTCAAATCCTGCCGAATGCCAGACAAGTCAGTTCCTTCAAGCGTTCTTGCTTGCTGGGAAAAGAGTTTGTTTTTTCTTGTTACGATCGATGATGCACTGAATCGTTTCCAGACTACAAAATCATTTTTCTCTATTGGATTATAACAGTCGCTTTCTCGCTGGCCAGTAAGATGCAAGTTTACACTAATGTGTATACAATGTTCATCTGGTGTTTGAAATTTTCTTCTGCATCTTATAATCATCAATTCTGGCTACGATGATTCTCCCTTCATCAAATCAAATTGTCTATTAGTGAAACCTCACTATTCTTTCATTTTTACTTAACAAAGAAAAATGTTATGTTAATAATAATAATAATAATAATAATAATAATAATAATAATAATAATAATAATAAACCAGGCATGGCTCTTGTGGCTTCTAATTTTAATTGATTGGAGTGTTAGCATGTACATATTTTGTATTAATTAATTAAAATGGAAATAATAATATTAGCCATTTCCTTATAAAAGAACACTCAGCATTCACTGACCGAGCAACCAGTACTAATGTCGGCAGAAATTTATAAAATCTCTCTCTTAAACTAATTTTTCAGGAAAATAGATGGACAGAAGCTGTTATTGATCTTTCCAATATTGATTAGGTTTTCCTTCTGAACTGTTTATTTGAAATAGAATGTTAACATCTTGATTATGTCATTATTTTCTCTTCATTACACGTGATATATCCATCTTAGTTGTCGCTGTTCAAAGTTTTCAAGTTTCTGTTATATGATATAGTTCCTTGTTTGCGATTCTGTAGCGCCATTCCACAAGGTCTGAATGGGGGTGGTCTTCGCCAAGACCCACAGGCTTTACACGATCAAATCGATTTTTAACTATTGATCTTAGAAAGCGGTCGTATACAGCTGACAGTTCAGATATTTCAGGACAGGTTTGGCGCTATGCATGATATCCATATGAAAATCTCGGTCTGACGAGGATATTTAAGAACATAACTAGAGTTTCCAGGTTAATGTTTCGCGTTTGCAGCAATTTGCGGTGTTGAGCAAAATTATCGCCAGTGCAGCCTATTCTATGTTCAATTTACATATCTCCTACGCTAAATTTGTTATAAGTGATCCATATTCCGAAGTATTTGAAGTCACTGGTATTACCCCGTTCAGTAACACATATTTTCTTGTCAGTTGTATGACCTAAATCAATTAGGCACATCTCAAAGGGGTTGATGAACTATGCATCTCTATTCAAGAGCGAGAGTGGCTTACGGCCACAACACGTTGAAACACCGGTTCCCGTAATATCACCGAAGTTAAGAAACGTCGAGCCTGGCCAGTACCTAAATATGTGAACGCTTTGGAATACCAGGTAAGTTTGGATGTGCGGGTGGTGTAATGGATAATGCTTCCGAATTGTTAATCAGAAGGCCGAGTTTCAATTCCCGCTGGGTTCGTTATATTCACTTACGCACAAATACCCTTGGGAAAGGCATGAATCCACCCAATTATAGGTTAATTAGTAAAAAAAAAAAGACTTTCCTTCACTACATTCTGTAGGAGTTCATGTACTTTCCTATATGTGTCTGCTATCAACACTTATTTGTATATCTTCTACTGCTATGATTATGGTCGCCAATAATGAGCCCTTGTATTACTTATAATTCTCTCAGAATCACCTCACTCTATAGGTTGAATAAGTCCGGTGAGAAGACATCCTTATCTTACAGATCTTTATATATTTACTGAATTTTCTATCCATATGCAGGTGGATTGCTGCTAGTATAGGTTCTGGGTTATTCTAATATCCTTCCCCAATATGGTAAGGTTACCTAAGGTTTCCAAGAGTTCTTTGTAATGTACTTTATCAAACCCTTTTGCATAATCTATAAAACATAGGTATACATCCATTTGCATTTGTATCCCACAATATCTTTACTAAAATCTTTCTTTCCAGAGTATTTTGAGGCAATATTCATTCGCTCAGAGAAAGCAAAAAAAATTATCTTTGTCTAGTTATTCAGCAGACTTTCAGCGTATTTTGCATCCTATTAAAAAATCATCTCCCCCCCCCCCCAAGAGAGAGCAGAACGAACAAAGGGACATAACCGCTCACCTTATTCATACATTGACAGTCTCGAACGTTTTAATGAAACGAGAAAAGTTTTAAGAGACATAGTCTGAGCGAAAAAGCAATCACGCGAGTTATTTGCCATCAACCACTGCATGTTACCATACGAATGAAAGAGCAACGATAGCATCTTGCCCACCCGATGTACTTTGCACGTTCGTATACAGTTGCTCGCAGAGAGACAAATAAAAAGAGATGTATGAGATGAGGAAGCTATAACTGCAAGAGAGAAAAAAAGAAGGATAACAAACTATGCGCAGGTTGTAGGAGAGTTATAATTTTGAGTGAATAATTATAAACACCTTTAACATTTATATATACAAAAATAAAGAGCAAGACCTGGAAACAAAAAAAAACGAGTATTATTTATTATCTGGTTATCAAAGAATTAGACCGAACAAATTTGGGAATATAAAAATATTCCCAAGATTGTTCGGTCAATTAGACGTATTCTTTGTATTGCTTATATTGTTACCACGCGTCTCGGCCGATTCATTTTCCAGGCTTCTTCACGGTCAGCAAGATGGTTTCTCAAGCCTTTACGAATGAGTTCAACCTTCTCCGTATGTCTATCTATTTTGACCCAATAAACTGGGCTCAATACATACATACATATATATATATATATATATATATATATATATATATCCAGTGGCGACAGTCTGTTTCGTGCTTAAAAGCAATCGTCAGGCCAATCAATGATCAATCAATCGTCGGGCCAATCCTTAAATGTGACAGAAACATCAGTTCACTGGACGAAATCAATGCGGGACTTTAATAATATAAAACATTCATTCATCCCATGCACTCACTCAAGCACACACTCATTCAAACACAACAAATACGAAAATCACACCTGAAATGAAAGGCGCTCCGCATGCACCAGAGAACCTAACGAGGGGGGGATAGGGAATTAAACTAAAGAAAAACAGGGACAGAAATAAAATGGGCCAGTGAGCATACATCCCCTAGCTAAGAGCTCATCCGAACAATTAACATGAAAGTATTTATAGAAAAGGCATAGGCAACATTACGGCGGTGGGAAAGTGACTGAAGCCGAAAAGCCAGATCAGGGCCAATAATATTGCTGATTTCATCAAGGAGCTCTAGACTGGTTAATTGATTTGTTGTTTTACGGATTATCAACCATACTTTCATATTGTCATAATTTTGCGGCGAGATAATAATGATATAAGTCCTACTAATTAAATTATAGCTGGGGGAGAAGAGGTGGATTTATATTTTTCCCAAGAATAGTTGCGCGTAAGTGAACATAACGAACGCAACTGGAATTGGAACTCGAAGAGCCGAGTTCCAATTCCGAGCCGTTATCCATTACACCACCTGCACATCCAACCTTACAGCACATGGTATTCCCAAGCGGTTACCCATCGAGGTACCCAAGTTTCAAAGAAGGTAAGAAGACTGAGGCTTGGCTTAATATACCAGGATGCGATTCAAGTTTACTTTACCCGGTTTAGATGTGTACACACACACACACACACACACACACACACACACGCACACGCACACACACACACACACAAACACACACACACACACACAAACACACACAAACACACACACACACACACACAAGCGTGTGTGTGTGTGTGTGTGTGTGTGTGTGTGTGTGTGTGTGTGTGTGTGTGTGTGGCTGATTATTGCTATCATCAAGTGAAATATTATCCTTTATAATAATATCTCACAGTTTCAGAAGCGAAAAAAAATGTTTCGTGTTTCACTTTCTGTAAAAGAATTTTCTACTCCCGTTTTCCAATTTGTGAAAAGGTTTGCGTTCAGAAGAATAAAATCAGCAAGGAGAAATAAAAGAAAAAATATCTAACAAGCCACGTCGGGCTGTAAAATAATGTCGGCGATTTGAAGATAACTGATTACCAAGCAGTGAATGAATGCTGATGCGTGGACGAAGTGTCAAATCAATCAAAAGAACGGAAATTGAAATCTCTGATGAGCTGCACCACAAAGACCTGAGAGGAATACAAGGTCCGCGGGAATTGACGGGGAAAATACAGGAAAATTCACAGCCAAATGTAAATTGCGATAAATAACCGGAGAGCTAACGTTTAGCTTTCTATCTGAATAAAATCATTTGTAAATGTTAAGGTAGAATAATTCTCCTTGAATAGCTATCGGTTCAAATAGCTGAATGTTTGTGCTTGTGTGGGGTGGGAGGGGGTAGGAAACCACATGCAAAAAATCCAGCGGGTTCAATAAAGATGCGTTCTTTTGTATTCATTATTAATAGGGTTCTGAAAAGAAATGAAAATAAAATCAGAAAAAAATTAGAAAAGTTATAGTTATAAACAAAATTAGAAATGTATACACTTCTAACACATGTTAAAGATGATGAACAAAAATAAAAGTGAGTTTTTAAAAAAATGTCCGATTTCACTGAAATCGATCGTTAATTCTGGGACACACAGTATATATATATATATATATATATATATATATATATATATATATATATATATATTATATATACAGTGTAACCCGGATATAAGAGACCCGGATATAAGAGAAATCCGGATATAAGAGAGATTTTGTCTGGTCCCAAATTAGAGCCTGTGTTAATAAAACAAAATAGACCAAACCCAGATATAAGAGAAACCAGGATATAAGATACTTCTTCTCCGGTCCCGACAACTCTCTTATATCCGGGTTACACTGTATATATATATATCATTGAATACGACAGACAAGGTGCTTTGATTTAATTTTTATACAATTTCTCATGCGATCTAATAATTTTTTCTTTTCAGATGATAAATTATGCAGAAAACGGAAAGATAGGAAACCCAAAAAGGTAAGCCAGACTTTAGTCGACGTCAAAGTGTTGACAGCATGATTTACACGGATAGATTCCAGATAGGAAAAGTTGAAAAAATTTAAACTAAACTTTCTCTGACACCGCAGTTGGAAGAGGGGGTCAATGACCTCATTTCGCTCACAATGGGAAAAAGTTTGTATTTGAAAATTGACCACGTGACAAGAAAAAAAAAAAGAAACGAATAGTGAAACGAAAAAGTTAGTCTTGTGTCGGCCTTCGGGCCGGACGGATGTGTTTGCGAAAAATACAAGAGTCTTGTCCCGGCCTTCGGGCCGGACTGACGTGTTTGCAAAAAATGCTAGAGTCTTGTCCAGATGTCGGCCTGGACGGACGGACGCGGCTGCGATAAAAGTGAAAGTCTTGTCCAAGCCTCAGAGATAGACGGACTAAGTCTGCTATACACGCCAAAGAGCCTGTCCAAGTATTAAGACAGGAAGGGCGAGTCAGCGAAAGATTTGGTTGGATACGAAAAAGAGAATTCATCTTCGAATGGAATAGATGGACGCGTTTGCTATGAACGCAAAAGTTTTGGTTGGTTTTGCAGAAATGGAAAAGTTCCTCTTCGAACCTCCAACGGACGACCGAACGCAAGCGCGAGGAACGCGAAAGAAATGTTTGACTTCTGGGAAATAAACTACGACATACACAGAATGCCGCTACATTGGGACGAAAGAGAGATAGAAGACAGCTGAATTATCCGTCAACCAAGTCCTGAGACCAGACGCGTAAAGAAAAAGACAAGAAGAAAAGGTCTCAAAAGGAGATACTTATGGGAAAAGGAAAGAAAGGAAGAAAAGATCTCAAAGGAGAATGCTGCGATACCGAGACGAAGGAGAAGGAGAAGGAGAGAGAGAGAGAGAGAGAGAGAGACTCCAACTTAATCGTCACCCAAGCCCCTAAACAAAGGACGAAAAGAAAAACAAAGAAAAGACCACCTCAAACGAGAACGCTGCTACACCGAAACGAAGGAAAGAAAGAAAGAAGGAAGCAGTTTCAACTTAATCGTCACCCAAGCCCCTAGACAGGGCGAAAAGAAAGAGAAAGAGATAAAAAAGGGAGTAGATATAAGAGACATTAGTAGAAAAGAACTTTTATTACGAGATAAGTTTGTTGTTTTTCTTGTGATTCATTTTGTACTTCTTTCCCTGTTTGTA
Organism: Acanthosepion esculentum; assembly: GCA_964036315.1. Taxonomy (NCBI): domain Eukaryota; kingdom Metazoa; phylum Mollusca; class Cephalopoda; order Sepiida; family Sepiidae; genus Acanthosepion; species Acanthosepion esculentum. Next base: position 63,316,082 of record OZ038475.1, on the reverse strand, counting down.
CTTTCATGCAAGTATAACATGAGATCCTTTTTATTACGTGCTTCTTTCTACTTGTCTTAAAATTTTAAGGTTTTGTAAATTCGTGCAAGTATGGCAAAGGCCATACGTTGATTTGTGTTTTATCTTCATAAAAGGATGTTCCCCTCCCACTGTTTTGTCCACAATGTTTAAATGTTTATTCTTGACACATTGCCATTTTTGTTTTGCCCGTTTTTTCGTTTTTTTACCATGTTTTTACGTTTATTAATAAATTTATATTCCTTGTCTCCATTATTGTTTGTTGCCTATCGTGTTTGTTCCTTAATCGATTCTGCTCGACCGTGTCTGATCAATCGGAAAGAGACCCTTGAGAAAGAAATATATTTTACGAAAATTGAGTAAATGTTAAAAAAAAAAACCAGCTTACGATCCTCCTCTACATCCGCTATCGATAGGGTTGAAGGACGGGGGAGGGTCGTAAGAATATATATATATATATATATATATATATATATATATATATATATATATATAATAGCATCAGCTACATGCAAAAAAGGCTAAAAATTATGGAAACCTTATTAATAAGAACAAAAAAAAACACTTAATAATATCGTCTATGAACATGGACACGATATAATATATATAATCGATAGCGGATGTAGAGGAGGATCGTAAGCTGTTTTTTTTTTCAGTGTGCCAATGCGTACGACTCAACGTTACGCATTGTGACCCACTTTGCGACCAGTACTCCTATGATCAGACGTTCCTATTCATAGCAAATGGACGAATTTATGTTCAACATTTAGTATAAAGAAGTTCGGTCTTCTTTGTGCGCCACAATGTAAGATAAATTAGGAAAGAAAACGACACCGTGAACAAAATTTCTTAGCACCAGACTTAGCAATAAATTCAATATAATCTTTCCACTACATGTCAGCCGACAATGTTAGCCCAAGAAGGCTCAACGAGTCACTTTCATGGAGGTAAGTATAAATTATGCTGATGAGAAGCAGGAAAGGGTCTTTCAGGCGATTAATAGGGAATAGTTTCGTTTTGAAAACGATAAAATTAACAAGATATCACTTGCCTCGGTTAACAACAGACTGTAGGTCAATTTTTAGATCAGCTGCCAATTTGACCATTATCAGACTGATCAGGCTTACTATCGACACAGGTGTAAATGATTGTGTCATCAGTATGGATATCAAATTGAGAATTAATATTATCAAGAAGGCGATTAATGAAAATTAATAACAAAGTAGGTGTAAGGATAAAGACCTGGAGGGGGGACACCTGCATTACTCCAAAAATATCTAAAAGAGTGGCCGTTCCGGACAACTTTCATTTCGCGATTTGATAAGCAAGACTGAATCAGTTCAAAAATTCACCCGAAAATACCATAGCCTTTCAGCTTATGAAGAAGACCTGTATGCCAAACCCCATAAAACGCTTTTCAAGATGTTCAACAGAACAGCCCAAGTTTCACTAGTCTTACCTAGAGCTTGATAGACTTTTTCAGCAATAATTGTCAATACATAAGCGAGAAGCGAGAGCCATATTGCTTGTTTGAAATAAGGCCCTGCGATGTGAGACGCTTAACCAACACAGAATTGATTAGAGTCTCTAATAGTTTGCAAAAAGAATTAGAAGGTTAATAGGCCGCTAGTTCGAACGGTTCACCTCAATTCTTAAACAACAGAGGAGTATTTTAACAAGCGGAAAAGCAAGAGGCAGCGAGGCATTTAATATATCTTTATTTAATGGCTGCTGCTTAACGCATAGCTCTTAGTCAGAATTGAGAGCTCTGACTGATGGTTTAGCGTTTATATACATCACGCATATGATACGTTAAAAAAAAGATTCCCTTTCTCTGCTGCGCTAAAAGATTCCTGCGCGCCGATGGCTTATGGTAGATGTCTGTGACTGATGTCAAATCGGTCAAGCAATCGGATGTCTAACCACACTGATGAGCTGTGATACAGCGAAACAGTCTATCTGTGGATTGCTGATTGGGCACTGCGCAAAAAGGGATTTTTTAACGGCTGCTGCTGCTTAACGCATAGCTCTTCGTCAGAACTGAGCTCTCTGACTGCTGGTTTAGCGTTTATATGTTCATCACATATATAATACGTTTTCATTTCTCTGCTGTACTTAGGGGTAGAGTCTCTGATTGATGCCAAATCGGTCGAGTTTAGATCTCGGATTGAAGTAGTTGGATATCTATCCACACTGTGAGCTGTGATACTGCGAAACAGTATGTCTGTGGATTATATATATATATATATATATATATATATATATATATATATATATATAGAGAGAGAGAGAGAGAGAGAGAGAGAGAGAGAGAGAGAAAAGTTAGAAGACTTATAAATCTGTTCTTCAGGGGCAAGATAATTCAATTGAATTTATAACATTTTAAAAAGTGTTACATAAAAGTTGAGTTTTAACACTAATTCAATTTTAAATTTAAAGTCCCCTCCTAAAGACGCTATTTAAATAATTTGTATATTCCTTTTTTATATAAGTATTCAAGTGCATATATGACAGTTATATATTTAGGCAGCAAGCCTTCGTTTATGCATGTTTCATTAAAAACGACAGACAAGGTACTACGGTTAAACTTTTTATTTAATTTTTCTTGTGTATATACTAATAAGTATATCCCTCCGCCATCCATCAAACCATCCATACTAAAATATTATTACACGCATGCACAACTAAAGTTCCATTCTATGACCATAATGGCAACACTTACACCCAAACTAATGGTGTTAGTATGGGAAATCCACTCGGTCCATGTTTTTCCAACTATTACATGTCCCACGTAGAAAATACGATATTTACACAGGTCCGTAAACCGAAAATATATGTTCGCTCCGTAGATGATATTTTTATTTTAGCAAATAACATTAAAGAAATAGATACACTTAAGACCACATTTGAGAAAAACTCCGTCCTTAACTACCTATAAACTTAGTCAAAAAAAAAAAACTTCCATTCTTAGATGCCCTCGTCGAATACAGCAATAACACTTTCATTACATCATTATACAAAAAACCCACTAGCAAAAACTCGTGCAACCTTAACTTTAATGCCCACTTAGGTACAAAATAGCAGTAATAAAAAAATCTCCCTAAAAAGAGCACACCAGAATTCATCCTCTCGACTACTCTTCCTCAAAGAACTTAATAATGTCAAACAAACACTAATCAACAACGGCTTCCCTAACCACCTTATAGACCTCAAAGAAAGTAATAACGATAGTGAACACACAGTCAAAATTACACATTTATCAAAAAAAATAAATGCACATTAACTACAAACAAGACGAATCTTCACTAAGACATATTATAAAGAAACACACTACCCCAATTGACCCACATAAAAAAATCAAATTAATTATCTATTATAAAAAATTAAAGACGACTAACCTTATCCTCAAAAATAACAACACACCAGCTAAGTCAAAATTACAAAGAACGAACATTATTTATGAGTTCAAATGCCCCTTAGGAATTGTGTTCCTGATCAAACCGGACTTATAAATAATTACATTGGTTACACAACTACATGCTTATCCAGACGCCTTACGTTACACCTATCTGATCACAGCTCCATTAGAAACCATTTAAACACACACACAAACTCACCAGACTCCATTAGAAACATACGAGTAGAAAACACAAATATAATAACTTCATCCACCTGTAAAAAAAAAGATTAAAAATAATGGAAGCTTTAATAATACTCCCTCCGTTCCAAAATAGTTGTACCAAAACAATTTTCATGTTGTTCCAAAATAATTGTTCCAGTAGATAAAAAAAACACCAAAAAGAACAAAAAATATCATTTATTCCCATACTCAACAGTAAATGAGTAATATTAGTGAATTGTCATATAAATAAGTGTGAAATATATCGAAACTGATATACATAAACAAATTATTATTAAAAATAACTGGGGAAGGTTTAATTTAACAAAAGCAGTTTTTGTTGCAAATAGAAATGGATACTTCAAGTTTTCCTTCTCTTTCAAGCTTCTCTTTAGACATGTGCTGGAGTTTATAGTTGTTATCGCCGTCAAGTAAAATAACTTGTTCCATTGCTAACTACAAACATCTTTGATACAAATATTTGATAAAGGTTTCAAAATGTACTTAATGCATTTCACGGCTAATTACACTGATAATAACTCAAGTGAAGACAAAGATTTTTCTTTTATGGGCGCTATCTTAGCCATAGCAAAATTTAAGGAGGCCATAGAATCCTGTCTCATATCGGAGACAAAAGCATATGACTTTTTGGAGGCATCACAAAATAAATACAATTCCGCATGAATTGAACTGACAACTGGAAAATTTCAAAGAACTTAAATGTACAAGTTCCTTAGATAAATAATTACAAGTCTTTTGGCATTCTATTGGCATAATTTCATCCCAGGATAATTTTAATTTCCATAAGTCACTTAGAAGTATTCTCCCTTTAATTTTCAGTGGCAAGCACAAAGACTATGCGTCAAACACGCTAGAATTTTGCACCAGTATTTTTCTTTTGGTGTTGGCAGAGGAATCTAAAACTCTCATTGAAATTTCTAAAGTATCTTTGACGGTATTATACTTATATCCTAATTTATTTTGTAAATCACTACTATCTTCCACAATTTTTTTTATCGTCTTCTAGGTACTTCATTAATTCCTTGTAATTTGAGTTACACGAACGTAACTCAAAACTTCCATCTGCCATTCTTTTCACGGATTTTTTATATAAGTATAAGAATTCTTCAGGAGAATTAAATTATCAACATAAAAATCATCTCTTAACATAACAGTGCATAAATAATTAGCGTATTTGTTAATATGTTGTTGAATAACAAAATTCAATATAAAGGGACTTGCTATAAACCCAAAGATCAAAGTTGTATATCTATAGCAAACTAAATTTTTACTTTCTCTCAAGTACAAACAAATCTTATTTCTACTATTTTCATTTTTTAACTTGATCCTAAGGAAGGCCTTTCTAATATTGGCCAAGAAAGTATATTTCTTACTTCGAAATGACATTATCAAATGTAACATGTTTATCATCAAATTGACACCAGGGTAAACGGCTTCGTTTAACAATGATGCGCCACCAGTTTTAAGTGAACAATTAAATACTGGTTTATTTTTAGTGGTGGTCTATTCATCACTTTTAATTACAGGCCTATGAGGTAATCAAATATATTTCCCATAATCTTTAGGGGAAACGGGTATACATTCCACGATTCCCTCCTTTTCCTTCTCATGAAAAACAATGAAATAATCGTGAAGTCTTTCTTTTCTAAACTTTTAACAACCCTATCTAAAACCTTCAAAGCCACGGCATAATTGGAAGGAACTAACTTTAATTTATCCTTATACCAAAAAGCTCATTATAGTAAGTATCATTTTTTTTAAATTAATAGAGTTTTTGAATTGTTCTATTTGTTCTTTATCAAAATCACACAAGGCATCTTCGTTTTCTAATCCCAAAGATTCTAGACTAAATATTTTATCCAGCTTTCTTTCAATATCAGTCAGTTATGTGCCATGCGTGATACACGATTAGGCGATCATGTATCTTTCGATACATGACTGACGAGGCAGATTTTTTTCCGCAGTAGGTTGCCATTTCTTTCTGCAGTAGACCAGTTGCCATCCTTCAAACCTGTCACAAATAGCGTCGAAATAAACCACTTTTGGGGACAAAACAAAATTCACCTGAATGATTGAACAGAAAGAATTATTTATCGCCTTGCTTTAGGTGAAATGATTAAAAAACAAATAAGCTAGCCTGTAGTAAGAACTTTCATATAGACTTAATAGCAATTGTTTATTAATTATGTCATTTCAGCTTCCGAAAAGTTTCACAGAAAGGCTCTACTTTCAAATAGAGTTGGAAACATGTATAATTTAAATGCGCCGTTAGTAATTTTATAGAAAATCATTACATATATTATTTCTACAGAGTGAGAAAGAAAACTTTAAAATTTCAGCTACCTTTGAAATTCGCTTATTATATATAAATAATCTTATTAATACAGAAATATATTAATAAAATTCATAGAATATTAATTAAAAAATATATAAATAAGCTTATTAATACAGAAATATATTAATAAAATTCATAGAATATTAATTAAAAAATATATAAATAAGCTTATTAATACAGAAATATATTAATAAAATTCATAGAATATTAATTAAAAAATATATAAATAAGCTTATTAATACAGAAATATATTAATAAAATTCATAGAATATTAATTAAAAAATATATAAATAAGCTTATTAATACAGAAATATATTAATAAAATTCATAGAATATTAATTAAAAAATATATAAATAAGCTTATTAATACAGAAATATATTAATAAAATTCATAGAATATTAATTAAAAAATATATAAATAAGCTTATTAATACAGAAATATATTAATAAAATTCATAGAATATTAATTAAAAAATATATAAATAAGCTTATTAATACAGAAATATATTAATAAAATTCATAGAATATTAATTAAAAAATATATAAATAAGCTTATTAATACAGAAATATATTAATAAAATTCATAGAATATTAATTAAAAAATATATAAATAAGCTTATTAATACAGAAATATATTAATAAAATTCATAGAATATTAATTAAAAAATATATAAATAAGCTTATTAATACAGAAATATATTAATAAAATTCATAGAATATTAATTAAAAAATATATAAATAAGCTTATTAATACAGAAATATATTAATAAAATTCATAGAATATTAATTAAAAAATATATAAATAAGCTTATTAATACAGAAATATATTAATAAAATTCATAGAATATTAATTAAAAAATATATAAATAAGCTTATTAATACAGAAATATATTAATAAAATTCATAGAATATTAATTAAAAAATATATAAATAAGCTTATTAATACAGAAATATATTAATAAAATTCATAGAATATTAATTAAAAAATAGCTAATATCAAAAAATAATTTATTCAATACAATATCCATTACTTTCAATCACAGCCTTAACGTGGAATCAAAAAAACTGCGCAACTCTTAAAAACACACTTCCATAATAGAAGCCTTGAGCGCATGTTAAATCAGGAGGTTTTGTTAGTGGTCTGCTCTAAAATACCCCACAAAAGAAAGCTAATATAAGTGACTTTGAACAGGATACGGTCTTTAGTCTCAGGCAGGCATGTTAATAACATGGAGAATATTTTCTAGGCGTATATTGGTACCCGTGGTACTAATAAAATATCGATTAAATGGCGCAGCTTACTTGGGTATTGTGGCTGAACAAGTGCCTCAATTTATAACTGATGCATCCATTCTTTGGTGGCCACATTCAGCAGGAAAACGCAACGTGTCACAAATAAAATAAATAATAGTAGAGATTGATACATGGAAGGCAGCAATGAGTTTTCTGGATTAAAGTGCCCTTCAAGGTTACTCATTTTTGAGTAACTTTTGTATATGATGGGAAAGAAGATTCGAATCTTGGATAGGCTGCCAATCAAGCTAGAATTGCTGCGTACCTTGATAACACCATGGGCGCAAATTTCAAAAGAGTGCTTCCAGGACATCGCTAACTTCATGACAAGAAAAAGTTAGGCGATTTTAAAAGCAAAAGGAAGAGGGCCAATCAGGTGCTAGAAGAGTATACCTGCCAAAGTGACCGGTGAGTATATGATAGACGTGTCCTTGTCGACTTTATCTTGTATGCAAGAAATCAATTTGCTGATCGTTTCCTTTATAATGATGGCGTTGATGACTAAATTCGTCGCCAGCGTGCAGGTTCATGACTAGAAGCTTCCGCTTTCACCAAAACCTACCCCCAACAAGATTTTGCTAAGAAGTGACCAACACAGTTAATTTATCTTCTCTGCTGCACATAGGAAATGAGACATGCAGAATATCTTAGAAGTTTTGAAACTGCAACAGAGTGCCGTTGACTCTGTTATAATTTCGAGTGGCGCCTTCTGTAGCATGTCCGTCGTGCGTAGCCCTCTTCATCCGCTGGTTCAACCGTTGAGATCTGTTGTAATCGTCATCCGTTTGGGGTCTTTGGTGTTGGTCGCGCTTAGTCTGTGTCCTTGTCTTTAACTTTGCCGCCAAGGATGGCCCTAGATGGAATTTAGAACTCCCGACGACAGATGTTATCTTTAATAAAAATTGTCACATTTTTACATATTTTGGTGTTTCTCAAAGTTTCAACTGCGCGCACAAACTAAATGTATATCTGAACTGCAGTTGTTGTATTTTTTATTACTACTCTTTCGGAAGTGCGTTTTATGGAAGAGATCCCCAGTTTGCGTCACATCATCTTGTAGTGCTAGAGCTACGCCCAGTTGCGTCACGCCGAGATAGTCGAACATTTTAATGATGATAGGCCAAATTATTTTTGTAGAGGAAACGAATAATTTATCCCTAAATGTAAGTGATCGACTTACAATGTTTTCTGTGCCTTTTTTACGACAACCAAAGTTAACATTACGATGTGACTATCTGCTAACCGAGGCATTTACATTGTAAATTGACCACCCATTTCAATCACATCCACTGTAAAGGTAACTTTTCCGTAAAAACGAACGTTAAGTCCAGTAAAATATTTCAAAATACATGAAAAATATTGTTCCTCACCTCACTTGCTGTACGCTTGCTTCGCCCAATTTTAACCCTTATCTAACCACATGGACGATTTTTAAGTAAAAAACCAGTAAGGAGCGAGTGTAAAGTGAAAAACATACGACGAAAAGGAGAAATAACTACGAAATTCTACATGGACGCAAATATACACGCAGACGAGCGCGTGAGAACGCCCGCGTACACGCACACACAATGAAAGAAAAATCAAACTTGCACCAATGAAAAGTGCAAACGAAAAATATAAAGTCATCTGTGGATATTCTCTGACAAGTGGACAGTGTGAATGTCGGAATACTGAAGGTAACATCAATCAGCCAAGTGACAAATATTATATTTATATTAATTCTAAGATAGATAATGATGATGGGGAAAAAATGGCCGGTTCCTTGTAACGTTTCGCTAAGTGCCTAGGTTCTCTTGATATGCACGAGTCAGATCAGACCGAAAATGTTGTACTGCAGTCATGTGTACTGGGGCTGCCCACTCATCACTTCCCAGTTTTGATAGAGTTCAGTACGTTCTGCCTTTACAAGAACCAGATCAAACAAAAAAATATGCCGCTGCCATATCTGGGGTGGAGCTGCCCGGTCTTCAAATTCACGTCTTTATATACTCCAAATGCGTCTACGCGGCCTTGTGGGTGATGAATTATTTCCACCCTACAACCCCTTTCCCACAGACAAGCCTCTAGCTATTCTATTGCTATTTCCATGAAAAAGATTCAGACGAGCTACATTCCTTATTTCCACCAACTCTAACATTCACAGCTAAGCCTAGCCACGCCGCGTACAGCGAGGCGTATCACCCTCATTCCCGTCATAATCTATTTGTAAGTTCCACTCGAACAGCTTCGCCCCATGAATCCTTTCTTTGTAGAATCGACTGCAAAGAAGATGCTTTCCCGACGATTACAATCTTAGCCTGTTTGAGTCTGGAGTTAATTGTTTTTCCCACAGTTCCTCAAACTGCGCATGTTAACTCTTTCTACTCCCACAACAAGCTCTTTAGCCCTCCTTACTTCAGTAATCCTCTACCTCGAGTGACTTTTGGGCATTGTATTAGGTAAACACTAGCAAAAAGAAAAGAAAAATACACGCACTTATCGTATCGTCATTCGAAACCTTTTGAGAATCACTACTTAATGCTATTAGTCAAAGTAGTGATTCTCAAAAGGTTTTGAATGACGATAGAATAAGTGCGTGCATTTTTTTTCTTTTCTAATAATTAGTGTATTCAAAACCCGAAGAATTATTTAAAAGAACTGATTAGGTGGAATAATGTTTTTCATTACTATATAAAAGGACGGACGGAAGATAAAACGACATGAAAATGTATTTTTTTTTAAGTATTATGGAAGTTATTCTAAGGATTTTCCTTCAGTTTACTACAAAATGTTTGTAAAAGAAAAAAAAAAATTAAAATTCACCGAGTGATTTTTTTTCTAAGCTTTGAACTAATATGCACAAAATACAGTTTGGAAGTGAAAAAAAAAGGAAAGGAGAAAGAAAAGTAGCTGTGCATTTTTCAGAAATAACTGAAAAAAAAATAACTTCTACAAATATTTCCGAAATTAATTATCGATTTAAATTAAGAAATTAAGAGTTACTCCCCCTTGACCTCGAAAAAAGGGAAATAATTCTAATTAGGGGAAGTAACTCGAGATTCCTGATAAACGGCTTTTTGCCATATCACTCCAGAAAGTGCTTTTCATCTCGACTGGGTCAGCCTTATTTATTTCCCATGCCCATATATATATATAATTTTCTTCTTTCCCCCCTCTCCCTTAGCGAGATAGCCTCTTGCTTTTGTCCAAGGGCAGAATACAGCAGCTTCTCTTTTTCAATGGGTTGGACAGGTCCTACTAACATCAGTTATGTTTATTTTTGCTTTATTTTGATATTTAGCTCGTTTTGGGGTTCACCACTCCCCTTCCATGATCATTCACCCGAGTTGTATGTGTGTGTGTATATGTATATATATATATATATATATATATAAAAAATGTAAATAATATTTATCTCATTGGGATGCGTTTTTATAGACCCCACTCTCATACTTGAGAGGATGTGGCACTATGGTGTATGGAGGATTGATTAGTGATGAGTTTTTATGGTGAATGAGGAAATAATAACGAGTGAATGGGTCATGAATCCGATTAGCTAGGTATAAGATAGTGAAGACCAGCCTCAACCTATTCCCCCCCTTTTTGGCCTTGTGCCATAATTGTATGTATGTACAATAAATATCTATCACTCCGGAAAGTGAGCAGTCATGGCTTTCCACAATTTTCTATCCTATCCCTCCTGTTCCTGGTCTACCATTCATTGACACTAGTTCAAGTGGGTTACTGGCTGCTTTCCTCTGCCCTTCAATATAGCCTGTAAGTGTCAAATATGCCAAGACCTCTTTCTGATTAAATATAAGCATTCTTTTTGTTTCAGTTTTCCTTAAAACTTCCTTGTTATTCACATGTTCAGTCCATGATGAATGGCTGAGGATATTTTTTTTTTTAAGTAAATAAAACAAATAAAAAATACATAAATTTAAATACCATGACTCTTCAGGATGTAAGCAATCATGGCTCTCCTTGATTTTCAAAATAGCCATGACTTCTTTAGAAAAATTCATCCTGGGTATGACAAACTACATCCAGCAGCAAGGCCTCTGATCGGGAGATTTTGAGGAGCATGGAACCACCTTTTAATTGCTGTTGTTACCAGGTCCACCCTGACCTGGGTAGGTCGCATCTGTTAGTGTCCCAGCTATGGGCAAATAGTTAAAAATGCTAAGTATAAAAATACATTTTTATAGTAAAAATGGCAGCAATACATTTTCATATTTAAAAAAAAAAAAAAAAAAAAAAAAAAAAAAAAAAAATTACCAGCAATATATTTTTGAAAAAGAAATTACTAATGCTCCCAAGAAAATTAGATTTTGGCATTGAATGACTCATTGATACGCCACTAAACAAAACTTTAGGAAGATAGTGGACTAGCTTTGCCTGTTGCTGTCGCCATGTTTTTAAATTCAGAGTTTAAGATAAATTCTGAATTTAAACTGGTTGGTATGCAAGTTTTGAGAGCCGTCTACCCTATAGGTGCAGGAAGAAATACTCATACCTTCCATCAAAGGCAAAATGAATATAACAGCCCAAGGAAGAACTTAATCATTATTTACACTAATTATCATTTAAATTTGATTAAAAGGATCCAAAATATACAAATTGCATGATAAATATTCCCAATTTTTCATCCTTTCAGTAAAGATTTTAGAACATACAATGGCCATCTTATTAATGACACAAGTGGTTGGGGGGGGGGGGGTACTTTGTTAAAAGAAAAGAAAAAAATTGTACAAAAAGATGTTTTGACCTGGCATCTCAACTTCAATCACTTTCTCACCAACATGACATGGCTTCCCTGTCTTTTCTATAAATATTTTCATAGCAATTGTTCTAAGATTTCTTCCTTGGTGCCTTGACTGTATGAATTTACGCATGCTACTAGATTGGCAGCTAGGTCTCACCATTTTACTGTCATCCTAGCTAAATGCAACTGTTTTACTCTAATCATTTTTTCCTACCATGTTTTGTTTCCTCTGCCAATCTGTAAATATTTAAATGCAATCTTCCTAAAACCTCACCTTTTATTGTCTCCACCTCACTTAAGTCGTCTGTCTTCCACTCCCAGTAAACTCCATGCATCTTAATGACATTAAGACCTTGCTTTGGGCGCAAATGATTAATAAATAAATAAATAAAAAAAAATAAAAAAAAAATACAAGCACATAAAATTCCAAATTTCTATAAAATAAAAAAATTCTATGGGCGATAAGTTGAAATTAAGACCTTTTTCCAATTATGCAGACCATGTCCCTTCCATGAGAAATTTTATTCAGCATGAGCAAATCTGTGCAATTCAAATGTAAACCATTTATTGAACTTGGTCTTGCCAAACTAAATTGGTTTCACTACATTATGAACCTTATTGGTTTTATGGTCTCACCCACTACTATTCAGAGTATAAATGACTCAAATTTTTTTTCTGGGTGGACAACACAACAACCTTTCTACATAAACCAGATGTTCCCTGGTTCTTTGACCAGAAAAATTTTAGTTCATTTTCAGTGACCACCCAATTTTCATTACTAATAACGTATTGTAAGCAATGTATGTTTTTTTTTTTTCTATTTGCTGCTTGTGGAAATGGCATGTGAAGAAATTGACAGGAACTGTTTAAGAAACAAGATCCTTTAGAGTTTGCCTTTCAAATATTTTGGAAAAGACTTATCCGCCATGGATCATGACTTTCCACAGTGTGCCACACTAAGCAACACTGATCACCCAAAGTTTGGTCAGACTTTCCTTCCATATCATGAGCATTAAGTATTCAAGCCATTTTTCAATACATCCCAGAAATTTCAATTACTGGAGTGTCAGTGTCCTCATGTCAATTTAAGTAAAATTAAGTAACACACGGTAAATATTCCTTCATGTTACTGACAAAACCTTTCATGACAGTGACATTGTTCTGAGCTTACAAATGAGTGAAAAGCCTAATTAATTACAATCAAAAATTTTGAATCTAACTTCCATTTGCTACCATTTATAAAATGGCCTTCGAAAACAAGAACTTATGATAAAGTTGTCAAAGTAGTTGCCCCTCAAGGGGAAAAAGACTTGCACCTATTATAGATGCATGTTAACTGGAAAGAAAAAAATCATTTGACAGGTGCATAGAATATAAAAGTGAATAAGTTTTAAAATATTTATTACAATAATGAATACTTTATTTCATGAGAAGTTACATGGTTTAGTTCTTTGATTTTTTTTTTTTTTTTTTTTTTTTTTTAAATCTTGAATAAAAGAAAAGTCAATTCTGATTTCATCATTTTGGCAGTGTAAATTAGCAACACAAATACATTTGTACAATTTCCCACCCAAATCAGATTTTGGGTGGCCAACAAAATCGTTCAGTGTTCTGAAAGTTTATTCAAATCAACACGATTTGAAACAGTATTATGTCTGCATAGTCAACTATTTTTATTCAACTGGCCCAGGTTAAGTGAGTCAAGTAACCAAAATTTCAAGCTCCTTGAACAGAAGGAGCAGAAGGCAACAAGAGTTGCTACTTGTATGATGTTATGCAAGAGGTTCTGACAGTTTTGAAGTAAGGAGAAAAAAAATATTGGGGCAGGGAGAGGAACAAGCAGATTTGATGTCCCAGTGAGGTTTGACAAAAAATTAGTTGCCACTTAGTATTTATTGTCATGAATCCATCTTCTATTAGGCAGGATCTTTTTCTTTGGATTCTGGTGTTATGGAACGTCCTTTAACCACAGATTCTAAAAAAAAAAAAAAAAAAAAAATTTTTTTTAGACAAGGAGTCAGATATTAGAATTTTAATCAGCATTTCCCAATTACACTAGACTTCACTATGGAATAATGAACAGTTGTATCAAACCGTTAAAACTGCAAAGGGTTCTAATCTCATGTAAGTAGTTACCAAACATCCATGCAAATATGAGAACAGGTTAGCTAAATAATTAAAATTTAGAACAAAGGCATATGTAAATGGTTACACAAACCAAGTTTAACAGTAACAAAACAAGTTAATTCAGAATCACATTCAGGAAGTTTAGTTTTGTTTTTTTTTTTAAACACTAGACAATATTGATATTTGTCCCTAGTTAATAAAGGACAAAAATACCATTATTTAAGAAGTTCTAATAGATTTGTTAAAGTGTCACATTGTAGCAAGATTTGTTACTGAAAACAAAAACTTAGAATAAAGTAATTTCCAGTCCGATTGGTAATACTTGTATGCGATAGAATTGGCATTAAGTGTTCACCCATGGTTTCTCAAGGGAGAAAACTCATGTATACAAAATGACAGTTTCCCCACTTTTCAGAAAGTATTAATACTTCTATAAGCTTGAAGCCAGTTTTGAGTCACCATCTGTGGATATTGAGTACTCAAAAGTTGATAAAAGTACAGAAGTAAAGTTATCCTATTTGTCACAGCTTCCAATACACAAGTCTACAGAATATTACTTTAAACACTTGTTTATATAGGGAAGATTGTGCGTGTAAAAAAAAAAAAAAAAAAAAAAAAAAAAAAAAAAAAAAAAAAAAAATCCAATCTATAGAAATGTCAATATCAACCAACCATGTGGCCAAAGATTCACTGGTTGTACAATTCAGTATATTAAGCTTTCATTATTTGGATTCATACTTCAGGTTTTTCCTGCATTCCGCACACCCATGTAAACCTCTGAACAAGTATAGTTCATTTTATATAAAGAAAGAGAATTAGAATTAAAACAAAATTAAACATTTGCTTGGTTGAAAGGTACATAAGATTTTACTAACCAGTTTTGGCAATGTATGTGTCCACTAAGTATTCTTTGCACTGCATGGATGTGGCATCAAACTGGGCAGAACCACCATGCAGCACTAAATAGTCACCACAAACACCAACTGAATGTTGACCACGTGCACAAGGGATTTCCCCATTCACACTAGGTTGAAGCCACTGACCGGTACCTGAAAAGAATTGTATAATTTCAAAGTAAAGCAAACTGCTTCTTGCATGACACTTTTTTTTTTGCAACCTTAATCTTCAGGAGAAAGACAGGCCAATTAAGATAGCAAGCGAGTGGGGGAGATAGATTGAGTAAAGTTCTGGCAAATAGCCAAATTGAATTCAGTCATGCAAAACTTGTAACAGGCTTATCACCCTGAAACAAGATGGAAAAATGACAAATCGAAACTTTCTGCAAAATGGAATTAGGTACTCACCAATGTCAAGAACATGGATGTCTCCAAAATGGCCCTCAGAATCATTACGCCCTCCCATTACAACCATCCTGTTGCCAACAACAGTGGCAGAGTGGTAAGAGCGACAACCAGGCAAACGTCCAAGCAGTCCATCTAATTTGCGCCATTTTCGGGTATCTGACAAATAAGATTTTAAGTCTGAATTTTAGGAATCTAACAGTTATTCTAGCAAGATAATGAGACTAAAATATCTTACTACATTATCCAGAATTTAAGAGAAGGAATTCAATATTACAAGGAAATTGACACCTAAATTATAACTACCATGACAGCTCTTTACAAAAACTAATATGAATAAAGTGAAACACTGACTTACCTATATTGTATACATGTACATCATTCCGTCTCTTTTCACAATCACGTCCTCCAAAAATGAAGATATCCCTCTCATAGGCACACATGGTCATGGCAGCACGGGCACTTGGGATGGTTAGATTCATATGCATAGGTTGTGACCAAGTATTAGTTTCTGAGAGTGGGAGGGGGAGAGAAAAAGAAATTAGTCAAAATTGAAATAAAAATTCCTTCAGAAGTAAATTTTAGAAATAAATTAAATGTTAAGTAACTGTCTGAAATACAACCTGATATTTACCACCATAAATACTTCACTAATTATGAGAGTCTTGGAAGATACAGAGACTGTAGAAAGTAGGGCTTTTGATAATTTTACACTAACAGGATATTGATGGTAAGAGGGGCAGAGAAAACAGCAAATAACCTGTTTATTGAAATGGATGGCAAAAATGGAGGTGGGTAGAAAAAAAAAAATTGGCTAAGAGCTACAAAGAATAGGAAGTTATGATTGCCCAAAAAGATAGCACAGATAATATTCTAATCTGATCACTACTGAAAGAAGTTGTCCAGATTATATTCTAGAATTGTGTAATGATTATTGTATTTAACATTGGGAAAGCTGAAGACTAATAAATTGAGAAAGCATGGTTGCAGATTCAAAGTAGTGAATATTTACATTCAGACTATTGTCCTCATCGTTGTCACCATATTTATTACATTTCAGCCATTGTACACTCCGGCATTCTTCAGGTGGTTGGAATGTCAAATTGAACCCTTTATTTTGCTCACTGGGGTAGCCGGGTATTGAACTCTTTGGGTCCTGTCACTGGATCTAACTAACGCCTTTATCCACTGTGCCATGTGTTCTTGAGGACACATGGCACAGTGGATAAAGGCAATAAAGCAGTGGAGAACTTTCAGAGGGAAATTAACAGGAGATAACCGACATCCATTAAATATGGCACTAGAACAGTCTACCCCAGTGAGCGAAATAAAGGGTTCAGTTCAACATTCCAACCACCTGAAGGCCAGAGCATACAACAGCTGAAATGTTGTAATAAATATGGCGACAAAGATTAGGACAATAGCCCGAATAATGTAAATTCGGTATATAATACCTCATCTCAGAAATATAGACCGATATCAAAGTAGTAATATCATGGTTGTTATATTAACCATTCTACTTTCTGGGCATATTTGGTACCCTTCACCAAATCCCAAGGAAGATTAAATCATGTTTTGCAGACCTTACTACAGTGTCAGTCGTGTGCCATGTGTGATACACAGGCGATCATTATCTTTTGATACACGATTGACAAAGCAGATTTTTTTCCTGCAGTAGGTCGCCATTTCTACGGTAGACCAGTTGCCATCCAAAGCTACAGAATAGTGTCCATCCTGCTATTTACCCATAACTGAGGGTAAAGAGGATTCATACCTTTCCAAAGGGCATTAGCATGTAAACGAATGTAATGGATTTGACTGGGATTCAAATTCAGCTCTCCAATTCCTCAATCACAGCTGCTATCCATTACTCCACTGTGTCTCCTGTCCTTACTACAGTATAGCTTAATTTCCTCTTGCTTTGCTTTTAAATGAATTAAACTTGATCAAAAGATTTATACCTTACTAACAGGCCGTTTATAAAGGGGCACTCCAAAAGAAATGACATCCATTTATTTCCAAGATAGAGGAAGTGCAATAACTGTTGGAGAGAGCAAATTTGCTATCATTTCAGGAAATGTTAGCATAATCCAACAATACTACTTCATATGCACTTACATGCTAGATGTGTTCTGTCTAACCTGGTATACAAAAAACATTACCTTTTGAAACATTTTTATACATGTTATTAGAGTTATAACTGGTGCTAACAAACCTGTATCAAATACATAGAAGTCATCAAACCATTTAAATTCAACACCCTTTTGTTGAAGTTCAAGGTCTTCTTCATCTGAAGAGATTTCTTCCTCTTCAGAACCAGGTTCCTCTTCTACTTCCTCTTCCTGCAGAAGAAAAAAAAGTTAATTTAGTCAAATCAATGAAGGAGAAGCCCCCTTTAACTTTCAGAAGTCCTTTCCCACTTAAGTTACTTGCCAAGATTGAACTTAAAAAAAAAATAAAATAAAAATAATTTTTAAGTGTTCCAGTATGTACACACAATTTTAATTTCACATTGCAGACTTTGGGACAAAAAAAAAAAAAAAAAAAAAAAAAAAAAAAATGTACAAAGACCTGTATATTCAATAGATATAACTGATATTTGAATATACAATTTATGGTTATTTTTAGAGATGAATAAATTCTTGATTTTGAAGATCCAGATAATATAACAATTGTATTATCCACTAACAAATGACTAAGACCAAGAGGTTTTGTATTGAGTGCACCAGGTTTAGGATTATCTATACCAGGACTATCTACAGTATGAACCAAATCAAAACAGTACTACAACCAAAAAGTATGTGAATATTATAACATTCAATGTTTAATTTGCAAAACTGAGTGCACAAATTATACTAAATCAAATTTTAACCCGATTCTCTAACGAATTGTCTCCCTTGAGTCAAGTTTTGGTTTAATTGCCAACTTTTTGGATTATTCAAGATAGATTTTGCATGAGGGAACCCAGTTTGGATCATATTGCTACTCGATAGTAATAGTTAGGCTGGCCTCACTAAGCTTTACTCCACAACGGGTAATCCATTAAACCATGACAAGCCTAACAAGATTAATAGGAAAGAAATCTGCTTATGTCAAGATAAAATTTGTAATATAAAAAGGCAAAGAAAAAATTGTAATGGAATTTCTGACAGTTTGTACAGCTAATATTTATGATGGCATGGAAAAGTGACATTTTAAAATTTTATAGCACCTAGAGTGGTGGGGGTGCTTAAGTGCAAACTAGAGTAAGTGGTCTACTCTATACACAAGTGATAGAGTAAAATTAGATCTTGATTTTGCTAGGCAACTCTGGCCTGAAACAAAATTATGTCACAATCTTTTAGATGAAGACAAAAAAAATCCGAATTAAGTTTTTGCCATCTTATCCAAATTAAGATACTGACCACTGGAGAAGGAAAGAAAAGTCCTCCACTACCAAGCACCACCCTAAGACTCATCAAGTACATTCTAGAAGAGAATGTACAGGAATTTTACTTTCTTGATTTCTACAAAACTTAAGTGAAGCATTGTTTTAGAACAAAAGTTAATATTAAGATTACTTACCCCTTCTTTTACCACTTTTGGTCCAAATCCTCCAAAGTAATAGATACATTTGCCAACAGCTACAGAAGCCAGTTTATCTCTTGGACTGGGGGCATTACCAACTCCTTCAAGAGTTGACCATGTACTTGTTTCTGTAAAACAAATTTACAGGCTTAAAAATGATAGAACAGATTATTTCTGTCAGGGTAAGAAAATTAAACCAAGTTTTTAAATATGACTAATTTAATTTAGCAGTGCTTTTAAATATTTTAATTTTGTAAACGCATTTTTCTTATTGCAATAAACTAGTTAAATAGTTAAATGTAAAAGAAAAATTACAAAATTTTATTTGCTGATCCAAACACTCAGTCACCATAGTAACAGGATGGAATAATTTGGTAGTATAAGAATTTGACAGTGAAGAAATGTAGAAAAACTAAAAAATCTTGAAGTGACGTTTTAGCAAACAACTTAAACATGAAAATCCGTTCTAAATTAAAACTTTGGTACCCACCTGTGTCATAAACATGAAGATTATTTGACCAACCAGTTTCCTGGTTCAAACCACCAAATACATACAGCTTGTTTCCCACAGAAGACATAGTAGAACCAGATGAAGGGACTGGAGGTTTTCCTTTAGCCTCACATTGTGTCCACTTTTCATTGTCTGCATAAGAATCAATATCCAATTTAAATTTTAATTAATTTGCACATAATAAAAAATACTTTTCAAAGTTATTTATATTATACAAGAATTTAAAGTTATGACAGTATCTACATTGTTCCTAACTACTGGAGTTAGTTCATTGTAAACTTAAATTGCATAGGGTCATTAAAATGCTATTAGGCATGTTTAATTTAAATTTAGAAGATTTGTAATTATTAGCCGAACTTTGTAGTTATAGGTGCTATTTATAGTTACTGGATGAGTGTATATAAAAAGAAAATCGTTTTTGTAATTTAAAGAAAATAATCAAAGATGCTCCAATCTTAAACAGTTAAGTTGAAGGCTATAGCAAAGTTAAAACTGGTTTTAAAAGTCAACATCCAGCAGAGAACTGCTACCAATTCCTACATTACATACCAACTTATGTTAGTCACAAAGCATAAAGACCCATTTAACTATGTCAATGCATGATTTTGGTATCTAAATGTGCCAATGTTCAGTTTCTTAAATTATGACAGGCAAGGATAACTGGATACTTTACAAGATCATGAAACCAGTGATTACTACAAACTGCACTGAAAGATTGTCAAAAAAATACCCATGATGTATATAGTAGAATTGAGGTGGGGGAGCTCTTTGAGAATGAAAGTGAATCAATTGAAGAAAATTAGCAGAAAAGGCAAATTCCGTCAATTCTAGATGCCCATTTTAGTTACTTGGTAGCTCTAGCTTGGCTGGGAAGTTTAGCCATAGTCCCCCCCCCCCCGATACTGCAACTAGAGGAGCTTATTTGCCATGAAAGCAGAATGGCTTACTTGAAATGGAAAGCACAATTTTGAAAGACTTTTACAGATTTTTCAACTACCATTTAAATTTGTTATGTCTGTCTTCCCTAACTTGTCTGTCCAACAGGCATCAAAGGATAAAGTAATGTACACGACCTTACCTACTGTCTTACAGTTTACACTATTTAGGAACCAAGTTTTACAAAGTTGGCTAGATTAAAAATAAAGTTTTGGGGGGGGGGGGGCAAATCATCTTTAATCCATCATATTTTTCCTATCACAAGGTGGCGGAGGCATGAGAGAGTCCATGCCAGAATTGTATGTCACACACAAATTAGAATTTCAAAAATATTAATTTCAATAAAATTACCAAAACAATGTAGCTTTCTGTCTAGACTTTGTGGTGCTACTTTTGTGGGTTTTGCCACTTTCACTTTATTTAGGATTGTAAAATTCTTGGCAATCATTGTCACAGAATCTGGGAAATTCAGGGATTTAAAAAAAAAAATAAAAATAAAAAATCATCAAGCTAGAGTAATTTAGCCAATGAGTGGATATTCCAGCTAGTAAAATTTCATTTTCCTAGTTTTAATAACATTTATATAGTAACACTAAGTATTATAAAATAGAAGCCTATACTGAAAACAAAATTCCCTAAAATGGAATAAATGAAAGATTTGTCCTTCCAGTTTACCATTTATTCTGGTCTTTACAGAATTCTGCCCACACCACCCCAAGCACTTTTGGCAAACATTCTCTCCAGATATTTATCACAAATATCTAACTGGCTGAAATAAATTTCTTTAGCTGAAGGTTTGTTATAGAACTTCAGTAAGCTGCCAGTTACATATATGCAAGCTCTTAAGGAAAAGGAAGCTGTTCAGAATATGAATTTATTAACCTACTAACCAAAGTCAACCTTGCTTTTCAGTTAAGGAGGAAAGACCAAAAAGGTCTTGATAAATATTTTGAATCCTTTTAAGGAATGTTGAAATTTTGGCTAGTACAGGAAGTTTGGAAGTATTTTAGAACATTTCAGGATTTATGCACAAATGAAAATATTTTAGGGAGCCTTCATACATTTAACATCAATGTCAATTTTTGTAAATTGGGACATCCATACATTGAGAATTTAACATTTCCTCAACAAGCAAATTTGAAATTAGCCCACACCCCACCTAAGTCTCACAACATATTCCAGCCAATTTATATTTAATCTATTAGCTTGGAAAATGTTTCATTTTTAAAATTAGACTTTGGTCAGTTATCTAGTTTTTAAGCATTTTTCATAAAATTAAAAAGAAGCAACTTACCACAGTCAAAGCAAATAATTTCATTAATCGTCTCAACTTCATCTTTGCACTGAATGACCCCACCATAGATGTATAGTTTATTGCCAATAGTACAATAGGATTGACCTTCCCGAGCAGGAAAGGAACAGCAAGGTTTTACCTGAAGAGGAAAAAATGTTTATTCAGCATCAGGCTTTGATCAAAAATTTACTTTCCTCGAATTATGCACATATGAATCAGTTTTTTTGTCAGATAAAAATAAATTTGCAGAATAATTCGTTACTATAATTTACAAACAAATTCAGCCTTTGTCGGATCTTAATATTTTTGGCAAGAGAGGGGAGAGAAAAAACTTGCAAGGTATCCAACCTGACCACTAAGTTGAAAGTGTGCTTATTATGCAATCTTTTTTTCCTGGCATCAGAAAGTTTGAGCAGGTTTGAGAAACATTGATTTGGAAATTCTTGCAAAATAATTGTTAGAATCTTTCAGGAGTTATTCAGACAAAGTTATTTTTTTAAATGTTTTATGATTTTTTTGTTTGTTTAACATGTTACCCTCCTTCACTTTATTATGAAAGTTCAAGAAATTAGTTTTGCATTGCTAGCTTACCTTATTAGTTATTTAGTCCTGACTAATTGTCAAATAGGATCCCAGTTATTCTAAACTTTATAAAGTAAATAAATGTGAAATGAAACCGTACTAAAAAAAAAAAAAAAAAAAAAAAAAATACGGGTTTCTATCAAGTGTTGATGTGAAAGTCACGAAATAATTACACCAGTAAATTTTTGTATAATAGACTGAATGACCTCCCTTACACTTATTAAGCTTCGTAGTCAGAGTTCTTAGACTATGAAAGGATAGGTTTCTTTTATAAATAAAAAAATAAAAAAATAAAAAATTGGAAACCGTATAAAAAGCGACGAAACTAAAGTGCAATGAATGTAAAAGTGATTGGTTTTCAAGAATCAAAACAAGACGTTTTTCGGGCTCCCTAAGCTCATATTGGCATTAGTTTTTTTTACTTCACGTAGAAGCGAGTTTTTTTTACTTTTATCTCAATCTCTAACAGAAATTGATATTTCATTTCAAACAAACACTAGGACTCTTCAAATCCTTGTGGGCTCACATGAGCTATAGAGATGAAAGGTAGGGGATGTAATTCAATCCTAGGCATTAAAAGATTGTTCAGAGCGGTAACATCAGTTTTTAATTAGATTTTTTTTTTTTTTTTTTTTTTAAATGAGCATTTTTTTTGTACTTGACAGAGTGCTTACACGAAAACGGTGATATTTTTAAGCTAAGAATTTGTATTTAAATTAAATAAAATAAATGCACACTGAAGTACATTCTTTTTTCCTACCACAGTGAGCGGAGTTTAAAGTTCGCAGCTGCAATATTAGTTAACAAGTGCGCGTTGTTTCTAGAACTCTTTAGGTGGTTTAAAGTCTCGTATATACGAGACTTTTTCCGAGAGTTCCTAGATTGTCAATTTACAAGCAACACAGCTCTTCTAGTTTCCTCACCCTCCGAATAGCGAAGACGTGGGGAGAAAAAAAAAATTAGTATCCGAGTGGAGGTGAAGGATTCATCAAAACAAAATAAAATTACGGTAAATTCGCATTTCTGAAGTTCCATATTACAGTACCAAAATCCAAAGAGTTTGGTAACCGACTGACACTTAACGACCTTTGCAGTGCAGGAAGTTTGCTAACTTTCCAACTACTAACTGAATTTAAAAACTAAAATTGCAGGAGGAATAAAAATTAAATTAGTTAGATACAGGTTTAATTTATTATGTAATCCTTGTACTTGCTTTCAATGACAGCAAACTTAAGATAATGTTATGTACGGAAATTTTTTTTAATAGTCGCGCGTAAAAATAAAACAAAAGTTTACCGGCTTCATAGGCTATATTGCAAGCGAAATAAATTAGCGTACATTTCGATAATTTCATTAAGTTTTAAATGATATCAGAATACAAAAGCATACACATAAAAACTTCTTTTCTGTATAAGTTTACTACTTTTACTAGCTGTCAATTAATGGTGGTCAAAGTGATTTTATTTTTTAAAGTAATAAAAATAAATGCACTCACTTGCTTCCATGTGATATTCAGGTCGTTTTCGATAGGTGTACCTTCATTAACAAGACTAACTTCGTTGCCCATATTTAAGAAAATCCAGTGATAATCACTAAGTCCTTTGTGTGGCAAAACTGCTTGTTTGTACAGACTCACGTTACAGTTTGGGACATGCCGTTTCCCGCTCTAACATTTATATACGCTTTCCGCATTTTGTTTTTTTCTTTGTTGTTTGTTTTTTTGGCAAAGCATTCTGGGATTTAATATATTTTTATTTTATTTATTGCAATTTTTCAAATAAACGTTATTCTTCATAGCAAAATAATTACAGAATATTATTTTGATAGCATAAGTTTTCAATTTTAAATTAAAAAATAATTTGCACTTAATCGTCAGTTTTCGTATCTGAGTTCATTTACAACAATGTATATTGTAAGTAATCGACGATGCACTTAAAAAAAGTATGGTAGCTCAGTCAATCAATAATGTTTACTTCATTTTTGTCAACATTAATATTGTTAATGGCAATATGACGAAATTGTTTTTTAATATATCTTTTTTAATAAATGAATAATATTTGTGAATTTTATCCGTTATTCATTCACATCTACATTTATTTTAATAAGAAAAGCCACTGAAAAGTGGCAAAAAATGGTTTTGAAGCAATAGTACTGAATGAAAACGCATTTTACGTAGTTTTATATTCCAATATAACAATACCGTTTGGAATTTTTCATTTTTGAGAAAAAATTTAAAGAAGGCGGGAGCGAGCTGACACTGGGGGTGATTTCGTTTGTAATATTCTTCAGCTTATAATTCTAAACTGAGACCTGACTTTGTGTCCGTGATATTAACAGGGGATGTTCCATCTGCTTCTGCATATGTAAAAAAACTGGACCTTTTATGTCCGTCTTTATGTAGAAAATGTGTGTATAATTTTTAAAATGCAAAAGAAGTATTAAAATTTTCTTTTTCTTTATGAAAATAATAATAATATGGTGAGAGGTTGATGTTTTGCGTAATAGTTTTGTCAGAAAAACAAGAAAATGCAACTTTAACTTTTTTGTTCTTTTCAAGCTTCCGTAATTTAAAACGATGGACGTTATGGAGAAAACATTTTAAAAGAGACACAAAGTAAGGGTATCATTTATGAAGTGTCAAATAAATTGAATCAATCCCACTAAAAAATTCAAAAAAGTTTGTTTCCGGAAGAATTGAAGGTCATCTTCATTCAAAATGCATAAAAATAAAAATACTTATGAGAAATATTTTTCTTCTGTAGAAAAAGATATGACTTTTTTTTTTTTTTTTTAGTTTACCAAATAATCAATTTTGAAATAATTCGGGAAATAATTCTGTTTCTACGCAACTATTTAGTTAGTTTTGTTTGCTGTTGTGCTTTATTCCCGCTAATCAAGGAAGGAGATTTTATCACGAAGAAAAAGGAGGATCAAAAACAAAGTTAAGAATAAGATCAATCTTTAAACAAATAAATTTTGTAAAGCACACTCAAATTGCGAAATCCTGTCGCAGAAATTGCGCGCAACTCTGTGGAGCCTTTATAAATAAATTAGATTCTCACAGATCTACTTCTTAACGACGGTTTCTCCTGCAAAGGCGGACGTAATTTCGAATCCTGCCCAGCGTCGGAGTGGGGCATCTTTTTCTGAAATATTCATGCCGGCAAGATGAAACTAAAATAAATATACTCTCGGGGCGTCTACTCGAATATTAGGAATCAACTAAATATAATCTGCCGGATTAATAAATAAAAATACATTACTTCTTTGGAAGTATATGAACGCACACAGTTACACACACACGCACACGCACACACATATCAGCAGGCTTCGCCCGCTTGCCATCTCTTCGCAAAGTAAGATTGTAGTGGATCTGAGAAGGCTGCATGAATATTTTAGTGTTTCGCTGCAAATGAAACATGTAACATCCACAATCATAATTTTTTTTTAAAAATGCAGTAGGTAACGATATGCAATTATGACAAAAGAATAGGCTCGGAACAACAAATAAAATTTTTATGTACAGAATTATACAATTTGTGTTGTAATGACGTGTGCGTAAAATTGATCAGAGAATATTTAGGAGAAAAGGTTCTCGTTGCTGGTTTGGAATGTTAAATGCAGAAAGTTCTGAACATTGTTGGTTAAAAGTTCAGTGTATGAAAGTTTGAGAATAAAATTGTTATTAGAAATTTAAAATACTGTTGCAGTGTAAATTTTAAATTTACAATTTTTAAGTAAGTGAAAGTTGTCTCCCTTCAACTAGAAAAGTCAAGATTAATAAAAATTAAATTAGACAAAAATTTTCTGAGAAAGATATTCTAGTAGAAAAAGTTTTGTCACAATGAGTTGTTGAAAACGTTGGTGAATTGTGGTGTAGAGTATTTTTCCAAACCTTTCAGAAAAGAAGTACGTTCCAAAAGGCAATCTCTGATCAGCATAAAATTAAGTTCTCTCTCGGCGTCTCTCTTAGTATCTGTACATCTCAGTGCGTAGAAACTTGATTGCTGTTCGTATTTATAACTTTTTCGATAATTAAACTAAATTAAAATGATTAAATTTCACGGGAAATTCAGTAGACGCAAGAAATGCGTGGGTGAGATCGTATTTTTCTATTTTTTAACCGATAGAATTGTATGAGACATTCAAGTTAGGGGTAAATTAGAGAAAGAGTTTTTTTACAAGTAGGTTGAGCCTACTTTTGCACAAAAATCGACTGATTTGCGATGAAAGCTTCTAGAAGCTTACTGTGCATTTAATAACCAATCAGGTTTCAAGAAATGTTTGAAAATAAAAGAAGGGTTACTAAAAGATATATTCACTACTTGAAATCTTTAGAAGAAAAAGTTTAAATGAACATTTCATTCATAAATTGAGTTGTTATAATTAAGGAAAGTTTTATAAATAAGTGCCAACTTGTTGAAGGCCAAGTAAAATGCAAATTTCAAACATTTTTCTGCACTATATAAGACGATATTCCTAAACAACTATTTTTGATATGAAAATCAAAACAATCTTCGAAAAAAAGAACAGTAATGAAGAACAGTTAATTAATGAAATAAACTTTTTAAAAATCAATATGCAAATTAGTTAAACCTGAAGAGCGATATTGCCTAGAGGTTTGGCTAACTTTCCTCGGCTTTCGCCGACTAAAGCGGCTAGCTGCGAGGGTGAGATTGTAGGGGTGTAGTAGTATGTTGGCTAGGGTCACCATGATATAATCAATATCAAAGAAGGTTGTGTTCTTGTAAAACAACACCCTACATTAATTTATGAACAACAATACACGAGAGAAAAATAATCAAGCTCAGTGAACATTAATAATATTGTATTAACAATGGTATACAAATTTCAACAATAAGTATAAAGAAAGTTGCTTCCCTTTTTCCATTAATAAAAAGGGTAATTTTAGCTAATAAATGTTGAATACAAAATTGAATGTAATTTAACTACAAAGTTCAATTGAAGTCTTAGCTAAATAAAGAATAGTTCCACAGTGTTTTATCAGTGTAGAAAGATGTAATGTTCATGAGAGATATCAACAAGATTTAGTATGATTACTTGAATTAGTAATAATTAAGAATTAAAATGTCAATATAGCGCCGTGCCTTATTTTCCAAGAATTGAACTGCTACTCCGCTGGCAAACAGCGAGGGTCTTTATATAACAAGTTTTAGGCTCCGGATGGCTTGGCGCGAAAAATATAGAAAAGATAATAATATACGCGATTGGTCAGGAAATGGACCAATCCGTGATTTTAGAGAAAAATTTGAATTACCTGCGATGGTTAAATTGTCCTATAATAAGTATCATGTATTTATTAACCAATGATATTAAAGAAAGCGGAGGTGTGGCACAAGTAAGTGATTCCCACAAGATCACAGAGGGCGAAGTTCACTTGTCATTGAAGAAGGTCGGCAGAGGCAAGTCTCCGGGACTTGATGGTCTGCCCTACGAAATGTATTTGAGGCTGTCGCACATCTTTGTTCCGATTTTGACAGTGGTGTTCAACAACTGGTTCCGGCAGAGGTCCACCCCCAACCGGATTTCCAGGGGTGTGATCACACTGTTGAAAAAGGACAAGGGTGTTGGGCGGGATTCAGATGATTACAGGCCCATGTCTCTGCTAAACACAGAGTTAAAGATTTTTGCCAAGATTCTGACGGAGAGGTTGCAGTCAGTTGTCGCGAGCTTGTTGGGACCTGAGCAGACTTGTGCTGTGAGGGAACGAACGATTCAAAGCAACCTGCATCTGATCCGCACGATCATAGAGGGTGTAAAAGACGACGATGAGGCCGCGCTGATCAATTTGGATAAGTCCAAGGCATTTGACAGGGTCGACCATCAGTACCTGGCTGCAGTCCTGCAGGTCGCCGGATTCGAACCCGACTTCTGCAGGTGGATTAGCCTCCTGTATCGCCCCCCCCCCCCCAGTGCGGTGGTACAGGTGAACGGAAGGCGGTCGAGTGCTTTTGCGCTGTCTCGGTCGGTCTTACTTTATGCTTTGGCGTTGGAGCCTCTCCTTCGCCGGCTGAGGGACAGGGCGAGCAGTCCGACCCTACGCGGAATCGCCGTTCCTGGAGGGGCTCGAGCCAGGGTTTCTGCGTACGCCGATGACGTATTTGCTTTCGTGTCGTCCCGCAGTGACATTGAGGCGGTACTGAAGGCGCTTGACCGGTACGAGAAAGTGACAGGGGCCAAGATTAACCGCGACAAGTCGTCCGGCTTGCGGCTAGATGCCTGAAAGGAGGTCGATCTTCCGGAGCCCTTCGGTTGGACGGATGGTCCTGTCCGCATTCTTGAAGTGTGGTTTGGACCCGACCTCCAGCTGGAGAAAAATTGGTCTGAAGTACGAGCAAAGGTCGACGCTGCTGGTCAGACTTGGCGTCGACGGAGTTGTCCGTGGAGGACAGGGTGGAGGTGTTTGCTACATACATTTTCCAGATTGTCCTTTATCGATTGTCCGTACTTCCTCTTTGTGACGACCACAGGAAGCTGCTCGAGTGCTCACTATCCTTCATTTTATGGAGGGGACGCGGGAATCGGGTAGACAGTCGAGTCTGTGCACAACGTCCGTGTCATGGGGGGCTGAGAATGCCACACTTGGTGAGCCACAAACTCGCCTCGAGATTGGCTTTTCTACGCCGCGCATTGACAGGGGATTCGATTATGGATTATTGTTAGGGACGCGTTCCCTTGCCTTACTATCAGTCCCCGCCATCTCGCGGATCGAGCGCTGTCGTAGACCCCGGGATGAATCGGATTTACTTCACGAGTGTCGGAACGCTTTGACGATCATTCCTCGGTCCAGTGACCACCGCCCGAATGGTGATTTGGACTACGCGATAGGAGGAATCTTGCGAGGCAACTGTCTTTCTCATCAGGATCTAATCTGATTCTTTGAGCATCAGCTCAAGATGAAGATTAGAACTGATAGAAAACGCTTGCTTTCGACAGTCTTCAGTGAAAGGTGGGTGATTGAGGCGAGCTTGGTTCTTTTGAACGGGACTAACCTTGATTTATCTTCTAGGTCAACCTATGTCACATCGGGGTGGTTTCCTGTGGAGCACTCCCCTTGGTTAGGTTAGACAAGCTTTTGTGTACCTAGTTAATATGAGTAAATGTTGTTCCTGGCCTGTTCCCGGCTACATCTTTGGTTATGATCCAAGATGAGATTCCCAACCTCCCCAGTTTGTTTTTGGTCCCTTTTTATCTCGACTGGGTCAGCTTTATACTTTCCCACGGCCGTATAATCTTTTATCTTTCCCACTCCCTCAGCGAGAGAGTCTCTTGATTTTGTCCCACGGGCAGAATACAATGGCCTCTCTGTTTTGAGGGTTGGACGGGCCCTACTAACATCAGTTATGTTTAGTTGTTTTATGTTAATTTTAGTTTGTTATTGGGTTCATCTCCCTTCCCTCTCATTTTTCATCATAGAATTTTAAGTATTTATTATTATCATTAAATTTTTATGGTATGGGGCGCGTTTTGTAGGTCCCCACTTGTGAGGATGCGGTATTATGGTGCATGGAGGATTGATTGGTGATGGATGAATTCTAGTGGTGAATGGACAAATTGTAATGAGTGAATGGGTCGTGAATCGGATTAGGATAGTTAGTGAAGACCAGCCTCAGATTCATCCCCGCTTTTTCGGCTTTGTGCCATAATTGTATTTTTTTATACAATAAATAACGTTTCCCTTACTTTATGCTTTGGCGTTGGAGCCCTTCCTTCGCCAGCTAAGGGACAGGGCGTGCAGTCCGGCCTTACGCGGAATAGCCGTTTTCCCTGGTAGTGCTCGAACTAGGGTTTCTCGTACGCCGATGACGTATTCATCTTCGTGTCGTGCCGCAGCGTCGTTGAGGTGGTACAGAAGACGCTTGAACGGTATGAGAAGGTGACAGGGGCCAAGATTAACCACAACAAGTCTTCCGGCTTGCGGTTAGGTGCCTGGAAGGGGGTCGCGCTTCCGGGACCCTTCGGCTGGACTGATGGACCTGTCCGCATCCTTGAGGTGTGACTCGGGTCCGGACTCCGGCTGAAGAAGAATTGGTCAGAAGTACAGGCAAAGGTCGGAGCGTCGGTTCGGACTTGGCTTCGAAGGAGGTTGTCCTTAAAGGGTAGGGCTGAGGCGTGTGCCACGTACGTCTTGTCCCTTATCCTTTACCGCTTGGTTGTATTTCCTCTTTGCAGGAAGCGTATGGAGGCGATCGAGCGCTTGTTGACTGACCTCTTGTGGGGTGGTCGCAAGCATTGGGTCCGCAAAGAAGCCTGTTGTCAGCATCTGTGTCATGGGGGGCTGGGATTGCCACACCTGGCTAGTCATCGCCATGCCTCAAGGTTGGCTTTCCTACGCAGCGTTTTGATGGAGGACTCGATTTTGGCGCCGAATGTTAGGGATGTCTTCCCTAGCCTTACCATCACTCTCCCCATTTCTTGGGATAAGCGCCGCCGTCACGGTCGTGGAAGATTGTCGAGATCCTCAGCGAGTGTCGGTCGGCCTTGAAGGTCATTCCTCGGTCAAGTGACCTTTCTCGGCGTCGGAGACTATTGTATCATGAATTAGTGGAAGGGGTCGCGAAGGATCCTCTGTGTGATCGGCTCGGCTTGTCGGCATCGGAGTTGCGCTCTTTTTGATCTTGGGCGCCAGCAGCGGATTATCTCAGCAACCCTGAGTTTTCACTTAGCTGGCGATTGATTCGGAACGTGCTACCTCCCAATGACGTTCTCTTCAGATGGGGCGAGGCAGATTTGCCAGATTGTCATCGGTGTGACCTTGGTTTCAGAAGAAACGGCTTCGCATGCCTTCTACCATTGTCCTCAGGTGCACCCTTTCTGGGATTATGTCGGCGAGTTGACGGCTCGTATCGCTCCCAATCAGCTCGTGTCCATTGATCTCGCGTATACGTGTGACAATGTGTCGCCCTCGTACTCCGGGGTAAAACAGATGGTGTTTTTTTACGTTGCTATCCGTGGCAAGAATGGTGATATGGAAGTCGCAAGAGGACGGAATCTTGCGAAATGAGCGTTATTCGTATCACGATCTGATTGTTTTCTTTAAACATCAGCTGAGGGTGAAAATCAGATCTGGTCGAAAGCGTTTGATTTCGACAGATTTCAATGAAAGGTGGATAACTGAGGCGAGCCTGGTTCGTGTGGACGGGGCTAGCCTTGATTTTCTTTTTTAAGTCCCCTTAGCGCAACGGGGCGGTTCCCGCCCCCCCCCCGGTTATGTTAGACACTATTTTGTGTTCCTAGTTAATGTGAATAAGTCTTGTTCCCGGCCTGTTCCCGGTCTTTTCTTCTGTTATAATTCATGTCGAGATTCCCAACCACTCCATTTTTTTCTGTCCCCTTGTTTTTCATCTCGTCAGCCTTTGAATTTCCCATTCCGTTTTTTTCCCTCCCCATTCCATTAGTGAGTGTGCTTCTTGATTCTATCTATCGATAGAATACAGCGGCCGCTCTTATTATTTTGAGGGGTGGACGGTTCCTACTAACATTGTTTTGTTTTTATTTTGTCTTTGGTTGACAGTTTGAGTTTCTTTTATGGGTTCATATCCCTTTCCCAGCATTTCATGTGTCATGAAATTTATATATTTATATATATATATATATATATATATATGTATACGAACATTACAAATTTTTAATGCATGGGGTGTTTTGTAGGACCCTTGTGTATATGTGGTATCGTGGTGTGTGCAGATTTGAAAGGGGATGGATGAGTTCCTGTGGTGAATGTGTAATTGTAATGAATGAATGGGTCATGATTGCGGTTAACTAGGAATAGAATAGCTAGTGAGTGATCAGCCTTCTCCTCACTCCCACCTTCAGCCGTGTTCCACAATTTTGTAATTTTTACAAAATAAATACATTCCTCGGCTTTCGCCGACTGAAGCGGCTAGCTGCGAGGATGAGATCACAGAGAGCGAAGTTCACTTGGCATTGAAGAAGGTCGGTAGAGGCAAGTCTCCGGGACTTGATGGTCTTCCCTACGAAATGTACTTGAGGCTGTCGCACATCTTTGTTCTGATCTGATATAAAGCGTTTGATTTCGACAGATTTCAACGAAAGGTGGGTAACTGAGGTGAGCCTTGTTCGTGTGGACGGGGCTAGCCTTGATTTTCTTTTTTAAGTCCCCTTAACGCAAGGGGCGGTTTCCTGTTGACCTCCCGCCCTGGTTAAGTTAGACACTATTATGTTTTCCTAGTCAATGTGAATAAGTTTTATTCTCAGCCTGTTTCCCGACACTATCTTTTATTATGGCCAATGTTCAGATTCTCAACCTCCCCAGTTTATTTTTGTCCACCATTTTTTTGTCTTGACCGTGTCAACCTTTGATTTTCCCATTCCGTCGTTTATTTTTCACCTTCCCTACTCCATTAAGGAGTTTGCTTCTTGATTCTGTCTATCGGGAGAATACAGCAGCCACTCTTATTATTTTGAAGGGTGGACGGGTCCTAGTAATATTGTTTTGTTTTAGTTTTGTCTTTGTGTTGCATTTTTAGTTTGTTTTCTGTGTTAATCGCCCCACTCCCATCATTTTATGAATCATGAAATTTTTATATATTTTTGTAAAAACGAACTTTATAGCCTTTCAAATTTTTATGTCATGGGGTGTTTTGTAGGTCCCCTGGGGTATATGCGGTATTGTGGTATATGCAGGATGCAGGTGATGGATGTGTTCTTGTGGTGCATGTGTAAATTGTATTGAATAATTTGGTTGTGTGTCGGGTTAACTAGGACTAGGATAGTTAATGAAACCAGTCCCTCCCTATTTCTCCCTAGGCCTTGTGACACAATTTTGTATTGTTCAGAATAAATCTCAAATTACTATAAAGCAGTGTTCACACGTTTATCTATCATCTCTTAGTTGTGTCTCTGCTTTCGAGAAGAGTGTGATTCAGTTGCGGCTCCGTCAGAGGACAGAGGCGCAATCGGGGAAAATCACACTGTGAGATGCTCAGCCCTGGAGCGCAGATGGCCGAGGCTGCACCCTTTCATTGCACCAGACAGGCCCTCGCAACCAATAGTTGCGAGGGCTCGGGAAATTTTTATCCTTAGCCTGAGTGCACGCGCTCGGTTTCCCCACATTAAACCGACCATATGTCACAACCTGACTCCGTTTTCAAGTAAATACCTACTGTAAAGTAGAGCTGGGACTTTTTAATCTCAGAATTCGTAGGAGAATTGAGCTCAAATTTCTCACTTATTCATATATATTCCATAATATAGGTTTTACTTAATTAGCTATTATGTTTCTCTAACTCTTCAAATGTTGAATGAATAACAAATTCTAATTTCTATTTTCCCATCTTTACACTATATTAATTTTATCTTGTAAATTGTCCCCTGTTTTGACACCCATTAAATAAAAATAATTGTTTGTACGGAAAATAATGATCTACGTACATCAAATCGATTTTAAATTAAGTGGCACCAAAAGAATTATCGTTGAACTTTTAAAAGGTAAGCTTAAACATTAATTCAATACTTAAATGCAAGGGTCAGTTTTTGAGTTCTTCTGTAGTTTATTGATGCCTATTGCAACTACTCCTCCCTAGCTATTGTGATGATGGGCAAACCAAGAGTCCTCCACGGGAGCTAGCTTAAATGCTGCCCAGTGGGGCGGCTTTTAAGCTAGCTTAAAATTTTAACTAACTTAAAATTTTAAGCTAGCTGTAATTTTGGATACAAAAAAAAACAAGAGTTACTCCCCTTGAACCATGAAAGCAACGATAATGGCTAGTATAATATATTAACCTAGAATAATCTGCCAACTCTGAATCTGAGCTCAACGAAAATCGTTCCCTGCACCTAACATTTCTAGGGCTTTTGAATGAGCTATGAATCATTGAAATCGGACAAGTGGAAACGGATGAATTTCTTAGACACGCACAAACACAGGCACACATACACAATACCCTTATGTATAAGACAAGAGCGCGCGCGCGCAATCGTGCGTGCGTGCGTGCGTGTGTGTGTGTGTGAAAGAGAGAGAGAGTGTGATGTGCAAAACGTTTCCAGCTTTTTTATAAATAATAATTAACTAATATAAAAGAAATTAGTTTTCTCTAGTTTTTGTGCAAAATATAAACATTTAATTTGCAATAACGAAGTTTTTGTGTAAAATATAAGAACTTGGGGAATGAAGGCAATGTGAGAAGGGCGATCGTCTTCTCTTTTATCCTGAATATCAAACAAGGCTCGGAACTGTGAAGAGTTGTATTTGACTTCGTACCGATAACAGATTTTGAATGTCGGTAGACAGCAATAACAAAACGAAGACTTGAATAGAAAATGAATCGTTAATGTTTATTGACGCACGTAGGTATAAAGATGCGAATGTATGTAGAATGGTCAACCTCAAGTTAGCCTGACGTTTAGTGAGGGTGGCCGAATCTCCTCTTCGTGGGCACGATTACCGAACATGTCCGAACACAATGGTTGGGTGATGAAAAGAGAGCGATCATGTCCTTTCCAAGAGTCGGGTCATAAAATTCATCCTTGACTGGAAACCCTTTTTGATTTCTTTTTTCTTTTGCATTATGGGAAAATGAAATTCTTTATTTTTTTTAAATTATTTTCACTCTCCTACAGAACTACCTCGTGCAATTTGAAAGGTGCAAACATTTATTATACAGACACAAAACAATATAACAAAGTACAAATTTTACAAAAAAGGCTTACACAAAAAATTCCTTCCATGCGCCTTATTAAGGATAAAATTACAAAATTATAAAAAATAAATTATAAAAATAATTGACTCTAGAAAGATTCGTAATAAATTTGTTTTTCAAATCATGTAAGAAAAAACTTTGAGAAACTCAAGAAAAGCGTTGAAGTTCAGTTTTGGTCCCACGTGGTCCACTGGGACCATTAAATGATCCCTTTGCCTTTCTTTTCCCGCGAGATTCTCCGGGACGTTTTACGTTGTTGTGAAATGTCTTTCACCGGGGTAACTTTTAAGAATGCCGAAACTTTTTTGCCCTGATGGCGATTTCACGCTAGGAAACCTAAAACTTTTCTGCAGCCAGCTTTGTATGCTTCATATCTGATGTCCTCCGACAACTGACTCCCGTCACGCGTGATGGCCATCCCCTTCTGACGTCTAGCCACCTACTGCCTATTATTATTATTCTCTTGCAACTTCTATCTTGTGTACCTAAAGAGATATTATAATTATTTTTATTATGGAAAAATCCCCATATTCTCTCTTCGAAATAAAAAAATAATTGCTCAGATCTTCAACTTCGTAAATTGTAAAGACTTTAATATATGTACGAATATATTCTTTTAAATATTCTAATGGCATCTGAATTGACAGTATTGTAAGTATAGTTATTAACTTGGGTAATGGCATACTGTCTAATATAATTGATTATTTCACCAATAATGCAATAAATGGCGTTCACACCCAGATAAAAGCTGGGATTTTTATTGTTGATTTTAAAAGGAAGAAAATCTCTCGATCGACCCTACTTTACTGTCCTCTAACTTGGCTATGCAATGAATTAAGCTATGTTATATATATATATATATATATATATATATATATATATATATATATATATATATATATATATATATATATATATATATATAACTTAGCTTAATCCATATATATATACGATAAAATAAAGTTTTAAGGTATGTTGTATTTATGGATTAGAGTGCTCAATATCAGAGTGTGTATGTAAATATAAATAACTCTTAATGTTACAATGGGTAGTTTTAATGGGGCAGAAACCCATGAGCTTATACGTATACATTTTCTACATGTACTAAGTTGACATAAAAACAAATATAAAATCAGTAGATTTCTTAAATGTCACACTCAACCTCAGAAAATTTACATACACACATTTTCCACCCACCCACCAACAATAATTAAGCAGATCCAACAAACAGCCGCAGGTTATCTGACAATTCTTCCAGCGAAGCCATCTTCAACGAAGAAAAAAAAAAAGAAACAGCCCTAAAAGATAATGGATTTTCGGCAACGCTCACATGCACACTATACAGTGCAAAAATCCAACAGGAAAGGAAAACTCCTATGGTCCAACCTACTGTACAGCAAAAACAAATATATTGCATATTTTATTAGATAATTTAGTGGACAAAACAAACTCATAAACAAATACTTCCTCCAACAAACACTCTTCACAAGATATTCAACAGATACACAGTAAGAATGAGTTCCACCGAAAAGATGATACAAATAATAACAAAAGCACAACAGAAAATTAACCAACAAACCAAGCGCCTGAACCAAACTCACCTGTAACTATAGAGAAAATAACGATTACATCTTAAAGGGCAATTGCTTTCAAAACAATATACAAGGTAACCAAAAAAGTTCTCTTCATTTTTAAAGGCAAAAAAGAAAACACTTCACAGTATGTGTAACTTATATTTAGTCTTCGAAGTAATCGCCATCGGCATCCAGCACCTTCTGTCAACGTGTCTCCAGCTGTTCAATGCCCTTGCGGTAGAACTCGGGGGTGGGGGGTTGACGCAAAGAAGTCCGTGAGGGCTTTGCGCAAGTCTGCTTCATTGGTGAAGGATTTGCCACGAAGATGATTATCCAGGGAGTGGAAGAGGTGGTGATCGGATGGCGCAAGGTCAGGTGAATAAGGTGGATGGCACAAAGTCTCCTACCCAAGTTGCTGTATGGTATCGCTGACCACTCGTGCGACATGCCGCCTGGCGTTGTCACAGAGGAAAAGCACACCTTTGCGATTCACCAGTGCTGGCTCCTTCTGGCGCAATGCCTGTTGCACACATTTCAATTGCTGTGAGTATAGGTCTCCAGTGACCATTTGGCCCATTGGTAGCCGTTCATAATGAACTACTTGACGACCTGTCCACCAGACACAAAGCATAATCTTGCGTGGGTGCATAGGTGGTCTTGCGGTGTGAGGGACAGCACCCTGAGGAGACAACGAATGTCTGGAACGCTTGGGAGTTTCGTACAGAACCCACTTTTCATCACTGGTAAGCACTCGATTGAATAAGGATGCGGTATGGTGGTGAGAAAGCAGCGATACTTGTTGTTCCTTGTGGACCTCAAACAGCGTTTGCGGAACCCACTTGCTCAGTTTGTACGTCTTACCTAGGCGGTGCAGGTGAAGTCTAACTGTTTCATCGGAAACGTTGAACTGTCTTGCAAGTTCACCACACGTTAGACTACTGTCCTCTTCAATGGCCGCCTCAGGACTCCGTCATTCAAGACCTGTGGTCGTCCACTGCGAGGTTCATCATGGAGAGACAAATCTCCAGACTTGAATTTTCGAAACCAACGCCTTGCAGTACATTCATCTACAGCACTATCCCCAAACGCTTGACATATGCGGCGGCGACTTGATGCAGCTGCTGATAAGCCCCCGAACGAGATCTCTAGACACTTCCATCCTTCTCACAGCTGTCCGACTTATAACTGATGGCCGGGCACGGTGCGCGTGTTTTTTATAATGTCTGATGCTCCTACTTCCGGCTGTCCGAATTTGAAAACAATTGCTACACGCATTTCGTATATATTTCAACTTCATTCAATGACTAATCAAAAAACGGACAGAACTTTTTTGGTTACCTTGTAATATACCAAGCCACTATAAAATCAGCAAATAACGAAGAAAAATATACAAACAAGTAACGGAAGGACCCTGTAAACAAAGAAATTACGCAGATAAAACATTCTTTACAAATACTAAATACGTACACAGCACAATGTTTAATAAACATATCTCGGAAATTAAAAACAAAAACAAATTACACCAAAAATAGTGGAAAATAAGGAAAACAGCATCATCGTACAACAATAAATAGAAAATCTGTAAACGTTGTTTGGGAGAGAAAACTATAATCACGTTTCTAGACGAACACAAATTCCTCATTTCAAAATGCAGACACAAAAACAATTTTTTTATGTTATTTAAATATCGAAAACCAAAAACGAATACCTTGTAAGATACCACCATGAAAAAAGCAAATATATGCACTATATACAATACAGATAGTGGAACATATTTTAGATAAAGTCATTACATTAAACTGAACAAATAAGATAACCAATCCCCGATAAAAATATAAATAATATACAAATAAAATAAATAATAAACAAACTACGGATGAACATGTAAATGTAATAATAATAATGAACAACAAATAATTAAGTAATCAATAATAAGTAATGTGTGAAATATTAACAAACAACATTACAAAATAGCTTCAAATAGCCGCATTCGGATCCACAATTATTTCTACTCAGTAGCCTCCATAATTTGAAACATAACCATTACTGCCCACTCAATAATCGTAAGGATAATACAACAGACCTTATTACCCATAATGCACCACTGACCAGCATATATAAATGGTCGAGCCAAAACACAATATACATGGCCCGAAGATTGCTTTCGAGCATGAAACAGACTGTCGTCGCTTGATGTTGACCTCCGTATCCACTTTTGTCATATATATATATATATATATGTGTGTGTGTGTGTGTGTGTGTGTTTCCGTTAAAACAACGCTTAGAGTAACGAGAAATAATGTCGGATTGAAATAAAATCCATTACTTCCTTAGAAATTACTTTGTTTATGTTTCGCATATGAAACTAAAAAGTCAGCAGATATGGACTTTCGAGCTGTGGTCTTTCGACAGGATCTGAAGGAGATGTGTATTTTTAAAATGGTAAGTTAGCCTTGCTGGGCTCTGAAGATCTCCCAGGCTCGCAGGACCAGACGGTGATTCCCCCCTCCAAATAGGATGCAAGTTCAAACCCTGGAGGAGAAAGCTATTTTTGTTGTTAAGTCTCTCGAATGCGCAAGCCGGTAGACAACATTCACATACACTCATACACACACATATGTGTGTGTTTGTTAGTTTGTGTGTATATATGTATCACAGTTCATGTATAATGGATTCGAGCCACAATTGGTTACGCATATGCCCCCTATCCTTAGGTAATACCTATACACTTGAGTAGACACGAAGAGTAGAAACAGAGAGTTACCACTTTCATAGCTTAAAACATAATGACATATTTCGGGTTTACGCCATAGGCTCCACGCATAACTTCCGGATGAAGTTGATTAAATACAATCCTAAATAAATATATGTTGACCAATAAGAAATGAGCGCATCTGAAATAATCAACAACTTAATCGGAGCCTCTTTCAACTTCGCTAACAATATAAGTAGACTCCTGTCTAAAAGTGGAGTAGGTTTTCACTTCCTCTCTTGTCGAACTCTCTGCCTTCAGGCGGAGATGAACCCAGACGTGGCTCTGCCGACGGGCACAGTCTCGTTTGGGGAGGTAGACAAACCCGACTCCGTGTATACGGGGTCTACGGACATTTTTCCCCCGAGTCGACGGTTTCGGGACGCCCCACGTCAAAAACTGACCTTGTGCCACATCTTATCTTGTGAGGAGGTTGGTAAATAGAGAGGAGATTCCAACAGGAGACACACAGAGAAGACACAGAGAGACGAACACTTACAACTGTGAGTGGATACAGGAAAGGCGTCCCGGCTTCAACAACCACTACCACTCCTCACACCTTTCTCGTTATTTTTCACCCCCCTTACTTCTCTCATACATTCTGCCTCCATTTTTCTTATTCACTGAACATATTACCAAATGACACTTAGCATCCCTCAAAAACACTTAAGCACTTTTACAAATTCTTGTATTCATTGAATTATATATTAAAAAAAAATTAATTGAATGAAAAACCAAAATACTCATCATTATGAAGAATGTTCGGCTCCTCATTTGCGAAAAAAAATGACCTATTTCCCCATCGCACATGTGATACAAAATGGATCCTATATGGCAACTGACAACTTCTGGACAATCGTTGAATCGAAAGGAAACTCCTAAAGATTTTCCAAAGCCGAAATTCTACCAAAATAAAATTATGGTGACTGTTTGGTGAAACAGACGAGAAACATTGCCAAGAAAATGATCAAATGCATCGGAAATGTCAGAATATGTAATGAGTACTAGTCAAGAGAAAAGTTCCAAACTTTTTGCACGATCATGCTCGGCCACAGGTTGCAGGATGAATGTTACAGAAATTGAACGAATTGGGGTATAAAACTTTGCCTCAACCGTACTCACCTGTCCTCTTGCCAATTGATAATCACCTTTTCAAACATTTGGACTTCTTATAAGGAAAGGTTTTTAACGATTCAATTACTGTTCAAAATACCTTCGATGATTTTGTTGCCTCCTAAACGTTTAACTTAATGGAATAATTACACTTGTATCTTAATTAAAATGTTCTACAAAACATCTGTGACTTCCCTTGTGATTATTTCACAATGCAAATAAATTAATTTATAACAATTTAAAAATATTTACAAATCAGTACAATTGCTTTTTACTTTCTTTTTTCCATCTATGTGCCGGAATATTTTTGTCAGAAATAAAACTATTTTCTTAATAAAAAAGAAAAGAAGAAAAAAAAACATATCGTTAAAAAATCTGTTTTCATACAAATTTTAAAGTATATTATTATCAAATTGATCTGTAACTTTTTGGGGTACTAGAGTTATCTCCCTTGCACTCGTGACGTCTGTTCCATTTTTTAGAGGTAAAAAAATGTTCTCCTTGATGCTGGAAACACAAAGTGGCAGTGTCTTTGTTATGAACTAAACTATAATGGACTATCCCAAAGTGTTGAAGTCGAGTGATGAAAGCCCAACCTGTGAAAGCAGAGTAAAACAATAATTGACAAAAAAAAAAAAAAAAGAATTACAGTACTTCTACTGGCATGGGTGAAGTCATATCCTCCCCTCCACATATAAACAGTGGAACGGTGATATACACTGTTCAACTGTCAAACTCTCCGCCTAGGACAGGCCCTGAAACCGTTTAGGCAGGTTCAAAGGGAATATTTTTGGCCGAGTCTACGGGCTCGGAGAACCCACGATAAACTCGGCCTTGTGCCACATAAGACCCATGTGTGTGTGGGGGGCGTTAAATATAACAGTGATAGCGGTTTTCTAGATCCCGCATTCACAAAGTATAAGTGTTTTTTTTTTCATTATATATTTTACAATACATTCATGGGAATACATTTTACTCACTTTCGGTAAGTATAAACTAGATTTAAAGTTATAAAAGGTAAGAACAGTGTACAATTCATACGATCGTACGTAAACCAATGTTTGTTTTATGGCATATCAACCTCCATGGGTTATTTAATGTCAAAATTTTTATTTCTGATAATATTTCTTTCTTCAAAAATGTATAGCTGGAAATCTTTTTTTTTTTTTTAAATGTATTGCTGGTAATAAATATTTTTTACAAAGTATTTCTGGTATTAAAACCTATTTTTACAGTTACATAGTGATTTGACCCCAGTTTAGCCATAGTTGGGACCCTAACAGATGCTACCACCCCGGGTCAGGGTGGACCTGGGAACACCAGCAATTAAGAGGTGGTTCCACGCTCCTCAAAACATCCTGATCAGAGACCTTGTTGCCGGACGTAGTTTATCGTCGTACCCAGGACGCTGGTGTAGTTTATCACCATACCCAGGATGGATAAACTAATATGAAACTTTAAACAAATAATTTTCTACTAAAGCAACAGTTTAATTTGCAAGCTAATCTGAGTAATTGAAACTGTGGGATATCACGCTATCTCCACCTTCAATTTGACTTCTCACTTTCGGCCGGTAATAGTAGTAAACCGTTGTTCTTAGCCGAAGATGAGGAAGGTAACAAGCTGCTGCTGCTGATATTATTTTTCGCGCGCTTTTGCTCTGACGTCACGACAAGAAGTATTTTTTTTCAAAATTAGTCGCCCCGGCTCGTTTATCTCTCGCCGGTCAACCATATATACCGACAGGGATATTTTACCGG
Source organism: Acanthosepion esculentum (assembly GCA_964036315.1). Classification (NCBI taxonomy): domain Eukaryota; kingdom Metazoa; phylum Mollusca; class Cephalopoda; order Sepiida; family Sepiidae; genus Acanthosepion; species Acanthosepion esculentum. The sequence continues at coordinate 63,273,852 of OZ038475.1, read as the reverse complement.
CAAACATTGCCTAGACCTCGTGGCTCGTCGCTGTACCTTAACACATACGACACTGTCGTCACATTGCCTTTTGCGATGACGGATTTTTCGTCCCGAGGCGAACATCTTTTTCGAGCCGCCTACTTCCAGGAACTTTCGAAACCTTCGACATGAAGAACAAAGCATTTTTCACATTCTTCGAACTCTGTCCTTTCAGAACCAGTTACCTTAAAAAGAATTACATTACACTCACAATTATAAACTCTCGCAGTGAGTATTTTTCTTTGCCGTGTATGTTTATTATTCATTATAACTGACCTTCTGAACTTTCTTCCTGAGGAACTTTTCCCGCCTTGGCCATCTTGAATTGCATTTTTGGCGCGGAACTTTATCTACCTTTTTATCAACTACCATATTTCCAGTAACTTACTGAAGGTCTCCACTGAAGACAATCTACTTGGCCTCTTTTTTCAACTACATTTCCAGTTCATTTACTGAAGGTCTTCACTGAAGACAATTTACTTGTTAAACTCTAATAAAATTTATGTTTGTTCTTTACCTTTCGTTGTTTTGCCTGTCTACTTCTTTTTACCTTGTACGTTTGTACAGTGGAAAGAACACGTCTTTATATTTTATTTATTTTTACTTTGTTTGTGGATCCGGTAGTAGTGTGTAGTGTCTGGCACAAGGACTTATTTTCGTAGGCCAGATCTGCACCGCTATCGGGTCCGCAACAAAACTATTTTTGTCGTACAAGCATGATCTTTATATATAAAAAAATAAATGAATGAACATGTGAATGTAATAATAATAAACAACAAATAATTAAGTAATCAATAAGTAATGTGTGAAATATTAACAAACATTACAAAATAGCTTCAAATAGCCGCATTCGGATCCACAATTATTTCTACTCAGTAGCCTCCATAATTTGAAACATAACCATTACTGCCCACTCAATAATCGTAAGGATAATACAACAGACCTTATTACCATTGACCAGCATATATAAATGGTCGAGCCAAAACACAACATACATGGCCTGAAGATTGCTTTCAAACATGGGGGGGGAGTAAAAGGCAATTGTACTGATTGTCACGCAATAATAATAGTAAAATATAACACTTGGACATTTGTTTAAATTTTGGAAACCTAAAACCTATCTAAGGACATACAACCTTATGGGGTTTGATATCTGGGGAACTTTGATCCTTATTGGGCGCTCCACGCTTTCAGCCTTATGCCACATCTAAGCTATGGTTAATAAACCGTTATAAGGATGCATTATGTCATATAGAAATAATGTCTGGGGCGCTTCTATCCCCATTGGGCGTTCCACGCTTTCGGCCTTATGCCACATTTAAGCTACGCTTAGTAAATCGCTATAAGGACGCATTACTTTATGGGGTGTTATAACTGAGGCACTTGGCGGATTCAGTGTCAGTGACATTTTGAAGTGGTGTAATGATGAGCAAACATGTCTCAATAGATCAATTATGACGGAGTAGAGTGTTGGATCCTCACCCGGTGCGCCATTCTTTCGGCCTTGTACTACATCTAAGCTACATTTAGTAAATCGCTGTAGAAATTGTGAGTTTCCTCCGTTATTTTCACTGACGACTCTGTGCAATGGGTGTCGGTGTCGTCTTGTAACGGATCTTCAGTAACCAAACTTCAATTTTATTTTCAGGTCATGATTGTAAAACCCAGTACAACGTGATAACGCCGTATGAAATAAACCTAGCATGTTTTCCCCCCTCCCTAACTACATTTTACTCTATTCTGACCGGTTTATAAGGCCCGAAAAGTAAAGATATTTTCTTTTAAATTAATGCATTGTGAGTGTTTATTTTATCTTTTTTCTTCATATTTCAAGTTAAAACTGGAAAGCTGATGATTATCATTTTTAGAGTTCAAGTTTGGATCGGTAAACATTTTGATATATTTATTAGATTCATTTTCTAGTGCTTATCAACCTTTTGCAGGTTATTTAAATTTAGAAATTATTTTTAGATTGTATGTAAGATCTTTTGAGATAATGATTTTTTTTTTTAGTGATTCAAATTTTACTTATTTTTACTAACCGATAGCTGGGGTGGGGAGAGAGGTAGATTCATACCATTCCCTAGGTTTTGAGTGTTAGTGATTAACGAATCCAATTGGAATTCGAACTTGGCTCTTCGATTAACAATTGCCAGCCATTATCCATTACCAGCAATTGGTATTCCCGAGCGGCCACCCATTTAGGTACAGACCAGGCTCGATGTTGCTTAACTGTGGTGATCATAGTGGAACCGGTGTTTCAACGTGATGTGGCCGAAATTCCGCGAACAATTTTACATGGGACTAAAAATGGAAGAAACAAATAAATGGAGCGGTATTTACACTATCGCACCCCCCGCAAAAAAAAGTAAAGTACAACCAGATAAATTTATAAAATGAAAAACTTATTAATTTTTTTAAAAGTTTAACTTCATAAAATTAATTTTTAAAATAACAGTTGGGCTGTTGCAATTATTAATAATTAAATTTAATTTACAAACATTAGCAATGGTTTTAAAAAGCTTCTGTATGTGCTCCTGCTGTCAAAAGTTTCTAAAAAAAAAAAAGTCAGAAAGATAATGGAATGTATTAATTAAAATCCACAAATTATGAAACAAATATTAAAAGGGAAATCTATTCATATTTGTTTTCTTTTTTAAGATAAAAAAAGAACTGAAAACAAAAAACATCGTGTGTTTGACAGTGTCATGGGGGTGCGAACGTAGCGATATGCGATATAATCATAAATTGAAAAGCTTCAGAGAACCCCCAGTATTTTTTTTTTTTAAATACGGACGCCCATATACTACAAGCGCGGTAACTATAGTATATTTATCGGCAATTTTCTAAAATTTCCTTAATAAGCGTCTTAAGACTATAAGGCCAAAGTACCTAAAATTCAATTAGATTATTTAGAATATTTTCCTAAATCTTACAGACTGTGTAAATTATATAAAAAAGGCGTTCAGTTTGTATTCAAATAATTTTTAGTTATGTGCCCTTTGCTTATGAATGCCAATTAATAAATGTTAACATCTGATTAAAAATACTCACCTGCATGTTCCCTCCCCCCAAAAATGATTTTCTGCGATATTTTTAAAAGTAACATTTTTTTGTTTTAATTAAAATTAAGCTTTAAATCGGTTATCTTTCTCAAATAAAATTTAAAAAAAAAAAATTATTTTTGAAAGATTTTTTTACTCCAGAGAATTATGTTGTGTTGTTGACAGATTTGTCAATATGGCTGATTTAACAATTAAAAAACAAAACAAAAAACATTTTCCAATCAATTTAAATTTGGTTTTGAAATACAGCAAAGTATTTTGCTTATTGAAAATATTAAATTTATTAGCTTGGAATTAAAACAAAAATAAATTTACGGAAGATTTTATTTTTAAAATGCATTTTTTTTTTAACCTTGTCCTTAGGTATCGCTTTCATTTTTTGGTGGTGGGGGTGGCTAAAGTTAGAGAATCGGTACTCTACAAACGTGGGGACATAAAAATATTACGTATGTTCCGTGACAAGACAATTGCAAAAAAAAAAAAAAAAAAAGTGATAGAAAATATCAGAATAAAACATCATTGTTATATGCGACACATGGCCTTTTTTTTCTCTTTTAGTCTTCACAGTGAGTGGACCCTATGTGTACGTGGGCAGGAATATTGTGGTAGGCATTAAGGAACAGTTAGACTAACCTGGTTTTCAGGTATTATTAATTAAACATATTTCATTCAATATCTTATGAATAGTTTGAGTTTTGGTAAGTAAAACTTTTACTAACGGAGTAGTCAAGTTCGACAGTCACTGGGTGCCTGATATGTTTTAAATTTAAATGTTGGTCACCCAGGGGCAAAATTTCAAAATCAAAGGGTAACCCCTAATTCTAATTCATGAACAGGTGTAGTTAATCTCTCTAGACCATTTTACAACTAAGTAAATCAGTCAATTAATTATAATTTCTTAGTTAAAAATACTGGAACAGTGCGCAATTGAGCTCGTTATTAGTAGAACGGAAAACACCGAACTAGTCTATTTTCGTTACACTTTTCTTTTCACCATATGCGTGTAACTCTTCGTGTAAAAAAAAAAAATGTAATATATAAATAATAAAACTAAACAGTAACTTTAAAATAAAATTTAAAAACACCGATAAAAAAATTTTCCGAACAGAAGTATGGCTTCGATTTCGAAATATATCACCGTCATATCACAAAATAAAAATATTTGATTTCCATTTCACTCAGTGTTTTGAATAAATAGACATCAACTGAACAGATATTGAATTTTTGTTTAAATCCTAGCCTAACAAAACTCCATGAATTTTTCACTGACAAAAGCAAGGCAACACATTTTTTCGAAAAGCATCTCGATAACTTGATGAGTGTCACTGAAACATCGCGCCGACGAGATTTCAGCTCAGAAAGAAGAGTTTTATTTTTCTTTGTTTTTAAATATTTTTAAAATAAAAATATATTACTGGTACAAAATTTATTTTTGAATAAAGATCAGCAGAATTTCTGAAATTTCTTTCATGCAAATTAAATAGCTACAGCGAGAAAGCTTTTGTATTCTCGTTTGACCGAGATTCATTTACTACGATAACAAAAAAAGAAAAAAAAAGAAAAACAAGAGAAGAGTGCAGAAAAAGTAAAAACAAAATAGCTAAATAGTTGCTGCTTGCAGCGAATGGAAATTGCAATCCATGTAAGTTTTTCTTTTTTGGTCTTTCTAGTTTTGACAGTTTGTATTATTAGACCTTCTGAATTTGTTTAATCCTCTCCGATACAACAATGTTGTCTGTATAAAACTGCGTTCATCGTAATAATATTGCACGCTCATTTTCCTCGTCATCATGTGTTAAAATAAAAATCGTTTTACTCCTGCTTGTTTAAAAACACCGGATTCTCCAGTTTTAATGATACAAGGCTTAAGAAAATATGTGTAAATAAAATATAACGTTCATATACGGTACATTCTTTTCTTAATGCTTAATTGCAAAGACTTATCCTATGTTTATTTATGAACTTTTAGTACGTTAAAAATTGTCATTGTGAAGCCAAAAACAGCTCTCAAAATATATTTTTAAAATGTCAACTTTTTACTTGTGATCAAAAATTCTTTGTTTATTGATGGCATTTTTGTTAAAGTCTAAATCGTACAAAATAATAACAACTTGAACATGGAGTTAAAAAGTGTTTGCTTTCGTGACGACCCTCTTGTAATCCGTATTGAAAAATCTACCCCCCTCCCGAACTCTTCACACCTCCCGCAAAAAAATATAAAAAAAAGCACACGCTCTGGGCGATTTCTAAGCTTAGCTTCTTCTTCTTACCCTTTCCTGAAATGCAAATCTATCAAGATTTTCCTATATTTCTTCCTTTTTTTTTTTTTTTGTTTAGCACACCAAAACATCGACACTAAAACTCACATGAAGGAAATCACCCTGTGAATAATGATAAAATGAAAATGTCATAACTTAAATTATTATTAATGTAACGAAGTTTGTGTAAAAAAAAAAAAAAAGTTTGTTACACTCATCCACACGAATTTTTCTCTTTTTTTTTTTCTTTGACTAAATTTTTTTAACATCTAAGATTTTTTTCTTAAAAAAAAAAGTAATGCTTAGCTTCTTAACCGATTATTTTTATATACATTTTTTCAGTAAAGTTTATTAATCTAAAATAAAAACTAAACCTCTCTGAAAAGAACAGACCCGATTTTAAATGTTTTTTTTTTTAATTCTAGTTTGATAATTAAATCTCCGTTCCCTTCATTTTTTTCAAATTAGCAATTTTCATTATTCTACTACGTTAAAGAATTATTCTGATCTATAGACTAAAAGACTAAATCAATTTTCTGAGCTTGTTTTCGCTAATTTTGCCTACATTGTAATGTACATCGTTTTAGACTTTTTAGTAGTGTTTTTACTTTTATTAACATCTTTTTATTTTAATTTATTTTACTTTAACTTGTTTTAAAATTTTATATTCGTTTTATCAAACTGTAACAATATAAAATTTAAATGTTGTCCCCCCCCCCGCAAAAAAAAATAGTTGGACTTTCTTTATTTTGTAAAATTTAATTATTTTTCCAATATTATTAAGAAGATTTAAGAAGAACAGTGGGTCCAATAACTTGATAACGAAGTGGAGAACACCTAACATTTCAAAACTGTCAATTACATTTTCAAATGAGAATTTAAATTTAAAATATTCTCTAGTTTCTCACGAAGGAAAAAAAAATCGCAATTATTGTGATTATTATTTCTTTTTTTTTAATTTTTTTAGGACAATTATTTTTTAGGAATCGTGATCAAACTTTTGTCATATTGCTTTCCCTTTTCTGAAATAGCCACCTCTATTTTCGTAATTATTTTTCTAGCAACGAGTTTTTGTGACATTAGCTTCCCTAGGTGGGGAATTTTGATGTAATTTATATTTAAGCACTATCACTTTCACGTTGTGAACGAATTTGTTTAGACTCCAATGTAACATTTGAAAAAAATTTATTCAACTTTAACGAAGGAAGTTTGACAGATTTTATCATGCGACAAATTAGTGTTCATTCAGTTATCAATAACTTAACTTTTAGAAAGTTAAATAGCCTAATAAATAACTAATGCCTAAAAATGCTAAATGGTAATACGTTCGTCTTTAACTCTATATTGAATTGATTATATTTATATCTAAAAATAATAAAATAAATAGAAGCGTTATGTGTGATAAAATAAGAGTAAGACACTTAATACAATTCCCAAGTTGCTTAGCTACATTTATTTGAAATACGTAGCACAACATGCGTTTTGAAAAGGCTTGGATTATGAACATTTTTGTCTTAATTGTTATTCTTAATTTTCTTATCGCTTGACTCCTGGAAAAAAAAATCAACGACGTTGTCAACGTAAAATTGTGGGGTGGATGGAGAAGAGAAAATGCCCACCTAAGATTCGTGTACAGTAAGTAGGTAATTTTGTTTCTCAAAATTAGCATTAAGCTTCACGTTGTAAAGACATCTGGCCAGATAAGAGAAAATAGGTGGTTAGTAAGATTGCGTTGCGCCAGTGTATTAGAACCCGTTTGTCAAGAAGCTTTTATTTACCTGTATTCAGATCTCTACCACTAAGGGAAAATATGTCAGGATTTCGGCCACTTATATAAGACCACAAGTTCTGGGCACCCAATTAGAATTGAACTCACTACACACTTTAGTTAGTAAGACTAGTTTAAGTTGCTAAACATGTCATTATCTCACATTAGTGAAGCAATCTTTTTACACGAAAAGAGTGCTTTCTGATTATTGTCTCTCTTTCTAAGGCATTCACCCCTGTTTTGAACTCTTACTCTTCTTAGCCTGAATCCGTTGTAATAGATACTTAGTCTTACTCTTGTTATACAAGGGGTTTCTTAAGAACGGGGGATTTTTCTTATGCAATAAACGGGGGATTTTTCTTATGCAATAAACGGGGGTTGATCGGAAAAAGAATTTTTAATGCATTAAGAATTTAGAATTTAAGTAAAGAAACATTAAAAAAAATTAAGTTTATCAAGAACTGGAATGTGGTAATTCATGAAATAAAAAAAACAAAGGAATGCTTTTTTCGCTTTTTTTTTTTTTTAATGTATGTGTGCAGATAAAAGCCTGAAACAACTATTGTAATACAACTAATAATTACAAGTTTCCTTTTTGAGTTCTGTGGAAAAGAGCAAAATTCATAAACAGGATGGTCTTAATATGTTCACATGAGATTGGAAAATTTCGTCAAGGAAAAGTCCTCTCACTTCTAAGCACCTAAGAGTACATTTTTAATGTCTGGAAATACACTATGTATTACATACTGTTTGTATGACTTCTATGGAATAGAGTTGTACATAGAGATAACCATTCATTTTGGCAAACTAGTGTTCTAATTTGAGGCCAACAGCTGTGGATTCATTTAGAATTTTATATGCCTACATCCTCCAATTATCTTGTATCTTGTACACAAGTCATATGAAATTAATTTAACTTCTAATTAGATTTTCTTATCAGCTAAATAAATAATTATTTAAATCACTTAAGAAGTCATTCAATTGTGGTCTATTTTAACACTAGTTTTGTAGAGGTTCACAGCAAGGGCTACTCTATAACTTGTAAGTTCTGACCTTGCAAAATTCCAATGGAATGATCTGTCTGTAGGCAAACTATTATATTCTGCTGGATAAATCATAAAAATAATTTTTAAACATTTTATATATTTTGGAATTTTTACCTGCTCTATTCATTAAAAAACTTAGTCAAACAGGCATGTTATCATTTAATAATAATATATTGTTTGTTTACCTTGTTTTGCTCATTGGCATTAATTAAATTAATTTATCTTGTGCTGTGTTATCTGCATATAAGCCTTCTTGGTGAAGTTTCTGTTATTGAATTCTTCCACGGGGTGGGTTGAATACCCAACCGCTGTACTCTGAGAAAGTGTTGGTTTTATGTTGGGGTCTTCATTCACTTAGGTCACCACATGTTCCCATGCTAACAAGTTCCAGTTTGGAAATTCATTTTTTCTTCTAGACTGGTCGCCAACCATAGCTGAAGAGCCCTATACTATTTAACCTATAGCTGGAGGGAGAAGACATAGATTCATACCTTTTCCAAAAAGGAACATAAGAAACTGGCCTGAAATCCGAACTTGACTCACTGATTTCTTGTTTTGAGAAACCATTATACCACCCACACATCTACTGATTTAGTTAAATGGAATTGTGGAAGGTAGAAAAAGTATTATATCACACACACACATACACACACTTGTTTATATATCAAAACTGTAAAATGTTGACTTTAAGAGATAGTTTATTTTGCCCCTCTCCACCTTCCCTCATCAAAAAAAAAAAATCCATTGGTATGTAATAGTACATTTTGTTTTTATTCTTATGGACAGAGAATGATTTCATTACTAAACTTAAACCTTAAATTGTTTGCATTTTTCAATAAGCTTACATGATAACTGTTATGTCTACGCAAATCATTGTAATGGAATTATTTCTTTATTTTTGACCTGCGTAATTTATTACAAATAGGTGTTTATTGTTCCCCACCTTCATCTGCCATAAGTTAAAAAGATAATATTTATTATAATATCACAGGAAAATAATCATTATTTGACATTTAAAAATAGCTTAATTCCTGAAAATTGTTAATGTTGATAAAAACCGTCATTTATCTTAATATTTTTTTTTTTTTTTTAATAATTAAAAAGATCAAACAGAATATTTAGTGAAAAAATCCTATTTTACTTTGCTGTTCTCCACTTGAAAACCATTACCTCCACCATTCTTTTTTTTTTTTTTTTTTCCAATCTTGCAAAATACTTGTCATGGAAAAGCCAGGCTTTCTGTAAGGTTTAACTTTTGGATTTATTAAATGGCCTTTTTATCACAATATAGTTATTTTTCAGATACTGAATAGGTTTTGTTTACTGAAGCAATTTTTCTAAACACCCCACATGGTCACCTCTCCATAGATGATAATACTCTAGCAAATTATTACTATTATGTAGTGAATTTATGCTTTATAGTGCTCTACAATTGTGACCTCTTGCCAGACTAATCTAAGCTTAATGAAACAACCTTTATACTTTTTAAGTAGATAAGTGAGAATTAGCAAGCATTTGAATGCTCTTGAGGAGTGTAGGAAATTATGTACATTGTCAGCAGGTAACGTATGAATGAGAATATTAATATACCAAATGTTTGAAATCTCTTTTTAATCTATCTTTATGGAGCTGTTGTGATCTCTCTCTCTGAATTGAATTGGTCCTTTCATGTATGGTGTGCCTACGAATAAGCCAATATCACCACAAACAGCACTGTATTGTATTTGTAAATTACTGAAACCATTTGTAGCCATTCCCTATGAAATGGTAACTTTCAGTTTTATGGGCAAATAAGCACCAATGTTTGCTTCACTTGTTTCCTAATTGTTTTTTCTTAATAATGTAATATCTTGATGATCTTGCTTCAAAAGCTGGCACATGGAGTTGGCTTCTATTTTATTGTTGTATTTAGTCTTTAGTAAATCACAATATAAGAGGTTGAATTACTGACCTTTACTAAAAAAATAAACTCAGATCCTAATCTTTCATGCTTAGATAACTCTTGAAGTTAACTGTCCTTTTCCTCCTCAAATGAGTGAAAACTGGCAGAAATATGATGACCTATTTTATTCACTGAGAAAAATATCCTTCATGCATGATATTGTTCCACATGTATCGATTGTAGTAAATAAAAAAAAATCCTCATTGTTTAGGTCTAACAATAGCTTATCATACTTAGATTTAAGATATACTAATGTAATATGTCAGTTAAAATATTACATATTTCTCTGATAGCTTTTGGTAAATCTCCGTTGCTTCAGTTTTGTAAGTGAAACTAGAATTGTAAAATTACTGAAATCACCAAGTTGGTTATTTTGGGTTTTTTTAGTGAACCAGGTTTTTTAACCTTTTGTTCAATGCATGCTCAGACTTCAAATGATGTGAAGTGGATACTTGCCTTTTCTTTAACTAATTTAGGTTTGCCTCAATTTTTAACTTATTTTGATATCAAAATCCTTTATGGAGACCCTGGGGAATCTTGGGTAACAAATTTGAATTTCCAGTCAATTCTGTTACATTCATTTACACTTGAGAAAGGTATGAATCTCCCCACCAGCTATGTGTAAATAGCAGAGCAGACTGGGTTCTATTGCCTTGGGTAACAACCAGTCTAGGAGAATGACAACTCTGAATTCAAAACCTCCAACTATGTGTTAAGTAGCATGCTTGTTGTTTTTTGTTTTTTTTTATAAAAAAAATGATTTTTTAAAAATTTTTGTACATAAAGAAAGCAAAAAAATAGATCAAATTTGATATGAATAGCTTAAGATATTAATAGGGTTGCCAAATTAACAATTTTTGGATATATCTAGCTGACTTTTTCCCAACATTTAATTTATCTTTGTGTTTTTTTTTAAATTTTTATTTTAAGGTTTTTCAGTGCATCTACATTTAAATTGCAGTCCTGTTTTTGTAGTTTTTCTCAATAAGGTCATGTAACTGTTTTATTCTTATAACATTTTAAAATAACAGTTTGACATGATCATCAGCTATGTATGATTGATTTTTATATAAATAATCTTGTAATTTCTTTTTATGACTAGTTCACTAGCAACATTGCTAACCATTGTTGTTTTTTAAACTTGGATCTGGGTTTTTCAATTCCTGTTTGTGTTTTTTAACTTTGAAATTTAATGAAATGTTCCCCCCACCACCAGGAGTTACAATTTCTTATTTTTTATTTACTTAAATCTAGGGGGGGGGTGCTAATTGCCAGAAATCTGCCCAACAGGAAGAAAACCCACATGGAAAAGTGTCCATCAAAATATAATTTCCCTATCGATACTTTCCAGTCCTATTTTATAAGTTTGTTCTTTTATTTTCTGTTTTTAACTAGTAGCACAACTTCCAATCAGGACAACCTTGGTTAAATTTATGCCAAACTTTCAAGATAAATTTTATAAAATTTTCTCAGGGACTATATGATTGAAAAATTGTTATGAGATGCAATTTTCTTCCCATGAAAGATTTGTGATAGGCAGTTTTTTTTTTTTTTTTTTTTTTTTTTCAAATGTAGGGGAAATTTTTTTTTTAGTTTCTAATTTATGTTTATGAAATAATAAATGTTTGAATATGAATGTTACACTCAACAATATATATTATGCAATTGATTTTGAAAACCATTTTTAAACATTTTAAAAGGTGATAATTTAATATTAAGTTTCCTATACAATTTTTTTTTTTTTTTTTTTTTTTTACTGTACTGTGTACAATAATGGTATCCTGCACACATAAAAAAGAATTTGTTTTAATAAGACTTTAATCATCTTCAAAATATATTTTGACTTAGTTTAATGTTTGATTTTAAATAATTGTAAATAAATTCAATTGCTATTTTTTGATTCTGACAAATTACAAAGTGACACATGCCTCATTTCTGAAGCAGTGGATATTTGGAAAGAATTGTTCAAGAATTTTGCAAAAGCTCCTAAACAAAAAAAAAAAAAAAACTGATAGAAATGGTGGGAAAAGGATACAGCAAAGTCATCTCCAAAGCCCACCTTCGTGCCAACATGGTTGATCCTTATCTTCAAGGAAAATCATTAACCAAGGAGGAAGTTAATACTTGTTTCCACTATTCCGAAGTTGAAAGCAATGTTTTCTCCCTTCCAGGCATTTAAATTTGCAGACTCCATAAGATTTTATCTGCTGTTGAATGGTGGGTTTCGCATCCAAGTATGTTGAGTGGTGATATACTTTTTGCAGTCAGCAGTGGTCTCATCTGGCATTCAACAAATTTTTTTTGTCCTATTTGCTGCTTATCTGTACCAAGACAGTTTCTCACTTTGGTACAGATAAAGCAGCAAAACTGGTCTTTCTATTTAAATCCATGAATTTAAATACAGCTTATGTTGAATTTTAAAACATTAATGATTAAAATTTCATTTTATAGTAAAAAAAAAATATATATATATTCAGTTAATTAATAAATATTTGATTCAATATGTTTAAGAATTGTTTTCCTTTATGAAATTAAATGAAAACAAAAAAAATTGTTTTATTTCTAAATTTTTTGCTTTTAAAGATTTTTGTAAAATTGATTTAAATTAGTGATTTAAAAAAAAAAATATAATTTAAGACCAACAACCCTGTTAGGCAGTTTAGTCTCTGTAGCCTTGGTTGGCAACCAGTCTAAGAGAAGGACAACTCTGAATTCAAAAACTGTATGTAACCCTGGTGAAACATATACTATGACACTAATGAAAGGATCATGGGATTTACAATCACTCTATGATCCCAACTGTGGTTGATATCAGAAAGTTTGATTCCATGAATTAAAAAAATAGCTTTTTTAAAAATATCAAAGCTGAGATATTCATCTTTTCACTGAGCAAATAATTTTTTATTGATTTTTGAATACTTATTCTTATTATTTGCACTATGTACATCTGGACTATTGACATCATCTTTGTTGCTGTTATCACATTTTTTCCAGATAAATGTCCTATTTAACCCATAGCTGTGGGAAGATGGATTCATACCTTTCCCAAGGGTATTTGCATGTAAATGAATGTAACAAACAAAACTGGAATTTGAACGTGGCTCTCTGCTCTCTCATTCCAAGTTGATACCATTACACCACCTGCACATCCTCATGTATAATAGAAGCAGCAATATGTATAGTACATCAATTAACCTATTACCTGCCATGAGCCCCATTTGGGGATCTGTTAAAATGAAACTCACTACATGTTATTCCTTGTATTTACATTGAATTGCTTACATACATTGCATTTGCAGAGGTATATTTTACAACACTTAGCCTTTAAAGTTTTTATTATTAGCCGTAAAAAGGCACTTTCTGTTGTAATTTTACATTTCACAAGTAGAAAAATAATGACTATTTTGAAAAGTATTTTTTATTATTTCTAATCAATATTATTTTTTGATGTTTTATACACATATATATTTGACGTTCTAGTTTCTAAAAAATGACAATGGTAACTACTGAAATTAAACATAAGGAATAAATAAACTCCTAAGACACCTGTCTGGGCCAAAAATGCGCATTAAAAAATTTGGCAGTTAATGGGTTAAGGGTAAGCATCTGTTGAAATGAATTAAACAAGTGACTATGAAAGAAACTTGTATTGCTAAATGAGAACCAATGTTAAACTGAAAATATATTTGCAGGATAAATGTTCAATATTGCTTCTAAGATTTTTTTTTTTTTTTTTTTAATTTATGAAATAATGTGGTTTTCTTTAGTTCTTGATTGAAAAATAAGTTGTCTCTGTATTTGAATTGCATTGAGATCTGAATTGCCAGTCTGTAATAACTGTAAAGTTAGATAGTTACAAAAGACTTGTAGAGGTTAATGTCCTAACCCCTTTTTTATTTCACCCCAAGCAAGGCAGTAAAGTCACTAAGATGCAAGGGGTTACTGAGTGTGAAAGAATATGAAAAAAAAGTAAAACCCTAGACAGAAGATGATGACTGGCATTGAATTTAAATTTTTGAAGTTCAAAGTTGACTGGAAAGCAAGAAGCTGGAAGTGTTCCACAGGCAGGAAATGTGAAAGAAGAACTTTTTAGCATAGAACTTATGGTTAAATCTAGCCATTTCTACTGTAAGATGAGACCTTGCCACCAATCTAATCATTTCATAAAGTCTAGATACTATAGAGGAAAGCTTATCAGAACAATTACCATGAAAATATTTACTGAAAAAGTACAAGGAAGCTACTTTACGGCAGTGGGGAAAAGGACCGAAGGCAAGATGTCAGGTCAGGACTGATAACATTGCAGATTCTTCATATTTTATCAAGAATCTCTAAAATGCATAGAAGTACCAGACCAGATGTGACAGCAGTACGAATCAGTTCATTGACGAATGGTAGATTTATAAATGTATAAGATAGTTTCTGTTGAGAAAAATTGTCTCGCTTAACACAATGAACAAAATTTCCTAGCAGCAGAGCAAGCAATTGATTTAATATAATTTTTACATTTCATGTTGGCAGAAAATTTTAGCCTGAGAAGATGCAAGATGTTATTCTCCTGGAGATCAGCATCAGCCCCAAAATGTTCTCTTAGATAATTAAAAGAGATCAGTTTTTTCTTTTTTTTTTTTTTTTTTTAAAAGAAAAAAAAAAGTAGGAACATTGAATCTTTAACTCATTCAATTATCATTGACTGAAACCAAAAACAAAAATGTTATTACTGAGTTATATTTTACTAATACAACTTTGTGTAACTGTTATTGGTGCGGAAAGTGGAACTAGTGAATTAAGTTCAAATTCTGGTCTAGTCGGTTATGTTTACTAATGGTTTAGGCAAAGGCATGAATCCATCTATTCTCACTCTAACTATATGAGGTATTTTCAAAAAGTATCCGACTTTACTTTTTCCCTCTAAAACTAATGCTGCACAGGCAAAATCCTTTGAGTCAGGTGATGGCACCCTTGCCTGCACCTGTGTTAAAATCTTTGCACCAGTAGGATGTCAGTTCCTGGTTTTTGTGCCTAGACTATAGATGTGTAGTCTGTGTACATGGGATTTTTATTTTCATGCAAGATGACTGAATACATTGAGCAGAGGTGATGCCTCAAATTTTGCCAAAAGCTTGTTGATACTCAAACTCAAACCATCCAGAAGATTCAGCAGACTTTTGGTGATGATGCCATGGGCAAAACTCTGATCAAAAAGTGGTACAAAGTTTCAGACATAGTTGCACCTCAGTGGAGAGTGAGGAAAGCTGAGACATGCTATCCACAAGCAGAAACAGTTGATTGAGAAGGTTTGGCGAATAGTCATGGAAGACCATTGTGTAACTATCCAGGAAATTGCAAATGAAATGAAAATAAGTATAGGATCAGTGCATTCCATTTTAATGGCAGATTTGTGCATGTGGAGTGTATCAGCAAAATTTGTTCTCAAGGTACTGGTGGAGCAGCAGAAGCAATTCTGCATGGACATCATTCTGTATATGCTGACTGTGCAAACCATGACCCAAACTTCCTGAAGCCCATCATCACTGGTGATAAGACATGGATTTATGGTTATGACCTGGAAACCAAGTTCCAATCCTCCCAATGGAAACATCCGTCATCACCAAGACCCAAAAAGCACAACAGGTTCACAGTAATGTGAAGATAATGTTGACCTGTTTCTTTGATTTCCATTGTATTGTGCACCATTAATATGCACTACAAAGCCAAACAATCAATATGGAATACTATCTGAAGGTTATATATTGCCTTCATGATCGAGTGCATTGAAAGTGGATGGACATGTGGGTAGCAAAGAATCAGTTACTTCAATGCAACAATGCACCTGCTGATTCTGCACACATAATCCAAACTCCCCTAGTCAAGAACAACACACCAGTTGTTCGACAGGCTCCCTACTCTCCTTACTTGGCACCATGTGACTTCTGGCTCTCCCCTAATCTTTCTGAGTATTTAAACAACTCTAGCTGTTGTGATGAAGAACCATCAACTTCGGTAACCTTCAATTATGAGCGCCACAGCCAATGGGTTGCAGTATATTATGACTCCAACTTATATTAGCCAAGTCATTAATATTGCACCTCCATTCATTGCTGTGATAAAGTTTTTAGATCCAATAAAGAGCAGAAATTATTATTTCCGATGTCCTTTGTTGGTAGAATCAACATTTGTCTTCAGATGACTTCTTTGTAATGCCAGTTTCAAGTGATGGCTAGATATGGAGTTTTTCAGAAATATTAACCATATATATTAACTTGTAAGGAAATTCAGTTAGCAAATCACCATTAAGAGAAGTGCAGGCAAACCATTCATAATGTCCAGAAGGTCCAGTTTCAAACACTATTATAAAGTATTTGTTTTCCTGTTGTAAAACAAACTTCTAAGTTTTGTACTCATTGCTGTTCTCTTTTTGATGAGTTGGAAATTACATAATTTCACAAAACTTTTCTAAATAAGATACATATATTACAAAAGTACTATTACATTGAAAAGAGCTGTTTTGTTGAATTCCTCATCCCCAAATTAGTAAAGTTCATACATGTACCTCCAATGGATACTTTTTTTATGGCAAATTCAGTATCGTATACTTCTGGCCTGTTTTTGCTTTACTTTCAAATTGCGCTTCTGTCTGTTTTTAGGTGGTCTAAATATAGGTTTTTTTATCGAGGTACTACTGAAAGAAAATTAGCTTCATCTCTTTTGTACTATGAAGTATAAGAAGAATTTGCAAGGCATTAACTGTTGAAAGGAAACATGATCAGTCAAATTTGCCCTTCTGTGTCATATTTATGAGATTTTGTTTTTGAGACAGAAATTTTCACTATATTCGGTCTAATCTCAGAATTATTAATTCCATTAGCATTATCTTTTTACTTTTTAAGAATGCCTATATGACATTACATTTGTAACAACCTTGTTTGAGGCATGCATCTTCAGTTAGCCAATGTTAAAATTGGCTTTTTGTCCAATAGCACATGAGATGAAAAGTTTTTATGAACTTTGAATGGTCATAACACATTTGTTAATTAAGCTACCAAGATAAATTTGTACTACTGATGGTTTGTCAAGATCTCTATGCCTGTATTAAAGGGTTTTTACATATATTGAAAATAAAATTTTAGTTTGGGTTACATAATTAAAGAGAAATTACATCAATAGTTAGATTCTAAACAATATTTATATTTATATTTTGTTTTCATTTATTTATTATTTAATAAATTTAGCATCTGAAAAAATCAAAAACTAATAAAATACAAATATTAAAATTCCATTTTTTTTATTATGCACAAAATATTTAATTTTTCACAATAGAATATTTGATTTTCTTAAGAGGTAAATCTGTTATCAAAACAAATCTATTAAATTATTTTTATTTAATAATGTTGCTTACTTCCCTCCAGACATTGTTTACTTCCCTTTACTCCCAATCTGTGCCAAGATCATTAGCATTTCAAAGTAGAAAATAGCTTAATTTGAGTAACTGTAATATAATTTGCAACACTGCACTGAATAACACACTAAAGTTGAAAAATATCTGTATGTTATAAGTAAGAAATATGAAATGAAAATTTTTGCTGCTTTAATCATCTTCAAAATTACTGTCACATCCATCCCTCTGCTGTACACTGTTTTGTTTGGTAATTTTTAGTAAATGAAACTGGTGTTCTCTTCAAAAGGCCAAGATTTGGCAACTGCATCATATCTTGTTATAAATTATAAAAGCCATCAGTGAAATAATTGCTTATTTATAAGGCTCACAAAAAGCCAGTATCAAAATGGAGAACAAAATATTGTTATTGGTCACAAGCAGATTTTAGAAGTTGAATATGCAAATTAATTGCCTGCATTATTAAGCAAGAATTACTAAGCTGGCAAAAATGTGAGTGTTATTGTTAGATATAAACAATAAGAATGACAATTCTTGGATATAAGTAACAGTTATTTTGATGATACTATTTTATATAATGTGTACATACACAACCAACTTTTAAGAGAACCTACCAGAGCAGTACTTAATATGCTACTTTTGCATATTGAATGTTGGCTTAGGTCAACAAATATTCATAATAAAAGCATTGTTATACCCATAACAATAATAATTCTGAATCAGCTATATATAAAATAAACTGTCACAACTGTTACAGTATATTAGGGAAACCTGGAGAAATGAAAAAAAAAATGACCACAAAAGTGAGCTTATACACAACAATTTATCAAATGTATTAGTCATACATAGAAATAAATTCAACCACAACTTTGATCTAAAGAATGGTGTACTTATTAAAAGAGAAAGTAACTTAAAACAAATATCAAAATATAAATTTGTGCCTTGGATTTTTTTTTTCTCAAATGTCTGTTCTTGAAAGAATTACTACTTTCCCAAGCTAACATGTATTTTTATAAACATGTATACATGTTTATAAACATGTATACATGTTTATAAAAATGTTAAAAAATTAAAAGAAAACGGTTAAATTCATAACCTCCTACTATTTAAAATATACATAACCACAAACTAATATAACAAAAATATGAATTACAGTTTAAAAAAAATTAAATATCATTTACTATCTTTTGGTTATTAGATATTAAATTACGTCACTTAGCTTTCTCCATAATTTACCTTGACTTTCAATTAGCCTGATGAATATTTATGAGCATCTCTCAAATTTAAAAATTTTGAAGAAAAACTAACATTTTTACGTTTGTTTATAAAATCCTTACAATTGCCTTGATAAAGTCCATCAGAGGACAAATGTGTTGGCCAAGATAAATGTTCCTTTTGTCTTTATTCATATTGTCCTTTTACAGATATATTTTAGTTATAACTGAAATTTTACACCGTAATCTCTGTTTAGTAAAAATATGGAGTATGGATTTCTTTTTTTTCTTTCCAGTCTCCAAATTTAAGTAAAAGAAAACTGAAAAGAAACATGCCTAATATTCAAATTAGTAATATGAATTTATTGTCCCTGAAATATAACCTATTGGTGATAGGTAATTTTATCACCTACACAATTACAAAAGGAAAAAACAAGTATTTTTGTATGTCTTTTGAACATTTTAGTGTAAGATAGTTTTGTAGATAATTAATTAAATTTATTACTGCCATCATTTTTTTAAAAATAAACTTAACAGTTGGAACTTAAAAAATGTACCCTGACTTTGAAATTTAAAAAAAAAAAAAAAGTAAAAACATTTTTTTTCTGAAATATCTATTTGGAAATTTTTAGAAATATTTAATTTAGTATTGGTCTTGACACTCCCTAAGCTACACCTAATCTGGTACAAGGCTAGAATAGAAGAGGCATTGAATATTGTCTTGTGTGTTATTACAAAATGTATAAAGATATTTGAAGATTATATATAAATTTAATATTTTTCATTAATGTATATCAGTATAACCAACACAGATATATCTGGTTAATCATTTCTAATCAAGCTGACTTTTACTAGAAACAAAAAAATTATGACCACTGTTCTTTTATATGATCAGTAAATATAATCCTCAAATGAAAGTTATTCTCTTTGTATTATTATACCTTAAGAATGAACAAGTTTATATCTTGAATGGTTTTCTAATTCTTTCTAGTTTTACTATTGTGATCCTATCCACTGATTTATACTGACAGGCTGAAGCAAGTCCACGTGTATTGCCAAGAAGAAACCATATTTTTACATGACACCCAAATTTTCTGAAGACTTGGCAAATAAATTGGTTGCTAGTAGTTTTTTGTTTGTTTTATTCTGAAAGCTTATTCTCTGTTTATTTATACGAGCATAAGTTTCTACTTTGTGATATTTGATTTTGAGGTATTCATCAGGGGCCATTATAGAGAAGGCTATAAGATATTTAAGTTTCTTGCTAATCTCTTGCATTTGATCATATCTCTCTCTCTCTCTCTTTTTTTTTTTTGCAAATTGTCTGAAAATATGGCCACGAATCTGTTGAAAACATCTCTGTCCTCATTATATAGATGGGAAATGGTATTAAATGTATTGCATTCATTTCACATACCAAACAAAACCAAGAAAAATTTACTTAAAATTGTTTAGTTTAAAATAAAAAAAAAGCTAGAATGTTAATACAAAGTGGTTATCACTTTGTTCCTTTTTAAGATTTTTTTTTTCTTCTTTAAACTATGTAGCTTTATATTTTTATCAATATAAAAGCTGATGGTGAGAGCTTAGTTTATTTAAAATAAAAGGGTACCTAGTATGCTAGTAATTTAAAATTTTTTAGTACTTTTTGAAGTCCTATAAATTATTCAATTTTATATTAGATATCCTTATAAACATCTTTTGCTGTTTTAGAATTTCTTGGCATAATATACAGTTTGCATTTACAGCCCTGTTGCTCTAATAGATATGAAACAGCCAAAATGGTTAAAACTTCAAAATAAAATGATTGTGGCTGCTTTTAAATTATTTAAAAAATGCTATACAATATTAGCATATACATTTTTTTTAGTGGTTAGTTGGGGAGTTTTATTTTGCTCTGAAGTGTAGACATTTGCTTGGATTTTAAACTTTAATTGCATCCTTTTTAACAGCAACAAATTTACTTTGATGGTATTACCAGCTGTTATTCATGTTTAGGATCAATATCACCTATTAGTAATTTTGGGAAGCAAAAATAGCAGGCATTGGCTTTTGCATGCATTTAAATTATCAGGAGAATCATTAGTTAAAAAATTGGTATGACTCAAAATTTTTCTTTTGATCAGATGAGCATTTACCTGAAAACCTAATAATTTGCATTCTTAACTCAGAACTTTTGAAAAATTCTGAGCTTTTGATCAGATAAGCAATTACCCGAACCCTAACAGTTGACGCTTTCAAACTTTTTGTAACTTTTGCAGAATAGTAAAATCTACCATAAGATTCCATTTCTTTCAAATGAACAAATTTTTAATAAACTGCTTTCCTGTAGTTGACATTGATAGGTTTTGCGATTGACACTTTACCAAAGGCATAGTCTTGAAGTATTTTCTCATTTTACCACCATGTTTATTTTACTGGAAAGAAGGAAAAAAATCTTTCCTAATCTTAATTCTTGGAATCTGAAAGCTTCAGATTTAATCCTTCTTACCCCTAAACCTAACTAAGTGGTATTTCTTTTGCAATATTGTAAAATAGAAAAGAACAAGCTTGTTTTGTTTTTGTTTTAGTTGATTTATTACTTTTTTTTTTATTGAGATATTCTCTAAATAGCTCTCTTCTGTTTCACTGGTTGTAATTTATTATTCAAGGAACAATGGTGAATGACAACATTTTGCATTTAAGTTTCTTTTCTCACTTGTGGAACACCCTTCTGGCACCATGCTTTCCAGCCAAATTTAATCTGCAAAAATTCAAATGCAATGTCATTTGCTATCTACTGTTCTGATAACTCTTTCCTCTTCCCACTCATTTTTAATATTTCTGTTCTTAATTCTTACACACACTCTAATCCCTTGTGTCTTAGTGGCTTTACTAATGACCATTCAAAGTTCATAAAAACTTTTCATCTCATGTGCTATTGGACAAAAAGCCAATTTTAACATTGTATAACTGAAGGTGCATGCCTCAAACAAGTTTACTTAGTAGCTTTTCAGTATACACTATAAAGATTTGGGGTTTAAAGTAAAAAGCCACTTTTAGGTCAAGAGTTATAAAATTTAGTGCTTAATCATGCATTTTTTTTTCTCCATACATTAACAAACTTTTTCTGGTAAAAGAGTTTGAGTGCAAAAAAAAAGAAAAAAAAGAAAGCAAAGTGGGTTATGGAGTTGGTGTAAAGTCAGTGGGTAACAAAAAGAAAAACTGAAACTTTAATTACTGCTGTTCAGCATCAATTGGTGCTAAGTTGCAATGTGACTATAAAGTCTTTGCTGATTATTTGTTGTGATGTTTTAAAAAGCTGTACAGTATGGAAACTTTACTATGGTGGCATTACATTTATCAATTGAATTTTTTAAGTATTATAAATTCAATATAAACTTTCTAATATATTCTAATAAAAATAAATGTAAAAATGGATGTTCCAAGCTAATTACAACTATATCGTTTTGTAAAAGTTAGAATTTAATACATTATAAAATGTTTCATGCTTTCTCTCTTCCTCATGCTGATATTTATTTGCTTGCTACTGCAACAGATAAAAGTTAATTGTGTTTACATTCATCCTCTTTTCACATTCCAAAATAATGTGGCTAATTATCTTAATTTGAATCATGAATTTCATAACATTGAGATGAAAAAGTGATTTTACTATGTTTATACAATATTTTCCTGGAATAGTTGATTCACAGTGGATTAAACTGAGATTACTCTGTCAGAATTAAATTGTTGCTGTACTCTTTACTAGAAAATTTGCAGTACTTCAGATTCCAGAGTTTGTTTTAGAACTGGAAACTTAATTGGGTAGAGTTACCTGCTTTTTGCATAAAATTTTACTCATAAAGCAAGCACAAGATTTAAGTAATTTAAAAAAAAACATAATTGACTTGTTTATAGATTTTCAGACCATAGCAAGTTTATGTAGGTGTCATTTAGGCTATTAATAATAGCCTATAATTTTTACTGGCTAGTAAAGCTTTAGTTTTTGCTGTTAACTTGGTTTCCTACATTTGCTATTACTAAAATAGGCTTAAAATTCACTTTATGATTTATGTTAGTACAGATCTATGTTGGATACTTTAAAAAGCAATTATCCTTCTTTTTTTAAGGTGTCTTTTATCGTGAAGTGAACCAGGAATTTTGTGCAGCTTGGTTAACACTAGAATTATGGCACAACCAGTTCAGTTTTGGTAAGTAAAATTTGAAGTCACTTTTTATGACATCTAACCTTGAAATCCATTACTATGAACAGGAGAGATCACCAAGAATCGCTTGAAATTGAAAGGCTTTTTGTGTAATATGTTTTAGCTTTTGAATAGCAATGTTCTCAAAATCTCAAAATATTTCTAAAATTATTTTTAAGTTCAAAATAATTTTCATTTTGTACTTACAATTTGCTTCATTAAATTTTTCAAATACAAAATGTTTCTCTAAATTTTGAATCTTCCGTATTTTTAGTCCCCTGTTTTAATAGAAATAAACTGACAAGTCATGTAAGTAGCTTTTTCCCTCAGAAATAATAAAATTAATAAATTTATTGCCAGTGTTACATAATTTATTAAAGATTTTTAATATTGTTACTGTGATAGCTCTCCTACCATTTCTGTTTGGCCACAAGCCAAGGTGTATAAATGGTTGGTAGTTGAGTGATATCAGTCATTGGGTTGGAAAGTCAAACACATAATAAATGATAGTCATTTTTCAAGTTTTTTTGTTTTTATCACATCAATCGTATTCAAATTAAGGGGATATTGAGTTTTTGGGTTTTTTTTTTTTATGTAGCAATCATAAAGCTTGTGTTTTTGACTGAAGGTGAGTAACCTACAATTACTGAAAAAAATTTTAGCAAATGACTTGTTAGCAATATTCATTAATTAGCAATTAAACCTAAAACTAGAGATTCAATTCTTGACAACTATATCTAGTACTAGGATCAATTGATCAGAAAGCAGAGATGATTTACATATAATCAATAAAAAAATAAAATTAATTTATGAAAAAAAGTAATGACTTGGAAAAACAGTAATTTTGATAATATTTGAAAATTTTATTTTACAAGTATTTATATTTATAGTATTAATTTTCACACCTGTTATTTGCATTTATTCCCTGGAATATGAACAAAATACTTGTTACAATGCTAACATTTAAGAACAACTTTAAAGCCTTTCTTTGGTTGCCTTACCTGACTCTCACAATAATTCTAGAAAAATATTTTGCAATATAATACAAATTCCATACTTTCCTTTCATATAGAAATGATGTATTTTGGAAACTAACAAAAATATTTGTTTAAGAATTTCTGCATGCTATTGACAGCATTAAACATTATAAAACAATAGAAACCATTGATTGATGGTATCCAGTGTGATTTTTTTTTTTTTTTTTTTATCATCTGTAAATTTTAATCTTGAAGCTCTATCATTAAATACTTGATACTCTCTGGGACATTTAGTTCATGTTAACAAAAATGTTTCTCTGAAATAAATTCTATTAGATGTAAATAATGAAAATCCTGTTATTATTCTTTCTCTAAGTCTGACTATTCAATTTTGTTTTTCATAAAGTATTTTTATTCTTCATTGATATGCATTTTTGACAAAATTGAAATCATTATTTTAATACAGGTATATTTTCATAGCTTTTTCATCAGTAAGTAAAAAAATCGATTGCTAGTATTGGGTAATAGTTGCTAATTAGGTAATTATTGGATATTACTAACAAGACCCTTGCTAAAAGTTTTCTTTATAATTGTAGGTTGGTAGTCATTTAGGACTAGCATACCTCCAAGCAGATGCACAAGCTGCATGGTTGTTAAGTTTTTATTTTTTTAATTTTTTAATTTTTTTTTACAATGATGTTCACTCTACAAGCCTGAGGACCATGTGAGGTAGAAGGTTACAAAGTAAGAGGCACAGCTTATACAGATATGAATGGAAGATAATGGTTAACCCTAGACTTGAACAGGTTAAGATTATTGTGATCTGGGAAGTAGCCTCAAGAGAGTCAAGGCAGCAGTTCAAGTGGAACATGCATCTCACCAATGGACTATAAAAGGAATGAGGGTGGTTCGCTACAATGTGTGTGGCATGTTGGGTCATAGCCATCAAGGTCAGGCCTGGTGGAACTAAGGAGTGTAGTTCAACTGAAATAGAGAGGCGTGAAATGTCTTGTCTGTGAGAAAGGAGTTGTAGGGTGGAAAATAATTCATCACCCACAAGGACGCGGAGATATTTTTGGAATCTATTGAGTGGAAAGCAAAAACTAGGCAGGACTACTCCATTTTTGGCCTGATCTGGCATTACCAAGTAAGATTACCTTGATTCAAATGCAATCAGTGGCAATTGAAAGAACTAAGAATTACAGATATCATATATAACTAAGATCAAAATGCAGTCTGTTTATTTTTTTTTTTTCAGTTAAATTTAATGTGTAGAAAAAAAAATGACGTTACCTACTGTGGTGTCTTCAAGCGTCTGTGATGGTCGGTGTTGACAGTTACAATTTGTTTATTATCATATTTATTTTATTTTTTATATGTCTATATATTCCAAATTATTCTTTTGAAAATTTTAGATAAAACATTTTCACTATTGTTCACTTAACAACCCATACCACTAGAGTCTCTTTCTTAGGCATTGCTTTAACCACCTCAGCCATATCAGTCTCCGCAATTAGGTGGCGCTACAGGTATGTAATTGTCCTGACACTCCTTTCTATCAGATTCTCTATACCGTCTTTGTATTATAATCTAGTAATATAATTGCACATCAGATTAGTGAAAAATACATTCCAAAAGCTAAACACAGTATTATGAAACAAGAGAATTTTGTTAGAAACAAAGCGTGCTAAATTGCTAGGTGGTATGACAGTGAATGCTGGACAATCTCACCACAGATGAAGACGAGACAGGAGGCAACCTACCTGATGTACTTGTGTGAATGGATGGCAGAATAGGATGCGGGAAGCTTGGCAAAGGGAAGAACACCGCCAAGAGCCGTGAAGAATAGGAGGTTGTGGAGCCATGATTGCCTACGTCCTGAAGGGACATCGCACATAGAAGATGAAGAATACAAGGATGTTCTGCAAAGTTATTAGCCAAAACAGATCTCACTAAATAAGTCAAAAATTTTGTTTTTTTAAATTTCTTTTTGGTCAGGCTAAGAAATTCAGCACCCTTTCATTGTAGTCTTACATATATTTTTTTATGAAAGTGTATTGACTCAGAGTATAAAGCCATAATAAGATAGAGTAAAACTAATAATAATAATAATAATATATTCTGAATTTTTTTTTTTTTAATTATCTGACCGAGTACCCTTGTCATTTGTTATTTCAATACTTTATTTCAGCCAGTCAGCTCTCCAACTTCCTTAGGTGTATGTAACAACCTGTATTATTTTTAGTTGTTAATTTGTTTTTCTTCCACCTTCTCATTTATGACAGCAATGAAGCCTTGACTGATACGAAAGATGTGTGTATATTAGACTCTGTGTTACAGCTCCCCCCCTCAACCAATACGCACTGCTCCTAATATGCAACAAAACTTTTTCGGCAGATTTTAACAAAACCAAAATTTGCGCTTCATTTTTTCTGTTCTTCTTTTTGCTATGCTTTTTGACCTGTCAACAAAAATTCCTGCATGTATTTGAAACTTACAGTATTTATATTTTGAGATGTTTCTAACAATAACTTGCTTAAATGAAAGCCTCTCTTTAGTTAATCACTTGTATATAGCTTCTCATACAGGCTGTCAACACATGTTCATATAATGACTGGCCACACACCACATCTAAGATGACAATAGATCTAATGTTTCTTAGTTTCAACTTACAAATGTTAATACTAGGTGGGGAGGGGGGAATTAACTTACAATGTGGTGTGCCAGTCTGCCATTATATTCCTTTCACCTCTTGCTGTAAATAATGCTGGCAGAATGAGACTTTTAGTAGTTCTTGTAATAACACACTCCAGTTGATTGCTTATCAATTTTGTAGAATATTTTCCCTCTGGATCTAGGGTGGGGACACAGCTAAGAGGCTTATGGCTGTCAGAGAATGTACTTGTCTGTCTAGATAAAGTACCCAGCTGGTTGGACTTGATCTCCAGGAGTCCGTTGGTATATGAATGCAAGAAGCTTTATAAAGAGTTGCTCAGTCAGCCAACCTGATCTGTAACCATGGAAGATAGAGCTTTATATCCCATAGTAACCAGAAGGATTCGTTCTTGCTTTTATAGTTAAATTTCACTTTACCTTCAGAGAGCAGGTTGAACAGTGTGATTATTAAATTTGTGGTCAAGCCTTTAAAAATTGAGTTGGATTTGAATTAAGTAAATTTTAGCGGCTAAATGAGTAGTAGTTTTTGCAATCATTAACAAAAAAAAAACGATTTGCTTGAATTTTGTAATCTTATTACTAGTGATATGACTATTAATTGGAATTGAGAATTATAAATAAGGGAACTTTTCAAGGTATCGGCATCAGAATCAAAGAATTAACCTAATTTGATTCTGAAAACGGTTCTTTGAATTTTTTTTTTTTTTTTTTTTTGGCTTGTTTAAAACTTAATTTTCCATTCTTGGTACTAATGATAAAAAAATATAAATATTTATTGATTTTAAACTATTCAGTAAAACTAAAATCTATAAAATCTAAGTTCAGTATGATGTAAATTTACTTGTGTAAAGAAAAAAAAAAGTGCAAATTTCTACTCGGTTCTTAAGCTTTCTGTAAAGTTTGCTTGTTTTAGTTCAAAATAATTTTTTTATTTTTAATTTATTTTTAAACATTGTCAATTCACCCATTTAATATTATGAATTATTAATTTAATAATTATAATCAAAATTATGTAATATAAACACAAAATGAATTCACGTTGTTGTTCTGCTTGGCTATCTTTAAGACAATTTTTATTTTCTTTTAATTTCTAAAGAAGAAAAAAAATGAATGCATGGAATTCCTGCCAATGTTACATTTGAATTCTTCACATAAAAAACTGACCTTGTGTCACAAATTGTCTTCATGATGAGGCAGTTAAATTACAATAATTTATTTTTATAATACTTTTAATCCATAAAATCATTTTTTAATCTTGGTTATTGAAAAGATTTATTTTTGTTTATGTAGCATACTATGTAAACAAAAATAAATCTTCTTTTCAATAACCAAGACATAAAAAAGTAAACATTCCTTTTATGAAACTTAAATTTATTTCTACAAAATTCACGTATTTCTTAAAATTTTATAGTTTTCAAAACGGATTTTCATCTTTTATTTACTTAAAAAAAAAAAATAAATAAACAATCTTTTATTTGGAGTTTCCTGAAAAACAAAAGCTGTTTCACACAAGTTTGTATTAAAAAGCCTAAAATTTAATTTCTATCAAAAATTGTATGTAATTTTATTTTACTACTATTTTTCTTTGGCATAATTGAACTTTCCTGTGTTAAATTATTATGGCATTTAAAATATTTTGAACTTTTTTTTTCTCATTTATTTCATCTTGGAAATGCAAGTTTTATAAGTAGAAGTGTATATAAAAGATAAAAATGGATATTTTTATCCCATTTTTATCTGGCATCATTAAGCTATAGCTTTTTCCACTTTTAACATTTCAAATACAGATTATATTGATTGGAATCACAGGTTTTTGTTGCTTTCAGTAAAATCATTAAAATTGGCCATTTTTTTGACACATTTGTAAACAAAAGTGAATTCTCAGATTTAACAACCTTCCAAAAATAAAATATACTTTTCTGAAAATTTATTTGAGGAATATTAGCTGATTTAAAGTATAATTAATCTGATTTGAAACAAATATTATTTACTTTAAGTTGAAAATAATGGAGAAATGAATTTTTAAAATAGTAGCAGTGATTTACAAGCATTTCATCACTTGTCAATTACTTAACGAGCACTGATAAGGTGTTGACAGGTCTACAGAGAATTTATTTGTTAAAATGTAATTTAAGAAAATGACAGGCGAGCGTCTATTTTATAATTTTTAAGTAATCTTAAAAATGTTGGAAAATATTCTTTGTCATCAAATTTAAGAAATGTTGACTTTAAGTTTATTATAGTCATTGCTCTTATTTTCTGATGTTGTGTATACTTTAAAACGGGCACGTTACGTAATATTTTATAAACATAAAAATTTTTTTTAATTATTTAAAAAAAATTTTGGTGCAAAATACTTTGTATAAAGCTTTTCAAATTTTAATTAGTAAATATAGTTTTCACTTAACAATATCATCTAAAAACGGAAATTAATACAGAATTTTAAGACTTAAAACTTTATAAATTATTATAATTAAAATTTTTGAAAAATGAGAACATTTCTTGTAAAAATTTATTATTCATCAAAAAAAAATTTTTTCTTAAAACAATAGTGTCCTTAATAAATCTTATTTATAAAAGCAATTAAAAGCCTTTCTAATTTATGTCATAGTTTTATGGCATTTTTTATTTTACGATTCACAGCAGTTTTTGGGAAGTGAATAGTAGTTTGACAAAAAGAAATGTTGATTTACATTCACCAAGGAGTCCTACTTTTAACTAACAAAAATAATTTTCTAATGAAAATTTTATTTCTTGAAATTTTGTGAAATTAAGATTACCAGAATTTTCTATTAAAAAAAAAATTTCAAGAATAATTGCATTCATTTGTGAATAAGTCCTGAAGGTTTCATTGAAATCTGACAATTTGATTTTTGCAAGAATTTCCAAATCAATGTGTTTTCACAGGAAAAAAGTGAAAAAACACTTGTAAATATTATGTTGACCACTGATGCAAAAAAAAAAAAAAAATTTAACCAAAATTACAAACCATGCTAAAGAGGATTAAAAAATTTAATAAAATATACTTTGGTGTTTCCTCTTAATAATAACATAAAAATTTTGACAATGAAACTTTGATTTTATTAAGTTAAGGGTCTTTTTCATCATGTTATGCTGTTTTTCAGCAAGCAAATGGATTGCTGTTGCTACACTTTTACTTTTTTTTTTTTTTTTTTTGACAAAAATAAGACATTTTGATTCTTTTTTAGAAATTATTAAATTTTTTAGTTGAGAAATTTATTTTAGACAGTAAAACTTATTAGTGATTAAATTTTTTAGGTAAGATTGAAGACCTATTTATTTATTAAGTTGCTGTGATAATTCATATCTAATTCTTATTAAACGTCTAAGCAAATTTAAAATTTGCATTTATTTTTTATTCACTGTCCTGTTAGGTACTCCGTGTACTTTTTCAAAATATATGCATGAGTTAAACCACAATACATAGGTGATGCCTTTATGCTTAAAGTATTATTGTTGCAATATTATATATATATATATATATATATATAAGGGTGTCTCTTATTTTTGAAGTACATGCTGAAATTGAATTGTCTCTCTTAAATTTGTTTTATTCATTTACTCCTGCCACATAAAATTTTAAGAAGATTGCATAATATTTAGAGAGGGAGACTTTGCTTGTTAAAACTTAAAAGGTGGACAAAACAATAGACCCTTTTTTTTATTTTATAATTAATAGCAAACTATTATTAGTTGAATCTTTACAAATTATGCGCATTAGAAAACTAGAAAAATTTAAATTTTAGCCAATGTTTATTTTCAGACCCCAATTATGCTCAGTGTTATCAATACCAAGCAGAAAAAAGTAGTTTGGGAGTGC
Organism: Acanthosepion esculentum; assembly: GCA_964036315.1. Classification (NCBI taxonomy): domain Eukaryota; kingdom Metazoa; phylum Mollusca; class Cephalopoda; order Sepiida; family Sepiidae; genus Acanthosepion; species Acanthosepion esculentum. The sequence continues at coordinate 63,243,464 of OZ038475.1, read as the reverse complement.
TTTAAGATTCCTGATGATAACCAAAGTAAAGCAACATGTCAACTGTAGCTAGATACTTGCTTAAATGATTTACATAAAGAAATGGTTCTCTTTATTGTTTAAACTCTTACCCAATTTTTTTTTTTTAAATAAAAAGGATATCTAACTTTATTTCATAAGCTTTTGTATTCATTTTTCTATTAAATGTTTTATTAATAAATGTACTTTGTTCACTAAGTTTCCCAAACCAATGGTAGGGCCTGAAAATAATGAATTTTAATCATTGTAGGTATCGGAATCAGAATCTGGAATTGAATTGGAAATTTAGAACAGTATCAGGAATTGTATTGGAATCTGTAAAAATATTGGTATTTTCCCATCGCTACTTATTACTGAATACCACTAGTAAAACATCATTTTAAGTCAAGTGTTAACTTTAGAAAAGCAGTTTGAAGTAATAAAAATGTCAGATTAAAAATAAATACATTAATTCTTTAGAAATTGTTTTGTATATGTTTTGGAAATTAAACCGAGCAGATAAGAACTTGCGAGAAAATCTAAATGAGAAGTTGTGCATTCCTTTAAAAGGGTAAATATAACCTTGCTGGGATGTGGTGCTCTCTGTAGCCAAGTTATCAGGTCAGACATTAGTTTTTCCTACAAAGTGTGGCACAGGTCTGAATACTACCTTAGGTTTTCTCAAGTGCACAGCTGGTAAATGTAATATGTATTGTCAGATTAAAAATAAATCCAATAATTCTTTAGAAATTACTTTGTTTACATTTTGGACAGAGTTACAAAGTGTGTCAACAGTCCAGAGAGGAGATAAGGATTAGATCAAGTAAAGAAGCATGTCTGTCAGAATTACTAGGGGTTAAAAAACAAAGGAAATCTACTATTTAACAGAGATTGAGTAATTGAGATATTCAATCTGGATGCTAATAAAATCGGTGGTATTAGAATGATGAAGTCACCTGATAAAATGAGCAATGAAGTTGTCAAACACAAACATATTTATAGACAAATGGAGAGAGAGCGCGTGTGCACAATTCCTAAACTCTAGGATATTCTATCTAACAACCAACAGTCCTAGAGGTAATGATAAAAGAAGAAGAGATAACTAATCGTTTAATAATGAAAGTCGTAAGCATGTATAAGAATATTCCAGAGATTCTAGAGACAGTTCCTTTGCTGTTGGGAGATTTTCCCAAATATAGACACTGAGGCCATGAACTTGCACTCTAGAATACTTTCAATAAAAAGGAATATAGTCAAGAACAGAAAATTCATTGGTAGAGATTGAAGAGTAAGTTAGTTTCTCAGAGTGCTAGGATGTCTGGAGAGTGTTCCAAAAGAAAAGATTCTACACTGTAGAAATTGGCACAAATATAATTTTTATTTTTTTATCTTTTTTTATAAACTGGTTTAGTTTTATTTTTGTTAATCATTGTAATCATAAGATAAACATTTCATGTGGAAAGGTCAAGAATAAGTCATTGCTCGTTGTCTAAGGCAGTACAAGCTACCCAGAGGATAACAAAGACTACAGCATAGTGTGGATTTAGGGTTGCCTATTGGAAGTGTTTGCAGCTGCTGCAAGAACCCCATTATGCAAAATTTGACCAAGCAGTCTTTCTAACTGTTACTAAAGTGTTTGGTTTCCTTGCTACCAAGTGGACTGCAGCAACCAGAAAACTATCAATCCAGAATCCTCAATATGAAGTCCCAGCCACCAATCAGTCATATCACCAAAAAGTCAAGATAGCTGCTCTTATTAAGGCCTTATCAGAGAGAACTGGAAATCCCATCTTAAACAGGGAACAAGGGATAAACTTCTACTTCTGTTAAAAAAATAAGGAGTGTGATCTGGGTGATAAGCAAACCTATGTACTCCTATTTATAAAAATGAAATGGAGGGGTTCAAAGTATAAACTTTTTGAGTGCTTGAAATTTGGTCAGGTTAGTTAGAGAATGGCTGATACATAATTAACTATTAAGTTTTAATTTCGTATAATTCATGTATGTATGTATGTATGTATGTATGTATGTATATGTGGGGGCAAGTAATTGAACTAAAGGACAATGAGAGTAACAAATTATTTAAATATATATATATAGATCGGGCAACAGCCACAGGTGACCCTCACAGAAGAATTGGGGAAAATTCACAGGTGTTCCTTGATCAAATTTATTGATAAATCCCAATTTTTAGATCTGTATCCTTTAACAGTTTTAAAATCAGAACATTTTGCAGTTTCACTGCATTTTTTTGCATTTTGTTAAATAAGGCTTCAATGAATTTGACAAGCATAGCTCCAATAAAATATGTTTTTAAAAAAATCTAGCAATTATCAAACAGTAATACTGACATTCTTCTAACAGGAATGAATATGGTTACTGCATAGAAATAATCAAATACGTTATAAATATATGTAAACTAGCCTTTTTTTTAACATCTTTAAAATTGCCTATATTCATAACATCAGCAGACCAATTAGGTAGCTTAAGAAATTTTTTATATTTTTACCATATATTCTTAAATGTCTGAAGATCATGTAACAGAAGTTTTTTTTTTTTTTTTTGTTAGGGGTTAAGTTGATCCAAATCATCTGAGTGAAATTATGTCAGCCTGATTTCTGAATTCAGTACTGTTCTGAAGCCATCAGTGGTTGTGTTAGCATAGTCACCAGTCATTGTGACTGAGCGCGATCTAGCATTATGACCTTGTATAACTATTGATAATGCTAGATTATACACTCTTTCATAGAAACTCTAAGCTTTACTCAGCATAGTTGCAGTATAAGCCACAGGTTGGCTCTGAAGGTGTTAAAGAAATACAAATCAAATGTGCCTGACCAGGTCTCTTTAACAGGGATTGTCTAATCTACTTGAGCACATGGGGAAAGCTTGGAAATGAGTAGGCAGCCATTTTGTGTGTGTGTGTGTGTGTGAAAAGAAAAATTTAAAAAAAAAGAAAAAATCTTGTCAGTCATCTTTAATGAAACTTGTGTGTGTACACACACACACACACACACACACACACACAAGTCAGACACACACATACACTGCTGGATAAAACTGTTGCTATTCCTTCAGTTTATAGAGAATAAAATTTTAAATATTGTTGCATTTGAGTGTTCCTTTTATGTGGGGGGGGTAGTTGTAAGCTAAATGGATAAATGCATAACTTTCTACAATCTATATTTAACAATTTAAAACAAAAAATGCTATATCCAAGATTAATTTAATAAGAAAAATGACATCTTTCATATGAAAAATTAATATTAATATATTATTAATATTTATGATTTAATATTCTTCATTTATTGAAGAATATTAAGTAATAAATATTAATATATTTCCTTGGTGACATCAATTATGCTATAATTATTCATTCTATAACATTGAATATTTTGGCAGAAGGAACTTTTTCAAGTTTGAAAATGCTGTACAATCACTCAACCAAGTGAAATGAGTTAAGACTTGATTTAAATTTGAAGTGTTTCAGCTTATTTGATTTAACCATTGATGAGCAAACGCTTGGCAGGAGAACTTGCTATAAATTCTGTCTCCCTTAAAAGTATAGACAGTTCTTTTTAGCTTGCAGAAGTTATTTTAAGTCGCATGTTATATTTGGCTGCCATTTTGTGGGTTGTTGGTCTGTTTTTTTCTTTTGAAAGATTTGTTATTTCAGCAAGAAGAAAGACTTCTCCACTTCTCTTTAGGCCATGCTAATTTACCTGGACTGGTATGTCCCGTGCAGCTATTTTGTTTTTAACATTTTTTTTTCCTTTAAGTGGATGTTTGTAAAGCCATTTAGACTTTATTTAGGACCCCCAAGAAGAATGAGTCTAAACAAAAGAAAAAGAAAAAGTCAGACTGAAAATAAGAAAAAATAAAAAGGCAACTCAAAACAGGACCAAGAAACACCAGTAGAGACAAGTGAGGCCACTTTTCAAAAAACTGAAATACTCAACCCTCTTATTTAATTTACTGAGATCATGCAGAAGGCCAAGCAGGAATATGGGTTGCTGGTGAATTTGCCTGAATTTAGGGTCAGTTAAAAGAAAATTGTCTATGTAAAACTAAAAAGACTACAGTCTTTTTAGTTTTACATAGACAAAAGATCAAGTGATTTAATTATTGTCAAATCTAAGGGTTATGGTTCAATAGGCTGTAAAAGGCAGGACCTGTCCAATGTGGAACATTCTGTTGCTCATAGCTGAAGACTGCATGGTCCTAAAAAGGTCTTGTTATGAAGGAAATTATTTTTTCATGTAGAGGATCAGGGACAATGGCTTACCATTTGTTTTCAAGTTTGCCAGTTATATTTGTGGGCTCATTTAGCTATAGTCTTTGTTCAGCATTAATTCACTTGTATGCATAGGGAGTGGAGCTTCAATGTCATCACTTGCAAAGACACTATCTTCAGTTTTAATTGCTTGGATGTCACGGTTCAGAAGCTGGTAGCCATCATTTCTAGAAGGAAACCAGCATGCTAGTACTGAAGGAAACTTTTCCCTTCTCTGTGACTTACCTAAGCAACAAGGCCTCTACCAAGAAGCTGAGTATTGAGATACCCATCCACCTACTTCAACTGTGGTGTCCCCTGCCACTTCTGGCCAGAAAATCCAACCAGACATTGAGGCACTCCTTAACTCCTCCCTTTCCTTAGACTTATCCATCACTAAGAAATGTTGTGGCTTCTGTAGAGACGTCTGAGGAAGAGTGACAGATACTGAGGAAAAAAAAGTGGGGAGAAGATTCAAACTGAAGGATTTGGGTCTCTTTTGGGCACCAGGTTTGGCTACACAAACAGGTCCTGATGCGTGGCCACACGGTTATATGCAGAAAAATTGAAAACTGCAGTGGCTATGGCAGTCTGGGTGGAAAAGAGGAGAGGATCCCAATTTTTTTTTTTTTTTTTTTTTTTTTTTTAACATTTTAAACACAGAAGAATGGGTCAACAGGTGTGAGTCTTGCTCCATCTTCCACCAAATCAGCTATGAAAAAAAAACTGCTTCAACTAAAACGCCATAAACACGAGCTTAGAGATTGAACCAATTTTTCCAACCCCACTCTCACACAAAACTGATAAAAAAAAACGTACTCCTGTCCTTACATACGCTTTCATCAGCATAACCTTCTTTTTTTATAAAAAAACACAGCTCTTCTATAGGGAGTCTGAGAGAGGAAAAAAAAAAATGAAACAGATTGGGAAATATTTACCAAAGTAACTTGAATATTTGAGAAAAACAAAACCTGCAATCATAAAGAATTTGACAATGATGAACTTTCATCCTTGATGCCTCGACTGCTACTAGATTGGCAATTAGGTTTCACTGTTTTATTGCCTAGATGTGTTCTGTTCTAATAATTTCTTTTCTTGCCAATGGAACTCTCTTTCAATTTCTTGCTTCCCTGTCACCAACAATCTTCAAAAATTTAAATGCAACACCAATTACCATCTTCTGTCTTCCTGAGACCTATTCTTTTATTGTCGTTTTTCCGCCTCACTAAAGTCTTCTCATTCTCATTTTCTTTCAATTGCAGTAACCCCTTGTGTCCTAGTGGCATTATCGCCTTGCGGTGAAATGATTTTTAAAAAAAAAGGATTCTTCCCAACCTCTCCATGGTGAAATCGGGGGAAGAAAAATGTATAGGACCCCACAAACTTTACTGCCCCAGTATATCCTTATTGTTGTGTAGATTAGTCTAAATACATGGCCAATCTGAGCAATGTTGGATTAAATGAACAAGCCTTCAAGATGTCACTTCTGTGGATTTTTACAAATAATTAATTAAAACATTTTAAGCAGTTATGTGAGGCTAAGGTCTTAGTAGTTTTAGCCAGTCTGTGCTGAATCATATGACAATTTTTAGTTTTTGTTTGATTCTGTAATAGTCTCTCAATAGTCATTTGACATGATAAAACATTGTTTCTTAGAGGCTATCTTGTCTATGGAGGGTTCCAAGGTGCATTTTTGCACCTGGATTAGCCTCTAGCATGGAAACCATGGAGCCATGGTAGGAATAAATAGGGTAAGATTCAAGCCTTTTATATTGTCCAGATATTTTTGTCATGGTTGCCGGCCTTTATTCACACTTGTGCTGAAACCTTTCCTGTGCAAGTTGAGAGTAAATTTGGTTCTATGTATATTGTGTTAGCTGATGCTATTACCTTGGCCTGGTATTCTGTTGATGATGTTGCTATGCTTGTAATCAGTAAGGTTGAGATTGAGGAGGTCAGCATAGTATGAGGTGATAGCAGGAGCCAAAGTTAACCATAAGTCTATTGGCTTGCAGTTGGGCCTCATAAAGAGGTTGTCTTCTTCCTGGCACCTTCAGTTGGATGAACATGTTGTGCAAGATACTCAATGATTAGTTTGATTCTGACCTCCAGCTGGAGAAGAATTGGTCATTTATTAGGGAAGTTAGAGGTTGCAGTTAAATCTATGTTCTCTGAAGAATTTTTCCTTTAAAGCGGAGGGCTGAGATGTGCACTTCATATATCTATCAACTCTCAGTACTTCCACATTTTTGTACCAAATTACATGTGTGCGTGTGTGTGATATGTGTAGACTCTTGGGATCACAGAGCTCTCATGCTGTGTTGCATAATTTGTTACCTCCATCCTTCTAAGAGGGGTCTGGGATGCTGAATATTGAGATCCATCAGAATACATTATGGTTAAATTTCCTAGGCTGGAGATGTCCACAAGATAAAGATAGTGGCAGATTATGTGTTGGAAATAAGTCATCTCCAGTAAGGCCACAAATTCTTTTGAATTCTAGCAAAGCTGGAAGATGAGGTAGGGGCAGCTTCAGCCCAGATATTGCAGCAATACTCCATTTTTTGGTCTGATGTAACTCTTGTAAAGATAATGTATGGCATAAGTAGTTAGGTAATTTCTGGAGTGATACAAGGAGCCAATCATTTTTTCCAACAACATTAGCGTGTGTGTATGTTATATCTATCTTGTGTGTTTCAATTTTCCCTGAAATGTGCTCCTTCAACTTAAGTTTTGGTGAAGACTACCCTATATTAAACCTGGCCATTGTCAAGAATGACATTATATAAAGTGTTAGACTTGTATGACCCGCATCTTACTATTTGATTAAGGTGCCAAGACTGACAAACTAAGAGTATTGCTCCCTATGGCCTTGGACAACGGAGTTGAAATATCTCAATGATAGGGCCTTTTCAACAGGATTAGTTATTTTGCCGAAATACATTTAGGGAGGAGTGTATCAAACATGTCTTCCTTCACTGTCCATTCTGTTTTGTAGCAATGTGAAACTGTCAAATGACCATAAGTAACACTGTTTATTTGCTATGATACCAATTGTTATTTAAGTAGTGTGAATGAAGATAATTTTTTTTTATCTTTATCCCTGTCTTCCAGTTGTGTACTTTTATCACCTGCGTAAGATTAAAATTTGGGTGGAGAAAAAGAGCCTGTCTTTGTCAGACATTAGGGAAAAAGTGGTGAATGTTTCATAATTGTGTTTTGTGAATGGTACTAACTTAGTGGCATTTTGAAGGAACTTGTTCAGGTTTGTGCTGTTCTCTGAGACAGGTCTATTTTTCTTTTTGTTAAAATTAGCTTACCTTAGCTAAGGAAAGTTAGCTTATTGGTCCCTTTGACTTATAGTTCCTTGCATTTTTAATTTCCCAACTCCTTTCCCTGTTAGATGGCAGAAGGCAAAATTTGCCACCAATATAGGAATGTTTTACTTTATTTTTGTTTAAACTTGCTTCATTATTTTTTTTATTTTTTAAATTTTTTTTTTTTTTTTTTTTTTTTTTGACTGATGTCCATTCACTCTGTACAAGGCCTGAGAGCCAGATTACAGTGTAAGAGGCACAGTTTATGTGGATATGTGGGGAAGTGTTTGCCATATTGGGTTGTGGGAACTGTCATATACTGGTACATCTATTTTTTGTATATATTATTTTGTAGTATTTCAATCATGGGTTGGGGGTGATTTTCTTTTAAATTGTTTAAAAAAAAATATGAATCTTTTGTTTTATTCTCCTCCCCCACATGAAATTTGTAAAAATGGCTATTAGAATTTTCATAGGTAAAATGTAACTTTTTGAATATTATTGCATGGAAGTTTGAGAAAGAATGCAATGTGGTGAAAGGGATGATGACAGTTGTTGGGGTCAGAGAATGGGACTAGCTGACTTAATGACAGGAATATAAAGCTCCCTCCCACTGCCACCACCATTCCTCCATATTTTCCCCACTTTTTTGCAGCATTTTCTTGTATTGTATTTTTTTTTATAATTACATAAATAAATACTGTTCGCTTTTAGCCTGCTGAAGTTATACTAGAAATCTTTTTGACTTTTGAAAATTACAGTACATATCCTTCTACCTGGAGACTGGGGAAGACACCAGAACATAACTGGCATTTGTTGTATTTATACCCCTATATATACAAAATTGATTCCATTAATAAAAATTATTTTTGCTTAAAGAAATTCCTTCTTGGATGAAATGTGTTGTGTCTTGTCATTTATTTGCTTGTGTATTCTATAATGGCTCCACATTATAAATCAAATCCTTTATAAAACTAATATTGTTTACCAATTGTCTTATTTGAAATTGTATTTCTGTAAATAGCAAAAAAAAACAAAACATTTTATATAGAGTAGACAACCACAAATCTTTCTCATAGACTTACATGTCACAATTTTGGCCAAAATGTTCTGTGATAACACAAAGAAACCTAAAAATTTGCAATTCCATCTGAATAACACAATATTATTCAATATAAATTGTAAACAAACATTACAAATTTTAGAAATTCTGTATGTTAAATCAGAACCAACAATTAATAAAATTTCTTATGATTCTGAAATAGGCATTCTAAAATGGATTTAAATTCTCAGTGCTATATTACATCACAGTTGCAAAAGTTTCAAAACTCGAAAAATAGCAGTAGACTCAAGTGACAACACAGATATTCAAAACTCATTCTAAAGATGAACATAGAGATTTTGAATTTCATCTGATTCCTTTCATTCTTTCTTTTTTGATAATGATTGAAGCAGATTTGAAAACAAACATTAACACGGACTGTGGACAGTTCATTTATATATGACCAAGATGTGTAAACTAATGTGCCAACAGGTAAAACTTATTAAAACAAGTCCAATAGACATAACTTGCCTGTTATTTTTAACAAAACTTATATGTACAAGTGATTCTTGTGAAGTTGTTTAAGGTCCGCACTGCACTGACCTTCTCCATCATAATTTCACAGTTCAGAAATAGACCAAAATAAGATGTCTAGTGTAGCTATTGCTGGTATAACATCATAAAATGTCGGGTCACTCAAATGAGTGTTGCTAATACCATGTAACCCATTACTATCTACCGTATGGTTTGTAACTAAAATGGCTCTCAATGCAGGTTTATCTGCTTAGAAGCAGATGACTTGACATCTTGCAGGATGAAAAATAAAACCTAAGATGGAAGTGAGATTCTGCTCAGGTTTATATCTTAGTGCAGGGAGGCACTCTGATGTAACACCTGCAATCATAACTACACCAGATTTCTTAGTTTGGTCCATCTCTGGATTATATAGTTATGGTGGCAGTGGTCAGTGTGGTGCTGTACAAGCCATGTATGACCTTAAACAACTGCACAGTCATCACTCATTGAACATTATTATGTATTTGTTGTTTCTGTTTTGACATCTTTATTTGTCTTTAAAGTCCAATGGTAGTTGAAATGTGTGAACTTGATGGGCTCGAGACATGTAGTGACCAACCAGTACATTAGCAACTTGTGTCTAAATTTAATGCTGTTTACCAATTATTAGTGCAAAGGTTGGATTTGGTTAATTTGCAAGTGTCTGAGCAGTCTTATTTAGGGATGTCACTGCTTACCCAAGGAATTTGGGAAGATTCTAGAAAAGGTAGACTAAACCTTACATTTCTCTATGTCTAACTGATTTGATGCAGCTGGCAAATGTTCGCTTTAGCAGAAAGAGAAACCTGAATCAAAGTGCCGGGGTGAAAATGAAATTGGTATTCCAGAATATAAGAAAACTGAGTGATATCATGAATGTGTCCAGAAAAGAAGACTGTGATCCTAGATAGAGAATTGGGTAGATAGAGTATTGACATGCTTGGAAGAAGCTGGTCAAAGGGTCAGTGGTTTAACCCCCCCCCCCTACAAAAACAAACCTTTTTTTGGAAAGACAAGAAGAGTGGGGTCTACAGGGAAGCTGAGATCACATTCACAATAAAGTAAGACCTTTTTACATCAACTAGAAGAACTTCCATCTGAAGCAAATAAGAAAATTATGACATGTTATGTTTAAGTCTTTCTCATAGCTGTTTTGCCACAATGCTTAGTAGTGTTTGGATGAGCTGTGCCATAATCAAAATCATCTTTGTGTGCATGCCTTCGAGACTGATTGACATCTGTGTCATGAGAGGCAATTTTTCTTTCCAGAATCTATCTTATAAATATAGAAGTCTACCATTCATCCAGGCATTGAATATTGCTGCCACATCTGGTCTGTTGCTCCTGCTATACATTTAGAAATTTTTTTGTAAAATTCAAAGAAAAATTTGCAATATTATTGGTCCTGACTTGGCATCTTGTCTTCAGTCACTTTCCTACCATCATAATGTAGCTTCCCTGTGCCTTTTCTATAAATACTTTCATGGTAATTGTTCTGACGAACATTGCTATATGGTACCTAAACTTTATGAATAAGCGCAGTACTAGATTGGCAGCAAGGTATCATTTTGCAGTCAAAATGGCTAGATGTAACTAAGTTCTATGTTAAGTTTCTTTTCTCACACTTCTCACTTTTTAAAACTCTCTTATGGCTTCTAACTTCTCAGTCAACTTTGATCTTCAAAAATGTAAATGTTATCTTCTGTCTTCTTAATTCTTGTTCTTTTATTATTCTCTTGCCTTAATAGTAATTTTTTTTTTTTTCTCATACTCTCTAACATTTAGTAACTACTTGTGTCTTAGTGGCTTTCTTGAGGGTGAAATGATTAAAAAAAAATAATAATATATACCAAGTAAGGATAAAATCATTATGATGGGTAATTTAAATACTCAAACTGGTGCTGATTTGGAAACAAAGTTTGCCTAGGTACACAAAAATAGGGTCAGTAAATTCCACTGAAGTTAGAAGTCGACACTGTACATATCTGAAGAAATCTATCTTAATATGCGCACTCATTTTAAACATAAGCTGTTCCACAAAGCAACTTTGATACACTCATGATCTGAACATTTTCACTTAATTGATCATATTGCTATTCGTAGTCAATGTTACAAATGTGTTTAATGTGTGAACATGTGTTGTTGACTGCTGATCTGATCATTTTATGGTAGCAGCAAATTCTTCTCTTGAAACGGAAGTTCTGCTTGGAGTGGTTTTGTTTTTCCATTGAAACATTTAAATATAAATAAACTTTGTGACCCAATTAGTATAGAACAACTTTAACAGGTGCTTTGCATCCCTGAACAGGGTTCCTGCAGTTTGTAAACGATTTAGTTTGACAATCAGTTTTAAAAAAAAAAAAAGATCTTTTATCATGTTTTAAACGTATCCAGATGTGATGGTAAACTGTAGGAGATTAAAGTTTTTATACTGAGATAGTACTTTAAACCAACATAGTACTTTAGATCAGGAGTATCAAAAAGAAAAAAGCCAGAAGTGGTCCTGTCATCCTACCATTGAGGAGGAGGTGGGGCATCAATTTCCCTACCAGGGCTTCCTGTATCTTGTGAACAGGTTCCCAACCATACAGTTTGCAGACTCCCTTAGGGATAATTTCTCCAGCAGGTTTCTGCAGACCCATGGAGTTGAATTAAATCAGTTTGGTATTTTTTGAATGATAGAAATTATGAAAACAAGAGAGAGTGTGAGTGAAGCAGGCTGGCAAAATTTACAAGTACTCCAGTGATTTGTGTTTTTTTTTTGTTGTTTTTTTTAAATCCTTTTACCACAAGCAAGGCAATGCAAGAGGTTGTGAAAGAAAAGACAAAGGAAAACATTATTAAGAACTGAGAACAATAAACGGACAGGAATTTAAGAAGACAAAACATAAATATTGACATTGCATTTAAATTTTTGAAGATCAAAATTGTCTAGAAAGCAAGACGCTGGAAAAGAGTTCCACAAGCAAGAAGTGCAAGAGAAGAAACTGTTAGACAGATAACCGTAAATTCTATGCTGTCATTACGGCTATAACCCCCCCCCCCCAAAAAAAACAATAGCAAGATGTGTAGCCAAATTTATCCCTTCTCACCTTTATGGAAGGAAAAAAAAAATTCCATTTCCTCTAGTCTGAGTTAGTTCTTTGGTATATCAATCATTCCTCACCTCCAATAAGTCTCTGAAACAAGTCATTATCATTCCGCTAATATTCTTCTCAAGACCTTTTTAAATCTATACAAAAATGTAATTCTTATTTCTGCATGTTCCTTAATCTGAGTTTTTAGATTTATTTCTTCTATAAAATTTTAAAAAAGGAGATGGGGACATCATCACAAAATACATTTACACCATCTTGTCAGTGGTGGGGAGACTCGGCTGACCTTAAAATCAATTGACTGTCTGTTGGCACTTTGTAGGTGGTCTAGCTCAATACTGCTACTGTAAAAGTATGGAAAGGTCAACTGACTAATTTATTAAACAATAAAATTTGAGGTCACAAAAATGATTCCCTATGGGTGATAGAAAGGTAGTCTCCAGGTCACATGTTTGAGACTCCTGCTTTAGATAAAGTTAATCTCTGCCTAGAAAATACTACTGAGACTTTCAAGTCACTTGATGTTTGTGTTTGGTCTCAATGAAGCATCTTATTTAGAACTAAGCTAGCAGTCTGTCTGTTTTATTTTACCCCTCCTATATTCATATGAAATGTGTTCCCTTTTGTAGACCTAAATCAATTGCAAAGTTTCTACCAATGCTATATCAGGAAAATACTAAATCTCAATTGGTCTGGCCACATTCTAGACTATTTCAACCTTCAACAAATTGACTCCGAATATATGGAGATATATATCCACAAACTTTGACTACAGTGGGTAGGGCATCTGGTAAAAGTTGGGATGAATGGTTTGCCTAAGAAAATATTCAATGGATAACTTAAAATTGGTAAACAACTTCAGTGCAAACCCTAGAATCCTTATTTGGTTTGTATAAATAATCCTGGGAAGGAGATAAATGCATAAAAACAAAGAATGACCCCACTCTGTGGCACTGTTTTCTATACTAAAGAATGTAGTAACTGAAGCATAGTAAAATGTGCAGGGAGAAAGAGGAATTACAGTGAGCCAACTGTGACTGTTTATGAATGTTCAGAACAAAGTGAAACAACCAAAAACATTAAGAACATAATTTGCTGGTAGATATCACTTAAACATGAACTTTGAAAAGTTTTCATCATTAAGTTGGAAAAATATTTTTAAAAATCTTGAAACTTCAACCTTGTTGGCTGAATTTAATAAAACTTGTTTGTAGAGATGTGCGGTTTAACTGAAAAACTGACTTTTTTTCAGTTTCATCTTCACACTGTGAAACCACATCGAAATTTTTTACGAAACTGAACAATTTCCGTTTCGTTTTTATATCACTACTGAGTGAACAAAAATATGTTAAAAACATTTAATTGACTAGTTTTAGGAAATAAATGTGAAATCTATTTGTTTACAAAAGAAATGAAGAAGAAAAATAAAAGGAAATACGACATGATGTCTAAAAGTGAAATCTCTTTGTTTCAGTTTAAAAAAAAAAAAACTTTTTGCAGAAAAATTAAGTTAACGAAATAGCAAGTAAAAAAAAACAAAAAAACTAGTTACCAATTTCGTCTTAATGTTAAATTTTATGAAATTGGATTTTTTGTAAGGGTGTTCTAGCAAGCCATTACACCAATCATAAAATAAAGTTGTAATCAAGAAAAATGAATGAATATTTTTTTTATAAATAAATTTGTTTCTTATATAGGGTATGCACCTAAATTAGATATTAAGAATAATTAAAATAGTTCTTAATTTCACTTTTAAAATGTGTGTATTTCCAAATATGCAAGTCTGTTTTCTACAAATAAAATTATGTTTCTATCTATCAAATACATGTAAAATTAGATATTTAAAAAAAAAAAAAATTTTAATCTTAGTTTTAAAATGAGTATATTTTGAAAACTGCAAGTCATGTTTTTTAAACCCAAAGAAAAAATTATTCTTTTTTAGCCACTAGTGGTCGGTGGCTGTTTGTTACTGTTTTTGCAAAACTCTTGGAAGTCCGCTGATGTGAATTGCGTTCCATTATCTGTGACTAGGCAATCCACTACACCAAACCGAGCAAATAGTTTGTGGAGGCAATTTATGGTAGTTTCCGCAGTAGGATTTTTGCAACGAAACCCCTTCGGCCATTTACTATAACTATCCACTATGATTAAATAGTAAAAGCCGTCAATTGGACCTGCATAATCTGTGTGTATTCTTGACCACGGACGATCAGTCTCTGTCCATGGCTTATGGATGATTGGCGGTGCTTTGGCTGCTAAGTTACAACCCTTGCACATTTCCACCATCTGAGTAATATCCTGGTCCATATTTTTCCAATATACATAACTTCGCATTAGCGACTTCATTCAATTTTTTCCAGGATGGCCCCTGTGGAAATCCTTTAGGATTTGCTTTCGTAATGTTTTGGGAATTACAACCCTTTCGTTGTAAAGTAGCACATTATCGTATAGAGAAAAGCTGTCCGGTATTTGCTCATTTTTTCTGCTATTTTTGCTTTTGTTTCATTTATAAATTCATCATTTTTGGCTTCATTTTTTATGTCTTGTAGTGTAACTGGGAGGTTTTTAACTGCACAACATAGTCCTGATATCTTCTTCATTTCTTAGGGCTGCGATTACCGTATCTTCCAATGGCTCTGTCTTTGTTGGTATAAGTCTCGACAGACCATCCGCATGCCCAATCTTTTTCGTTGGTAAATATTCCAATCTGAAATTGTAGTTCAGAAGAATTGTTCCCCATCTAAGTAACCTATTTGCAGTGTAAACCGGTAGACCTTTTTTCGAACCAAAAATTGTTAGTAACGGTTTGTGATCCGTCTTTAGAGTAAAATATCTACGATAGATGTACCTATGAAATTTTGTGACCGCGAAGATAATTCCCAGAGCTTCTTTTTCTATTTGTGAGTAATTTTTCTCCGCTGGTAGTAGAGTTCAAGAAGCATGTGCGATGGATTTTATTGTCCCATCTGGCATAATATCTTGTGTAATATACACACCCTGACTCCATAAGCGCTCGCGTTACTTGCTACAATAATTTCTAGTTTAGGATCATAGTGTGCCAAAAATAAATCTGAAGTTAACGTCTTGATTATTTTTTCAAATGTTTCCTGACATTGATCTGTCCACTGCCAAACTTTTTCTTTCTTTAGCAGCTCATTCAGTGGTGTGCGAAGTTAATGCATGTGAGGCATGAATTCCTGGTAGTAACTCACTAAGCGTAGAAAACTTTGTAACTCTGTTATGTTCTTATAAACTGGCATTTTTTTTATTGCTGTTGACCTTTCAGGGTCTGGTTGTCTACCTTCTTGATCTATGATATGGCCAAGGTATTTAATTTCCTTCATGAAAAAATCGCATTTGTTTTCTTTTACTTTGAATCCATAGCTTTGTATTCTCTTAAACACCTCTTGTACATGTTGCCAGTGTTGTTCAACGCTTTCGCTATTAATCAATACCTCATCCAGGTATGCAGTTGTCTGTTGGAATATAGCCGGTGCGACCTTAATCCCAAATGGTAGTCTTTGGTATCTGTACAATCCTTTGTGTGTGTTTATGCACAGTAGTTTTGAACTTTCCTCATCAACTGGAATTTGCAAGTACGCTTCACTTGAATCAATTTTTGAAAAGCATTTTCCGCCATTTAATTTAGTGAATACTTCTGGACTAGGTAGAGGATAGTGGTAGTCTTTTATTGCTGCATTCAAACCTGTAGAAAAATCAGCGCAAACTTGAATTTCTCCTGATTTTGTTTTGACATAGACTGTCAGTATGGCCCACTTACTATATTCTACTTTTGTCAATATGCCAGTGTTTTCGAGTCTAACTAATTCTTGATCAATTTTTTCTATTGACGCAAATGGTACGCTCCATTTTTTCTTGAAGATAGGTTGAACGTTTTCTTTTATTTCAATATTTGCTGCCATTTTCTTACATCTTCCGAGACCTGCTGAAAATACTTTGGGGAAACTCGTTTTTAGTTTCTCTTTTAATTTGTCTGCCTCGGTTGGTAAGCTTTTTACATTTTGGCAGTATGTACTTATAGGTAAATCCCACAGTTTGAATTTTTGCATCCAGTCCGTTCCGAATAGGTTTTCTGTATTTCTTAAGATGTACATTTTTAATTTTTTCATCATTCCATTAAATGTTACATTTGTAATTACTTCACCCTCAAATTCTATCTTTCTCCCCGTTACTGATCTAGCAATTTTATCCGTTTTTAACATGGTTGGTTTGTTCAGCTTTATCCATGTTTGTAGGTTTATAATAGTTAAGTCTGAGCCAGAATCCAGCTGTAGCCTGACTTTTCTATTTTGCATTTCTACGTGTATGTATTTTCTTTTGTTAGTCTCATCAGCTTGGTCAGATCTCGTGATTCTTATTCTGCTTTTGCTTTCTCTTCTAGACCAACAATGAGAACTTTTGTGTCCTATTTTTTTCATGTTGGACAAGTTTTAAAACGGTATGTACAGTCTTTAAACCAATGCCAAGTCCCACAGCGATAGCATGGACTGGGTGGTAGTTTTTTCTGATATTGACTTTTAGAATTAGACAATTTTGTTTTACCTGTTCTTGAGGAGTGAAAATCGGTTTGGTTTGTTTGTGAGGAGGGAAAGTTGGTTTGTCTTCATACTTTATGCATGTGCGCTATGCCAGCATCTTCTATGTCTTTTGAGTCTTTCTTCACACTGATGCATCTCTGGCAGTCTTTGGACAGTTTTTGAAGTGTCAAATCTTGTTCACTCTCCAATTTAGTAAGGATTCTGCATCTCATTTCCATGTCTTTGGTTGAGACCAGGCCTTGGACGCAAATTAAGCATTTGAAATTGTCTGCGCTGAGTTCCGATAATTTGAAGTCATCACAATATTTATTAACAATAGATGCGAAAGTTATGCAATCTTCGCTGTCCTTTTTCGTATGGTTCAGACATTTCCGTCTTTTGTGGAATAGTGAGGTATTATGGCTGAAAAGTTCTGTTAATAGTTTTATGGCTTCTTTGAAAGTTAGTTCACTTGTTTTTCTTGGAAGGATATAATCTACGAATTTGGTATATTTGCATGTGCCTAACTTTCTTAGTAATAGACGTACTTTTCATGCGTCTGACCAATTTTTGCAGTCAAATTCATATAGATCTTCGTACCTTCGGAAGTAATTTGTAAAAGTTTTATCTTCGTCGGGTGCGTACATGAAATCTTCGATAGTACTCCAAATAGCATCTTGTGAGAGAACTGTTTTATTTTTGGTATGTTGGTCTTTATTTGACATTATACGTAGCAATAATTCTTGTAACTGAACATGTTTCTGTTCGTACTTTTGTTGCTGTTCAAATTGGATTTTGATAAGTTCCATAATGGTTGACTTTAAATCTTACATGTTGACGTAATTTTGTGTAAATATTTTACTTTAGTGTAACCTGATATCCTGAAACCTGTGTATGCAAAAAAAAAATTTCCTTTGTTGCCAGTAAATTTGATATCCAAAAAGAAAATTCTTTTTTTTTTTTTATGTGTTCGCGTAGAACTGGTTTTTTAGAAATCTTGCGTAGAACTTTTTTTTCTTTTTTTTCTTTTAGAGTTTACTTGTTGACCACTGTTATGTGTGACGGATAGCAAAAAAGGTATGTCCTCCGCGTAAAGAGTTCGTTTTTCTTTTGGGGGTTTTCAGGTCGCCACTTGTTATGTGCAACGGATAGCAAAAAAAAGTATGTCCTCTGCGTAGAGAGTTTGTTTTTCCTTTGGGTTACCACGTTGCCACTTGTTATGTTGCAAAAAAGTATGTCCTCCAGGTAGACAGTTCGTATTTCCTTAGGGGGTTACCTCGTCGCCACTTGTTATGGTCCAAGTTCCTTGTACCACGGTGATGGTCCAAGGTAGAACCAATGAAGAATAACTCGAACACAGGTATGGAATAACACAGATATATTACAAACAGAAATATGTACAAAGAAGTAGAAGTATTAGTAATGACTATCAGATTTGGTTAGAGTGAACTATGTTGTCTCAACAAGTATCACTATTCCAATGTTCTTACAGTAATCGTCTGACTGCGACTCTGTCTCTGACTCTGACTGCTGCTCCCTCTTGAGGCGCAGTATTTATGATGCCCGGAATAGTCCATTATAATTATGGATAAGTTCCCATAACAAATATAACAATTACATTTTCTTTATTTTTGTCAGTATTCACATGCTTCAGGTGCCCACTTTTGTTTTTTTTTTTTACTATCTGTTTTTAAATCATTTAGAAACTTGTGTTTATTATTATTGGGAATGGGTAAAGCAACTTTTGGCCACCCCTGTATATGATGCTTGACAATTCTCAGAATGGGCCTGTGAAAACAAACTACTTACCTGCTTTCATTCATTTTCTACCAACAATATAACCTGAATACATTCTACTACTCAGCAATGAATGACTTATCTGATTCATCTGAAAACAGAAATTGGAACATGTCTGGATGTGTTTAGGTACAAATGTTTACCTGGCTTGTTGCCCCAGTAAGATGTTGCTGTCATTCTTGGAATTGTCACACCTTGTATATATGAAAGATGAAAAATTGTCAGCCCGACCAAAAAAAGGAAAGCATAAAATAAATTCTGACATCTGGGGATTATTTTTTTGTAATATTTTTTGGATGTTAGGGCAGGAGCTTTTAAGAGTTATATATATAAAATTTCTCTCCTTGATCTACTTCTGTAAATCAATATTTTAATGATTAAACATCAGTTTCATAACATTGGCAAATGATTCTGGCTAAAAACTTTTCACCACCTCATATATATTTCTTCGATCCAACAAAACTTAGCAAAAGAAAAAAAAAGGTAATATTTCCTCTTTGTTAAATGTTATGCATTCCTTTAAATCCTATCATTTGATGATTTACAATTATTTGTATTATACTGTGACTAAGAAGATTATCTGTGATATCGATAAATACTACTTTGATCCTATTGAATGTAAAATCATTTTTGTGATCAACTTCTCTACTTAAAGTAACCATCCATCATGCCATTATGACTTTTCAACCTTCTTTGTATATCCCCATCTTGGTAAAATAATTTTAAATATTAAGTACATACTTAAAATATTTATTAAGGAAAATTCATTTTTTAGCCATGATTTGTAATTCTAAATTGATGTGGTTTATCCAGGTGTTAGTAACTTGAAATATATATACAAATAATTTGAATTTCTCATCTGTATATTTTAAAGCTTTTACTTTACATTTTAGGTATTGATCTTACTAAATCTCACTGTATTTGTGGGTATCCAACAATGCTGTTGGTAGCACCAGTTAGGATCCCAGCTATGGGCAAATAGTTAACCTTCAAACTGGGATCAAAATCCAAAAGTATAAAAATAGATTTTTATAGTAAAAATACCAGCAATACATATTTTGGAAAAAAAATATATTACTCACAATACATTTGACAAAAATCCTCTTTACAAAAATATGTCATTGAAACCTGATCTACAAACTGATTTCTTACAAAGAACACATATATTCGTATGAATCTATTATAAAAAATCCTGTTGGCATTAAAATAACCCATTGCGGTTGATATGCCATAAAACAAAATAAAGTTAAACCAACAATGCTGTATTGAAAACACTCTGCAGATTTTTTAAAGAAGGAAGAGGCTATTTTGCTGGTCCCAGTAAAATAGACAAACATGCTTTAAAGCTTATTTTACCAGTCCTGGTAAAATAGACCCCCAGACAATTTAAAAACGTTTCTACTGTCAGTTGTTAAAACACTAGTTAAAATCATTTATTCATCATCAATTATAAAAAGAAATATACAAGTCCCTGAAAATTGTAAGCACTTCAGGCATAAAAGTCTCTGCAAATCCAAAACTTGCCCTTGGGTATGGTTCTCTTGCCAATACACTTAGGATGCACCCACTGAAGACAACAATCTCAAATATATTCTTAGTTCTAAAACATTATTTATATTTATGGGCAAAATAGCCTTTTTTTACCATAACTGGCAAAATAGCCTATTTGTTTAATGAAGGCTTTATGGGTATTTACCTTATTTACAAAATAATCCAGATGGTTTCAATAGTGGCTACAGTCTAGAAAGTGTCTCTGTGTAGCTTTTGGGGATACACCATTCTCCAGTATGTTGTTTATTTATTTATTTTTTTTTTCGTGGTTCTCATTGTTCATGAAAAAGTATAGGACTTTTGTCCAAATAACTGTCAGAGAATGTTGGGAATGTCATGTATGAATATGTGTTTTTCGGAATTGATATGATCCCAAATGATAATCAAACATCTACCATGATTGATAGCGGATTACAGCCTGTTCAAACAAAATTCAACATTAAGGAATCTTCAGGCTCATTCTGATTTTCTGTTTCAGCATCGAGTAAATGAGGACTTATCTGGAAAGAGGGACCTTTTATAAATAATAAAGATTTGTTACCCCCCCCCCCACACACTCAATTACTAACCCCCTTTCTCTGTTAATACTGTCATAATAATTGTTCTGATGAACTTCCTCAATGGTATGTAGACTCTGAATTTAAAAGCAATAATAGATTGGTGGCAAAATCTCATCATTTTACAGTTTCTTTTCTCACACTTCTCGCTTGTGGAACTCTCTTCCAGTTTTTTGCTTTCAAGTTTGATCTTCAAAAATTTAAATGCAATGTTGATTATTTTCTGTTTTCTTAATTTCTGTTCTTTTATTGTTCTCGCTCCTTAATAATGTTTTTCTTATATTCTTTCACACTCAATAACCTCCTGTGTCATAGTGGCTTTTGTTGCCTTGCTTGGAATGAAATTATTTTTTTTTTTGTTTGTTTCTCCACTATGATAAACCCTGTGATAAAGATATTGAACTACTTGCCACATATGGCACCTTACTATAGGGATAAAAAAAGATTTTTTTTTATCTAATTGTACAAAGATTATGTATTTCTGATGGTGGGGTCTGGAATATGTTGACTGCATTCCCAATATTTACCTGTGTCTGAATGGCTGCAAGCTCAAATATAGATAACCAATATTTACCCATCAAAATTTAATCAAGTAAATGCTTATAGCTCAAATATAAATGACAAATATTTACTGATCCCTGAATAAGGTAAATGCTTACAGGTTCAGATATAAATTATCAATATTTGCCTATCCCCGAATCAAGTAAATGCTTATAGACTAAAAAACAAAAAAAGATGCCTGAGTTCAACATTAAATAACTAACAAAGGGTTGACATGTGAAATTAATCAACCTAAAGTAACTCTACTAATCTTTTTAAAATGGGAATTGATGATTTTGAAAAACTTACCCAAGGTGAAGTTATTCATTCCTAAGTTTTAAGATATTTCTGTTATCATACGAGCTATTCAGAGAATATTATTTTTTATGTACAGCATCAGTTGCTGCATAACTATTGGATATCCATGACTAACAAAAATTTAATGGCAGAAAAGTTGTTGATTAATTATAAAGGTTGTAAAAATTTCAATTAGTCTCTTTTGAGAAAAAATACAAAGAAAAATATTTCTAATATTAACAAATTAACAAATTCTGACAAAATACTCATAAAAACAAATATATATAACCAGTTAATGTGGTGACTTTGCATCACCAATTCTAGATTCTCCAGTTAATATAAAAAATTATTCAGGATAATCTTTAAAAAAATCATCAACTTGATTTTTGATATGAAACAAATTATAAAGGAACAGATACATTTTTAAGTTAAGTAAAATACAACAGAAAATTTGTGTTGCATGTGACAATTAAAATATGTCTTGTATGTAATTGATATATGTAAAATAAATTTAGATTTTTTTAAAAGGTTGGTTTCTGGTTTGCGGAATTTAAACCATATCTATGTTCTGTTTTGAAAATAGATAAATTGTTTGAAGATTTTATTTCTGCAGATAATTTCTTAGCTGACGTTCTCATCTTTGCATTTCATCTCTTTGGATTACATTTGAAGGTTGCATAATTTCTATATCAGTGCACAATGTTTCTTTGTGACATCTGCTTACAAAATTCACTTTCACTTGTTTAGCAACATTTGTTTCTACAAAACCAGTTTTCAGATAGTTTCAGAGAATGGATAATTTATTGTTTTAAATTATTTACATTTAAGAAATGCATTGTGAAGGTTTTTTTGTTTTGTTAGCCCCCTCCCCTCAGTGTCTGTTAAAGAATCTAATGGCAAAGTAGACTTAATTCCATTGAGATCCATGGGAATTTTGAAATAATGAAAACTTTAATCTCATGGATACTAGTCTAATAGGATTTTGTCTTGTGTTTGTAGCTATGGTTTTGTTTATTTTTACAAGTATGACTTATTAATCCACATCTGAAATCTGTTTCTTTCTTTCTACTGAACATTTGCTGATCAATGTCTTTGAAGCAAATACTTAAGATAGAATTTCACTGTTCTTAGCATTGGGTTAATCATTTTATAGAGAAACAAGATTTGAATAATCTGTTGATTATCTATGTTCATCCTTCTTAGCCAGATTAATGTAAAGAGTTAATGAGTGGAAAACTACCTTGTTATCTAATATGTATTTAAACAGTAGAAGTAATTTTCTAAATTTGATTAAGAAATATTAGAGTAGGCATACTTTCTTTTCAGATTACAATATAAGATTAGAAACCTCAATTTAATCACATATTATGAGTCTTTTAAAATTTGCTAGAGCTTAGTTTTCTAAAATAATTTTTTTGATTATATATAAATGTTCTATCCCTAATATCAAGTATACTTTTCCTATAGCAAATGTAAAATTTTAAGGATACAAGTTTAGTATTTTGTTGGATAAATAGGTCTTGTAATGATCACTTAGATTACTTTTCATAAATGAATAGTTATATATGAATGAAGACAAAAGGGAAACTTTTCTTTACTGGCACATTTTGTCTCCTGAGGGACTTTATCAAAGTAAATGCAAGGATTTAAAAAAAGATGAATAATAATTACATTTTTTTAAAAAGTATATATATATATATATATATATATATATATATATATATATATATATATATATATATATATATATATAATGTGTGTGTATACGCCATAGATTCCGAAGTTGGCATCTATGCGGACAACACTACAATTTACTCCTGCCTCAAAAACAAATCTAGTATCGCTGACAAAACTAACCTGGCCGTTCCTCTCGAAAAGGACCTCCGATTGCTTGTGAACTTGGGCAGGAATTGGCTGGTTAAGTTTAATGCCTCAAAAACAAAACTGCTCTCTATTAATCACCACAGAGATCCTTCCCTGCCCCCCATTATAATGTCTGATGCTCAACTTTTCAAGAGCACCTCTCTGCGGCTGCTTGGTCTCACGTTGTCTGCTGACCTGAGATGGAACAAATACATTGAGTCAATTACTTCGTCCACCGCAAGGAAAGTTGGCTCCCTATGCTGCGCCAGGAAATTTTTCTCCCCAGAATCAATCCTCCAAATCTACAAATCAACAATTTGCCTTTGCATGGAGTATTGCTGCCATATATGGTCTGGAGCCCCTTTTGTTTGCCTCGGGGTTCTTGATAAGATCCAGAGATGGATATGCAATGTAATTGGCCCTAATCTGACATCTCGTCTGCAGTCGCTCTCTCACAGATGTGCCATCGCCTCTCTCTGTCTTTTTTACAAATACTTTCATGGTAATTGCTCTGATGAGCTGTCTGCGCTGGTTCCCAGACTTCATGAATTTAAGTGTCCTACGAGGCTGGCATCCCGCTCTCACCCTTTCACTGTTGAAACTGTTAAATGTAGCCGTCTATTCTACTCCAATAGCTTCATATCTCACACCTCTCACCTGTGGAACTCCCTTCCCTATTCCTGTTTCCCTGATAGCTATAATCTCCAACTATTCAAATGTAATGTCAATCAACATCTCCAGTTGCCTTGATCTATCCACTATCCTTCTCATCCTTTCCTCTATCACTCCTATCTGCTCTCACTCCAAATCCTCTGTAACCCCTTGTGTGCTAGTGGCTCCCCGCCTTGCTTGGAGTGAAATTCTTAAAAAAAAAAAAATATATATATATGTAAGAAAATAAAAAATCCACATTTACTCACTTTTGTTTATTAGGCATTAAATTGCATCACTTAGAGTTTTTCATATTTTACCATTACTTACACAGCTTTAAGTTAAACTTTATATCTTAGAGTGTTCTTAAATTTAAAACTTTTGAAAACTTAATATATTTTACTTCTGTTTTTAAATACATGTTTTAAATAAAATCCTTATATTTACCTTGTGAAGTCCTCGGGACGAAACACATCGGTAAAGAAAAGTTTTCCTTTTGTCTTTATTCATACTGTCTTTTTATATATATATTTTATTTATATCTGAACAGTTACACAAATGGACGGTCCATAACATTATGACCAGTGACATGTAGCAAGAATAACAGCTGCTGTCTTGTAACTACCGTGCATGTCAGGATCAGAGTGATTATAAGCAAGCCTTAAGTACTTGATTTTTATGCATTTTGTACAAGAAGAAAGATTTGAAGAACATAGAGATAAAAGTCAAATTGTTATGGCCAGAAGTCTAGGTCAGAGCATTTCTGTGCTTAGATTAAATTGTGGTGAATACCATTTGGTAGATGTCAATAAATATCACCAACTACTGATAAAGAATTGGACTGTCTAAAGTTAATGATGCAAGAAATAAACAGAGGTTTTTACATTAGGTATGTACCAACAGAAAGGCTACTGTGGTACAAATTGTAGATAGCTTTAAGAAGGAAGGAAGAAATGTATCATAGAACATCTATCTTTATTGCATTTAAAACTGGATATATGGGGGTCACTCAGAGTACTCATGTAAACCTATGTTGTTCACCAAAAGCGTCTTCAGTATGCATATCTGTGGAAGAAATTCACTTCATCCAATGTCTTACTTTCTCCTGCAAATAAATAGTGGGATATGTGTACATCATTATCCCGAGGAAGGGATGCACTGTGCAATAACAACCAGCCAGTGGAGGCAATGTGATGATTGATTTGAGCAATGTTCTACAGTGTAACCCGGATATAAGAGACCCGGATATAAGAGAAACCCGGATACAAGAGAGGTTTTCTCTGGTCCCAAATTAGAGCCTGTGTTAATGTATATATTATAGACCAAACCCAGATATAAGAGACTTCTTCTCCGGTCCCGACAACTCTCTTATATCCGGGTTACACTGTATTTGGAAACTCTCCCTGAATTTAATCGTTCATGTGGAAAGAACTTTGTCATATACGACCCATCTCAACATCATTGAACACCAGGTATATCCTTTAATGATGATAGTCTACTGCACTGGCATCTTTAACAGGACAATGCATGTTGCCTTGTTGTATGGAAATGGTTTCAGGGATATGAAGAAGCCTTCTATGTTGCCCAGCCACCAAACAAACTCTCCTGATCTCAGTCTCATTGAGTACTTATGAGATAGGTTACGCCAGTGTTTCTTCTGCAGAGGTTCCACCATGGAAAGCAGCAATTAAAGACTTGCTGTTAACATCCTGGCACCAGACCTAGAGGAAACTTTTTGAGGACTTGTAGAGTTCATGCCTGATTGAGTAAGAGTTGCACCATTAGGAGGAGTTAAGTTAGGTAGTACCTTTCTTGAGTAAAATTATAATGGTTAGCTATTAAATATAAAAAGTAAAAAATTTTAATTCATTGTAGATTTGTAATTGAATACACTAAATTCAGTTGGGAAATGGTTATTAGCTTCTTTTGAGACAGTCCTAATTCTCCCATGCCTTAACGATAGTAATACAACAATACATGCCATGATGTCTAGATCCAGCTGCTGTGGAATGCTGCTACAAGCTACATTTGATAAGAGAGAGTTAAAACAGCAGAGATTCTGCTTCTATTGTAACTATCTCACGTTTACTATTGAATAAGGAGCATGTATTAAAATACTCCTTTTAATTTCTTTTCTTACAGGAGTGAAAATTTTGCAATTTTTTTTTCTTCTCCATTATCAGATTATTAGATTTTAAAATATTTTCCTCTCTTGATAAGATTTTTGTTGACAATTTTCTAAAGGTCAACTGTCTGAGTAATTACGTATACCTGATAGACAGGATTTTAAATATGTTTTATGATTTACTATACAAGTTTTTGATCATCTAGTATTCATTACAATACTAGTAGAATTTATGTAACATCATTTTGTATTTCATTGTAATTTCTTACTTATGTTTATAGCTTTTTATCATAAGCTTTGACATATTCAGAAATAGCAGTGATGGAAATTTGAAGATATTCTTTTCTTTTTACTCATTTAGAGGTAAATGTTCAGACCATCCTCAGCAATTATGACAACTTTTTGGTTCTTCAGCTTAAAAATAAATAAAAAGGTAATCTTGAAACTATAGAAGTTTAAATCACTGTAGTAGAACAATCTTAGCTAATTCAGGTATGCATTTTACAATTATAGGCTGATTTTTTTTTTTTTAAATTAAAAAAAAATATTAATGATTCAGTTCTGGAAATGGTGTTTTTTTTTCTTTTTTTTCTTTCTACAAATGATTAACTTATATAAGTGATTAACCTAACTCTGGGTAAATAGTGGGACAGTACATATCCTTGGGTGAGGAGAAGGGCAACTTTGAATTCAAAACCTGACTGGTTGAATGTTCAGTAACTAAACTGGCTACCACCAGACCCTGATCTGGTGGAGAGGGTAACTGGAACCTTAGCTGTACAAAAAAGTCAGTTAAAGTGTAGATGAACTCCTCAGAACCAACAGCCATATACCCCAACTATGGGTTAAATAGTTTTGCTAACCTGCAATTGGCCAAGTGAGGTGAATGTAGCTACACCTCTGAAGACATGGTCAATCAGGGAGGGTTTCCTCCAACTGGAGAGAGAAGGCCCTGGATTTGGAAGTAATTAAATTCATTTGGATATTAAATAATTTAATACTTAAGATAAGGTTAAAATATCTTTGTTTTTGTAATTATATTTTTTTTGTTTCTTTGATTTTTAAGAATGTCACAAAATATGGTTAAACATAAATCTCACCCACACTGATTGCTCATGTTAATTAAATCCTCATGTCTTAAATTAGGTATGACCTATCAGATAACTACTTAATTTACATACTTTGATTTCTTAAATACAAAGTTCATTTTCATTAATATCTGTCTCATTTATTTCAAGTATCATAAACTGTTAATTGTAAAATAATTACCTATTAAATTTGTAATTTTCTATGGAATGTTGAGAGAGAGAACAATAAAAGAACATCAATTAAGAAGACAGAAAGTAACAATTGAAATTGCATTTAAATTTTTGTAGATCAAAATTGACTGGGGATCAAGAAGCCAGAAGAGATTTCTACAAGTGAGAAGTGCAAAAGAAGAAACTTCAAATGTTTTTTTTGCGGGCTAAAACATCTGATAACTTTGTTTCTTAACTGCTCAAAAATAAAGATTTTTAAAAATATTGTCATTTTTAAATTTGAGAGTTAATTTACTGCATATATTAATTTTGATTTTGCGTTCATCTATTATTTTTCAATTTTTCTGGATTACATATATAAATTTCTATAAATCTTATGCATATACACCTCCATAATCTTGTGGGTATTCTATAATGAGACTGACAGGTGCAAAGCTTTTTTGTGTAGATTCAAAATCAGATTGTTATCAAAACAAGAATTTCAGAAGTCAGTTCTTGCCATAAAGTTGTATCTCCATACAGAAATATGTATTTAATGAGCAGATTATTTCTGGATATATTGATGAAAGAGTATATACTCAAGTATAGTGCAAATTTTTATGGTCATTTTTTTTTTTTTTTTTTTTACATGGAATACAGGTTTGTATTATATACAGATAACTTTTTTGAAAAGGGTAAAAACCATGCATTTTCAGTGACGAGTTGCACTATAAACAAGTAAATATTTTCTGGGTGGGTTAAAATTCATGCAAAAAATTCAGGGGTCTCACTATACATGATGTTGGCTTTTACACAAGTATATATAGTAGTTTTAAATGCAGTGACTAAATGGATGTATTTGTCTTTTTCATGTGCATTTGTTAATGTAAAAAAATAAAAATAAAGGTAAAAAATTAATAACATAGATGTTGCATTATCTATTGAAAATTTGTCTTATAATTGGAAATTTTAATAAGAAATAGTAATAGATATGTATTAATATTAGTTTAACACTGTAAAAATTTAAGTAACCATTTAAATGCTTGATATTTAAAATAATGAATGAAGACAAAAGGAAAACTTAACCGACATGTTTCGTTCTCTGAGGGACTTTATCAAGACAATTGCAAGGATTTTATTTTGTTATGCATTTGCCTTGATAAATTCCCTCAGAGGATGAAATGTGTTGTCTAAGATAATTTTTCTTTTGTCCTTTTATAGATATACTCTGTCTGAAATTTTCACACATTAAGCATAATATTAAGCCCTGAATTTTACAATATTTGATTTTATGTAGATTTTGTTTGAATTCCTCTACATTGAATTTTGTTCTAAAGTCATTAATTAAATATTTTCAATTCTTTTGCTGATACTTACAATTCAAGTTATTGGCTAAAGTTTGTAAAGTTTTAAACAACTGTAAATAACAAAGTTGGTTTTCATTGCTGTTAAATTCAATAAGATTGTATAAATGTGTCATATGCTCAAATTTAAACTTGTCATGATCAAAGCTTCCTTGAACTTGATTCAAAACACTGTAAGTGCTTTATCCTTGAAATTTGTTGTGTTAGCAGTTTTTCTGTTTACACATTGCCTTTATGGAGATAAACTTTGCAGTTTTGTTGAAAATCAATGCCAAATAACTTTAACTGACAGTTCTGCTATCAATATCAAATTATTCACATTGATTTCAGAAAGAGTAGTATTTTTCCAATTCCGATAACTCCTGGTTACCTACTGCTGTTGTAAACAAAATTACTGGTCAATATTTGTGTGTGATGCTTCTCTAAACAATATCTTAATTTTTTACTTTATTCTGATTTGATATACATTTTATTTTTAATTATTTCACCTCCAAGCAAGACTATAATGTCACTAGGATAAAGGGGGTTACAGGGAGTGAAAGAGAATGAGAAGACTTTAGTGAGGAGAAGTGATGAAAAGGACAATAAAGGAACAGGGTTCAGGAAGACAAAAGATGGCAATTGATGTTGCATATAATTTTTTTAAGATTATAGGTGGCAGGGATGCAAGAAATTGTAAGGGAATTCCACAGTCAAGAAGTGCGAGATAAAAACTATTAGAATAGAACAAGCAATTACATCTAGCTAGTTCAATAGTAAAATAGTGAGACCTAATTGCCAGTCTAGTAGCATGCTCAAATTCATGCAGTTGAGGCACTAAGGTGAACAATTGCCATGAAAATATTTGTAGAAAAGACAGAAGGAAGCCACATCACATTAGTGAGAAAATGACTGAAATTGAGATGCCAGATTGGGATCAATTACATTACAGACCCTTTGAACTTTGCCAAGACTCACAAAATATATAGTAGGAGCACCAAACCAGATATATATAAGGACCTTAAATTTAGCAAAGATATTGAACAATATGTATATAAAATTTGAATATAGCAATATAAAATTAAGGAAGGTTATCATAATTTTGTTTTATATTGTAATATTATTTAACAGAATGGTATCCAAGAAGTGATGTGCAATTGGAATGGCTGAAGCATGAAAAATATGATTCCCCTATAACCCATCCTCATACTGAAACTTTTAGTTTCCTACACTGACATCAACTGGTATTTTAGGGACAAATTAATGTCAATCAAATAATTACTTGAATGCTTTAGTTGTAAAACATTAAATTCTTTACAATTGGTATTCATTTTTTTTGTACAAGTAGACAAATTTACCAGTAAGAATTGCAAAGAGTTATATAAGAAGTACAATCTCACATATTAACTCATGAGGGTCAAACTTGCGCAGGGATTCCCTTTCTTTTATACTTACTGATTCCTTGGAGATAGATCATCCTGTAACTGTTTAACATTGTCGTTACATTCCTAAATCCAATGGTTGCCTTATTTTTCTTGTGACAAATTAGTCTTATACAGAATTCTTATAAAACGGGCACTTCTAGTTTTACATTTGTTTTCAAATTTTGTTAGTATTTGAAGTATGTGTGATATAAATATATATATACATATATATAAATTTGTAGAAGTCTCAATGAGGAAACATATTTGCTTTCTTTAATAGGTAATTCCAACTTTGCCCTATCAGGCTGGTCTCCATGGCCGAACTGATGGAAACACACTTTGGCTCCAAAAGTGGTTTTATTGATGGAAAAAAAGGGATATAGATTTGATTCTTGACAGAAGCACAATTTTTTCTTCAGTAGGACTTCTCAATTTAGGCTTGTTGTTAATTAACTGTTTAATAAAATAAAAAATGGGGAGAGCAACTCAATCATGTGTACCCACTAAAAAAACTAATGTTTATAGTATATGTATATGAATGAAAAGTGATCAATATCAGGAATAGATCATTTGCTGAGAGAAACAGTTTTTTTTGCTTACTTACTATTATTTCACTGAATACTAGACCTAAGAGCCACTCAAAGTAGATAGTTATTGAGTGAGATTGTTTTAATCCTTTCCCCAACAATTATTTTGTGAAAAATGTTTAATATTCAGACAAATTTTTTTATTTGTTTTGAATATAGTAACTAAAAAACTGAGGCACTTTGAAGTATCTGAGCAGTGGCTAACACCTCTACCAGATGTATGAGTTGACAATTGGACTCATTTCAAGCCCAGAAGGGAATAAAAAGAATAAAGATCAACATATAAACACATCTGTAGCTGGTTTTTTAATGTTATGTTTTGAATGTGTTTATTCGTTGGTGTCTGAAACTGGCACTTTTGGTAAAAACATATAGACACATCTATGTCAGGGAAAGGGTTAAGAGAGATGGAAGGAGGGAATGTAAAGTGCATATTATAAGAACATATACAAGAGATATCAGTTGACCCTAGAATTGAAGAGAGCAAGATTTTAGCTGTCACAGAAGCACTCTCTCAGGAGTTTGTTCCACAAAGAAACTGTTTCAGTGGAACTTGCTCCTTAGCAATGGGGATGATTTGCTGCTGTGAATGTGCCATAGCAGGCCCTAGCTGTGAATGTTTGAGCTGGTAGAACTAAGGAATTTAACTTGTCTGAACATCTGTCATTGTAATAGCAATGTTTTATATGTGGGATAAGGGTTGCAGGGTAGAGAATAGTTCATCACCCACAAGGCTACATAATCGCTTTTCAACTGTGTTGATGCTGGACAGTGAGGATTGGGCAGCACCAGCCCAAATATGGCAGCAACACTCCATTCTTGGTCTGATCAAACTCTTGTAAAGATAGAGCAAATATGCACATTCCATCTGGAGTGAAATTTGGTCCCAGTAGGTTTTTGAGGTAAGGAGCCTCTTTGGGGATATGACCACTCATTGGGGCAGGTTTAGAGTCTGCTTAGTTTTGGAAGTATTGAATGACACTAGTCAGTCTTTCCCCCATGGAACTGTGAGAATTAGGCGATGGTTATCAAGACATTTGGAGGTGCATCCATACCCCTTAGTATCATCTGCATATATATATATATATATATATATATATATATATATATATATATATATATATATATATATATATATATATATATACAAGGTAACCAAAAAATTTCTGTCCTTTTTTAAAGGAAAAAAAGAAAACGCTTCACAGTATGTGTAACTTATATTTAGTCTTCGAAGTAATCGCCATCGGCATCCAGCACCTTCTGCCAACGTGTCTCCAGCTGTTCAATGCCTTTGCGGTAGAACTCGGGTGGTTTTGATGCAAAGAAGTCCGTGAGGGCTTTGCGCAAGTCTGCTTCATTGGTGAAGGATTCCCCACGAAGATGATTATCCAGGGAGTGGAAGAGGTGGTAATCAGATGGCGCAAGGTCAGGTAAATAAGGTGGATGGCACAAAGTCTCCCACCCAAGTTGCTGTATGGTATCCCTGACCACTCACGCGACATGCAGCCTGGCGTTGTCATGGAGGAAAAGCACAACTTTGCGATTCACCAGTGCTGGCTCCTTCTGGCGCAATGCCTGTTGCACACGTTTCAATTGCTGCAAGTATAGGTCTCCAGTGACCATTTGGCCCGTTGGTAGCAGTTCATAATGAACCACTTGACGACCTGTCCACCAGACACAAAGCATAATCTTGCGTGGGTGCATAGGCGGTCTTGCGTGAGTGCATAGGCGGTCTTGCTGAGGAGACAACCAAGGTCTGGAACGCTTGGGAGTTTCGTACAGAACCCACTTTTCATCACTGGTAAGCACTCGATTGAATAAGTATGCGGTACGGTGGCGAGAAAGCAGCGATAAGCAGGCTGCCACTCATTGTCCCTTGTGGACCTCCGACAGCGTTTGCGGAACCCACTTGCTCAGTTTGTACGTCTTACCTAGGCGGTGCAAGTGAAGTCTAACTGTTTCATCGGAGACGTTGAACTGTCTTGCAAGTTCACCACACATTAGACTATTGTCCTCTTCAATGGCCGCCTTCAGGACTCTGTCATTCAAGACCTGTGGTTGTCCACTGCGAGGCTCATCATGGAGAGACAAATCTCCCAACTTGAATTTTCAAAAACAATGCCTTGCAGTACATTCATCCACAGCACTATCCCCAAACGCTTGACATATGCGGCAACTTGATGCAGCTGCTGATAAGCCCACTTTGAAGTCGTAAAGCAAACAGCCCCGAACGAGATCTCTAGACACTTCCATCCTTCTCACAGCTGTCTGGCTTATAACTGATGGCCGGGCATGGTGCGCGTGTTTTTTATAACGTCTGATGTTCCTACTTCCGGCTGTCCGAATTTGAAAACAATTGCTACGCATATTTTGTATATATTTCAACTTCATTCAATGACTAATCAAAAAACGGACAGAACTTTTTTGGTTACCTTGTATATATATATATATATATATAGAGAGAGAGAGAGAGAGAGAGATTCCATAGCTGGCCGGTTTTTGTTGCAATTTCCTATACCATAGCTTGTTAAAGGCCTTTGCAATATCAAGGACAATCACTCTTGCGATATTTTTATTATGCTGTGCTTCACTGAATCTATACATGACAATAGTTAAAACATCAGCTATGACCCTAGAAGAATGAAAACTATACTGTTTGTTACTCAGGAGTTTGTTTTGATGTTCAACAACTTTCTTGTTGTTGATAGCTTCAAAATGTTTGCTGAGGAGGCAATACTGTGATGGCTGCATTCTTGTACACAGGGTACACACTAAACACCTTCCACGGGCCTGGGTAAAATTTCTTTTTAAGGCAATGGTTCTACAGCTTCACCAAGATTGTAGACAGATCTAGATCAAGATTCTTGAGAACACCTACAGGGATTTTATCTAGACTACTAGTCTTCATAATCAAGGCTTTTGATAAATCTGGAAACTTCCCCAAGTTGATATCTCTATATTACAAATCTTGTGCTCCATGAGGTGGAGAAATATGGTCTTTGTCATCTAACCTAGTTTGAGGCAAAATTCATTGTAAAGAGCTTCGCCTTATCTGACAAGGATGAGATAACCCCAGGGCTATATATAATGGAGGGCACTAGTGGTTGGCCTAAACTGAGTATTGTGCTTACAATTTTTCAGAATTCGTAGAATCAAAGTTTTTTGTTCTCTGCTTTGGCTTGGATTGCTCTTTGCATTTTTCAGGATTCTTTTGTAGTGATTGTGTGCAGTTCTGAATGAGACAACAGTTCTACTACATCATTCCCTCTGATAGAGGTGGTAGCAATGGTAGCACAGAAATTAGCACTGTATGGTCACTGACAGCTTCACGCATTAAGTGATCATCAGACCATAAATATAGTAAATTTTAAAATATTAATAATAACACCACAAATCATTAATGCTTAACAAAACACATAATCTAGTAAATTACTGGTATTTAGCACATTTAAAAGCTAGCAAATTTTTGTAAAGAAAGTGCTAGTTATTAAAAATAAAGCAACAATAGATTCAGCTGATGCTAATGAGCAGTGCATCTGCAATACTTGAAGTAGGAAAGATAAGTCTTTTGAACTTTTCTTGTATATATATATATATATATATATTAGGTTGGTGCAAAAATAATGTTGCTTTCTCACATGAAGTTGAACGTCAAAAAACGACATTATTTTTGCACCAATCTAATATATATATATGTGTGTGTGTGTGTGTGTGTGTGTGTGTGTCTATATGTATATATGAAGTCTGATCGAAAAGTATAGGGACTGTTGCTATGGTAACAGAGCTAAAGTATGCAGAGTGAAGCCGCTTAGCACAGATTGATCTTGGACACTGTCATGCATGCATACTAAGTTAAACATTCTCGCTCACTTCTTGGAAGGAAAGTGTGTAGAGTAAGGTCATCTCAACACACCATGGAGGTTCAGTCAGTGACCGCGGTTTGTGCAGCAGTTTTTGGCTAGGCACAACACTCCCCAGGTCCAACAATTACCATATCCCCCAGATCTTGCTCCTTGTGACTTTTCCTCTTTCCAAATATCAAGAACAAGATTTCAAGACATCGAAGCAAACCAAGAGAATGTGATTAGGCAGCTGCTCACTATCCCAAAAAAAGGAATGCTTCCATCAATAGAAACAATGCTAGATAAAATGTGTGGCGTCAGAAGGGTACTACTTCAAAGGAGATTAAATGCTGAATTGATATGTGTTATAGTTTTCTTTTTATAGCACCAGTCCCGGTACTTTTTGATCAAACCTCATATAAAGAATAGCATCTAACATCCTCATTATTTTTTCTAAGTATTTTTTACTCTTTAATATTTAATTTTGACAAATACTTCTCTAAAAGTAAGGTTATTCTCAATATTCCAGCGAAAGAATCCTGTTTTTTTAATGATTTTTTAGATTTAATATGTTCATTTGTAAAAAAACTGAAAGAAAGTTCTGATAGAAAAAAAAGTTTTTCAGTCTGTCAAGTGTTTAAAAAACAGTCATTTTCTTTTTCTGTAATACAATATAAATTTTTCAAAAATATATTATAATAATCAAAATTGAATTGCAAAATTCAGTTAAAATTTTCCTTCAAGAGCCTTTTATATACTATGTATTTAGGGCTACAAATTATTTGTATAAATTACTGAAATAATTTTACCATCTAAGATAAGTGTTCTCAAAAAATTCTTATTTATTATCTTTTTTTTAATGTATATTTAAGGTTTATAATCTAGTTGGTTTGTTTTTCTTTACTATTATCTAAGATTTATTAGTATTTTATTTGCTCTGAATCTTTCAAGAATATTTGTAGATGACTGTTTTTTTTTCATATTCTTGTACAGAATACTAACATATATCTTGCCATGTAAACTAAGGACCAGCTGGGCAAAATAAACTCATAGTAAATAATCAAATTCAATAGATGATACTCTCATGTTTTTGATGATATAAATATTAATACTGAGGGTAACATGAACTTATAGTTAATTCTATTTTTCTCTTTCTCACTCTTTATTTTCTGCTACATTTATTGTTGATATTGCCATGTGCTCCTATCTTGCTCTTCTATCCAATTAACTTATTTGGCTACTAACTAAACTGTGTGCTAGTAGTTTAACTAGTTGTGATGGGGTTAGTGATAACAGTACATTAGCAAGAAGCACTGTATGTATATTAATGTGGTTGTTTTTCATCTGCTGCCATGTTACAACTACTACTACTACTGTTTGGCTGAAGTCCCATTTGCTTTGCCATTTAGGTGATGGCAGACTACTGGTTTGTTGGTAATGGTATGGCATGGCATAGAGCAAGCTAGGCAACTCAGTAGTGCAGTAGAAGAGATTATTCTGAGAGCCTGATATCAGCAGTAGCAGAAAGAGCAGCAGCAGTTGCTTTTCTCTCTTTTAGCACCAGTTTTGAGCACACTTTCTGGTTTGCCAGAGTGAGCAAGCAAGAGAGAGAGAGAAATACACAGGCCCAGCAGTGACAGGAAAGGAAGATATTAGTGGAACAGACATCAACCTGTCATAATGTCAAAACCAAGCTCTCACCACTCCATCCTGTCCTGCTTATTTCGTTTACATTATTAACATGTTAAAGAAGGTGGGATTATCAAGATAAGCCACTAATACAACTACTATTACTTACAATAATATATAATATCCATTCTGATGGTAGCCAGCCACTTGGGAGTTTGATGATGAAAATCTAAGGTATATACTTTTTTTTTTTTTTTTCATTTATTACTTAATCCTTATGTTTTTATTATTATAACATTGTGCACTTGTTGCTGAGGTTGTTGATTTTATAAATATCTTTCTTTTTTTTATCATGAAAAATATGCCAGTTTCTACAGAACCCCGTATTGTGAACAATAAATAGTTTGGGCAAAAAAAAAAGAAATATGGATTTGTTTTTTCTTCCTCTCCAGCTTCTTTTTTTCTTTCATTCTTTTGTTAAAATATTTTATCTATTTTTATTTTATTTATTCTTTAGCTTATTTAGTCCTTAAAACAGTCTTTATTACTACTTAAAGAATTTAATTCTCGAAAGCAGTAGCTGTTTGACTTCATTAGGTTGTCAGTAGATTTTTTCTTTTTCAATTTAAAAAAAAAAACCAATAAAAAACTGCCTCATGTTTTCTTATATTGTTGCTCCATGTGTGAATTGTCTCTGTTACTGTTTGCAGCAAAGCTTGGCCCACCTCTGTCAGATTTGTTCCCTTTGTCTGTGCCTGGTGACTCTATTATCTCTTATCAGCACACTCTTGTGTACAGAATTAAAAGAAACGAAAACAATATGCATAACACTGTTGGACATGGTACAACTATTACTGCTCACATTTTGCTAGGCTCCTCTACCTACTTCAATCTGTCACTGTCTATACTTTAACATTTTAAAAAATGTAAAAGTTTGCATTTTTTTTTCCACCCCCACCTACCCAGCGCTTTCTCACTTTAAACAATGTTGGTAATATAGACGGCTTAGAAACCCTCAATAAAATAACAGCAGCTGTTGTTTATCTGTAGATGTTGCCATGTGCACTTTAAGACTTGTCTGAGTGTATGCATTAAGAAAGAATAAATAAAACCTAATGCATTATCCTTTAAGATCTATCTTGTTGGATATAATTCCTTACAATGTTCTCATTACAAATCTTTCTTCCTGTTAGGTATATAATCATATTCAATGAATACATGTGATATTTTCTGTTGTGCATGCAGAGCCTTGGATATTGATAACACTAGCTTTTTATTTATAAAAAAAAGTTGATCAGTGTTATATGGTAGAAATTCAAAATAGTCTATCAATGAATGATTGGCTTGGTATGGTTTCTGATTTATATGTTTAGTTTTCTGTTTATTGAATTTGAAGTGGAGTCGAAAATATCTTCTTCGACTATTAAATCAGATTTGGTTTGTGTCTAAGTTAATCAAGTTTTGGCTCTGTTGATATTTATGTCCATTTTGTTACATATGAGGTCACTATTTGTAAATTGGTCATTTTTTTTACGGGAATTTTTTATTGTTGCACATTTTACTCTTGAGAAATATATTCAGTGAATATCTCGGTTAATGAACCTTTATAAGCGTATAAATTACAATTCAAAGTATATAATGATTTGTCTATGAAATGATGTAACGGTTTACATTCGAACCAATTTACAAGTCCTTTTGTGAATGTATTCTTAAAATGAATGTTGCTATAATTAATACTGTATGTATGCATATACTAATAACCAGATTTGAATACATTAAAATAAATGCTTAAATACTAGTGTTCAAATATATAATGTGTGTGTATGTTTCATCGCATGATAACTTTATTAAACTAAGAACTACAGGATTTAAATTCCTTTGCTGTAGATACTAATATATTAGAAAGACTACATAATGTTCTTTGTTTGCAGTAAGGAATTTTAGGTGTGCATTTAAAGCCAAGGCAAAGTCATCTTGCTGAGTTTAAATTATTGATAAAACAACATAATCTGGAATGAAAATTATTTCTTTGCCTGGAATATTGTTTTTAACTTCTTTTAGAAAATGGACTCTGCTCGTTTGAACTTAGTAATGTGGGATTATTAATCAAAGTAGATAAGTCACTAAATAGACATTCAGATTCTAGTTACTGTATCTGTTACTATGGTAAGTTAATGGAAGACAACTGATTAACATTCTTTACTGGGTTTATCTTTCATCTGAAAGATAACTTATTAAAATTCTAATGTTAAGCATTTTTATTAAGGCTTACTGGTCACGATTCTGTTGAATCATGGAGGATTTGTTTTAACTTTGCACAAAAGTTGCTTATATAAAAATTTTACCTGTTCTTTTGGATAGTAAAGTATCCCTGGGTTTGAGCCTTAATAAAGAAATAGGTTGACTTTACTACTGATGGTTTCCTGACTGTATAATAGTTAATAATAGTAATATAATAGTTAATTCTTAATAAGTATATGTTAGCATTAACATTGAATTCAAAATATATATCTAATTTCTTTTAATAACATTACAGTGGCAGTAATTTGTAAGTTTTATCATGTATCACACCTGCTGGAGTTTATTATGAAAGTACACGGTGTATCACATACACTTTGTGTGTTCATTGAATATAGCCAAATACAATAACTGACAAGGTGGTAGCTGTTTTGATTTTTTTTTTCTTTCTATTCATCTCAGAGATTGCACGGTAGTAAATATTTAAAGTACTTTTCTGTATTATTAAGTTTTGACTATCTTTAGATGAAAGATAAACTCATCAAAAATTAATGATGACAGAAATATGAACAACTTGTAGCTAACATTTTCAATTATCAGATACTTAATACTGAAGTGAATTAAAGTATTATTGCAGTATTTGAAAATCATTTCTTTTTTAATTCAGTTTTACTTTACTCTTTGTTTCTTTTAATGCGTGTGCTAAATTTGTATCACTCACTTGGGTTTCCTAAACATTCTGATAGGCTTAGGGGACCTAATTCCTTTGTGTTACCCCCACCACATCATCACCATTCTTAGTTTCTCATTGATCAGGTTAGTAGAAAATCAACTCTGATAGACACAAAACAAATACTCAGCCTATTGAAATAAGATAAATATAATCTTAATCTGAGACTATCATTACACTAAACTGTATTCCTAAAGATTACTGTAATATAAATCACCAGATGATAAAGTTGGAAATCTTACAAATAACTTTAGATTAAAAGGCTTAGTTCATGTTTAAATTGTCTCCATCATTCTGGCAGAGAATGATAGTTTAATCAGCAAGTTTTTGATCTCTCCTCCAGGGTGATAGGGGAGGGTCCACTTGTTAATACAAAGAAAATTTTAAAAAATTTAAAAGATAGTCTGGGATTTTTAAAATCAGCACTATTTCTTTATTTTTAGAAGAAGCACTGTCAGCCACCACCATCATTATTATTATTATTATAACAGCAACAACAACAACAGGTAGTACTCATGAAAATTTCAGTTTTCCTATTTAAATTTTGTAATGAATCGTAATTCTTAAGTTAAGGTCCTTGTGAGTTTCCTGACTATAAATTACCCATAGAAATTCTCTTATTGCGTCATTAAATATTTGAACTTAACAACATTAACAAAATATTGCAATAGCAATCAAAGGCATGGATGCCCTATGCTGATTTGAAATCCTCTCATTTGTCCCTTCTTGCTTATTGAAATAATGTCTAGTTAAATAAACAAGAAGT
Organism: Acanthosepion esculentum; assembly: GCA_964036315.1. Classification (NCBI taxonomy): domain Eukaryota; kingdom Metazoa; phylum Mollusca; class Cephalopoda; order Sepiida; family Sepiidae; genus Acanthosepion; species Acanthosepion esculentum. Next base: position 63,203,469 of record OZ038475.1, on the reverse strand, counting down.
GGCAAATGAAAAGATTTAAAATTGAATAAGACATTAAATACATGAGAGCTTATCGCTTCCTCTATCTTTCTTTCTTATTATTATGTCTGTTTCCTTTTTCTTACTAAAACCAAACAGTCTCACTCATTTAACTTTTTCTTCCATATTTCCTCACAACCAAAACGGAATGGTCTGTTATTTATCTGCGGTAATGGCAGGATGTAAAACACACACAAACTTACTAACTAATGACGGAACAATCAGAATTATAATATGATGGTGATAATAGTACTAATATTTGTGACGAATTACTAGTATTAAGATTAATAATAGTAAAAAATTATTATTAATAATAATTTATGGCTGTGGTAATGCTTCATCTATTGCTGTTACTAATACTACTAGTGCAAAAACAGTGACAAATATGACATTGAGAGAGATCAGGGAAAAGTGATGGGTATGTTTAAAAGATTAGATCTGAGATTCTGCCAACTGTAGGGTAAATATTACTTAAAATGTACAGCTGACTGATTTTCTAAAAAAAAATTAAAACGAAATAATTGTCAAAATGACTAATATCTGTACAAATTTGAGTTCATCTGCTTAAATTTCTTTTATAAAAATTGTGTAATAAAATTTTAGTCAGTCCTTTGTCCAAAATCAATCAAAGTAGTTCAAAAGAAATTTTAATTAGTTTTATAATTCTCTTATTCATAAAAACAAATCATACACTTATTTTATCTTCCCAAATATTCTACAAATTTCTTGAAAATATATAAAGCAAAAACCAAACATAACAAATTATGTTCATATATATATATATATATATATATATATATATATATATATATATATATATTTATTAAGGCATAAAAAACAAATTTTTTATTATAGGCCATAATAGATTTAAAATAAAACACCAGTCGACTGGTTTCGTCCCCTCTCATCAGAACTGTTAACGGGGAATAGAAATTATGTAGAACAAGAAAGTCTGTAATGGATGACGTGAATATATATATATATAATAAAAGTAATACCAACAAAGATGCTAGAGACAGACTTTCTTGTTCTTCATAATTTCTATGAGAGGGGACGAAACCGGTCAACTGGTGTTTTTATTTTAAATCTATCATGGCCTAATATAAAAAATTTGTTTTTTATGCCTTAATACGCTTTTGTACTGTTGCAAACATATTTAAATATTTTATATATATATATATATATATATATATATATATATATATATATATATATATATATATATGAATGATTAAAATGAAAGATGGTCCACATATGCTTCTTATAATATGTAGATTTAATAGGCTGGTTAATGAAATTTGAGGAATAAAAAGACAACAAAATGATAACAATATTGGCAATAAGATTGATGATATTTCTTATATATTAGTAAATTCAAACTTTAAAATATTTCTCTTTGTGCTTCAGTTTAGTCAAAAGGCCTACTAATATATAATAAATATCAACAATCTTATTGCTAATATTGTTAGCATTTTGTTCCTCAAATTTCTTTAACCAGCCTATTAAATATATATATATATATATATATATATATATATAGTGGACAGATGATTTTATTTAGATTTTATATACTGCAAAAGATGAGTAATAAGATTTTATTTGATATTTGTCACAGCATGCAAATTACAAATTGGAGGTACCAAAATCAAACATTTAAACATCTGGGAAGTGTTTTAAGTGAGGATGGAAATTGTGACATTGAAATCCGAAGACATATTGACATAGTGAAAGCGGCCTTCCAAAAGTTAAGCAAAGTATCAAGAAACAGAAAAATTTCTGAAAAAAGTACTTAACTGTTATGTAATATCATAATGCTGGATAATCTCCTCACAGATGTAGACGAGACTTGAAGTAAAGAAATCTGGTACTAAAGAAGCATGCTGAGAATAGCATGGATTGAACATGTGAGCAGTGACAACATTTTTGAGAAAATAGAAAAAAAAGAACACTTATACTTAATATCAGAAAGAGATGATTGAAATTTCCTGAGCACATAATGAGGAAAGAAGGCTTGGAAAATTTGTTGCTCACAGGACAGATTGAAGTCAAGAGGGATAGAGGAAAACTATGCATAACCTACCTAATGAACTTTAGTAAATGGATGGCAGAGCAAGGTTTAGGAGAGATAACAAAAAGAAAAAAATTATTAAGAGCTACAATTGACTGAAAATTGGGGAGAGCTATGATTGCCAACATTATGAAGGAACATGGCATATAGAAAAAGAAAATCTTATTACATTAGTTTTTAATGCTAGTTTCTTAGATTAATTATATTTTTGTAATTTACTGCTTCCAGATTTTGTACAATGCTGATTTGTTATCAAAGAAATAATAAATTATTTATCTGAGTAGCCTAAGCTTATATTTCAAAAGACAGAAAAGATTCTTATTACAAAAGGGATATTCTACTCAGATTCTTATTACAAAAGAGAGGTTCTTCTACTCAGAGGAGATTCTTATTACAAAAAAGAGATTCTTCTACTCAGAAGAGATTCTTATTAATTCTGTTTTATTTCTACACATATACTGTCAGCTAGTCTCAGTAACTCATCTAACTTAAAAAAGTAACAACAAACCTCAAATTTTTCATTTATCATGAATTGGTAAGTAATTTATTTTGGCCTCTAAATACTAAATGTTAAGAGTATTAGATGACTCACAAAAATCAAGCCTGTTTGGCCTACTTTGTAGTCTCTCTCTCTCTCATTCATGGGAATATAGATTGGTATATATTCCTCCAGTTTGTCTTTTCTTCTGTCTATAAGCAAATCTTGCTTATTAGCAATGTAAAATTGGATATTTTACTTTACTTTGAAAGACAGATATTTACATTTAAAAATAAATTTTAATAAAAATTGATTAATGAACAACATTGTTTATGTTAAAATAATTTTGCTCACTTGTACCATGCTAAAGAAAATTTTAAGATTATTAATGTTATTAATAGGGGCCTATTCATATGATTCTGATTGCTAACAAAAAAAGTGCTACATTTCTTTTTGAGATATTTTTATTTAAAGATTTTGTACTTTCTAATCATTTTGGCATCACCGATTTTTAGACAAAAAAATTTATTATAAAGAAAAGATTTATCAAAATTTGGACTTTTAAGGCTGTACAGTTATAAAATTATCTTTTAAAATTCAGTAACTTTTATTTACAATAATTTGATAGTGTAAAGATATTTTCAAAAGAAAACTATTTTTTTTTCAGCTTAGCCTGAAAATCTCTTAGATTTTTAATAGTTTTTCATTGAACTGTTACTATTGTTGATTTTCCAGGAATAATTTGAAGAACATATAATTTACACATATATTTTGTTTTCTAAAGAGAATTCATAAAACTTATGAATTTATATATCTCTTGTTCTCTCTGTCTTTTCTACAAATATTTTCATGGCAACTGCTCTAATGAGCTTTTTTTCATGGTGCCCCAACTACATAACTTTAAGTGTGCTATTAGATTGGCAACTAGGCCTCAACGTTTTACAGTTGAACTAGCTAGATGCAACTGCCACTTCTACTCTAACAGTTTATTTTCTCACACTTCCCACCTGTGGAACTCCCAATTTCTTGCTTCCCTGATAACTACAATCTTAAAAAAATTAAATGCAAAATCAATTCCCATCTTCTGTCTTCTTGAATCCTGTTTTTTTTTTTGTTCTTTTCTCAATCCTCCTCATTATCAGTCTTCTCATTTTCTTTCACTTTCACTCCTTGTAACTCCCTGCATTCTAGAGGCATTATTACCTTGCTTGGGGTGAAACAATTTTTTAATAAAATTTAAAAACTGGTAAAAAGGTTATACTTAATTTAATAATTCATGAGACCAGATATTTGATTGTTTGTATACTATTGAATAGTCTTGTTTTGTACAGACAATTGCTAGTAGAGACTAGATGCAAAAGAAATACACAAAATTAAAACTGAATAAAAACATCATAAAATTTGGATAGCTTTGAATGGTTGTTTCAGACACACAAACTTAGAAATTTTCTCAAGTTTTTAATGGCATTTAACTGCACTTAGATGAGCCTTGTTTACCACTTCATTTTGTCCATTCAGCTATTAGTGTGAATAGAACTTGTTTTCTGTGAGAAATGCTAGAGACACAGTTGCAAATGAATTGCTAAGAGACTGGATATTTTCATACATATTAAGTTGCAAGAAAATTGACATTTAAAGGCCACTCAAAATGTTGTCAAACTTGATGTTAAGTCATTTTCTATAAAAAGAATTTATATTTAATAGCAGTACCCATGAAAATTTCACTTTTTTGAGAAAATCTTCTAATGAATCATAATTTATAGGTCAATGATTGAATAAGTTCCTTGCAAGTTCCATGACTATTAAAAAAAACTGGAAATTCCCCTATTGCATTGTTAAATATTTGGGCTTAACAACTTTAACAAAAACTTGCAATAATAATCATGAGCATGAATGCAGGTCATTATTTAAAGAAGTAAGAGTACAAATGAAAATATTCAAAATTGACAAGGTTTTCTATTTCACTATAGCAGATGTTAAAAACATGAGAGCATTATTGCTGCCTCTATCCTCCCTTTCTTTCTTATTTTACCTGCAGTGTCTCTGCTATGTGTTTTTCTTCCATCTTTCCTCACAATCAAAACAGAATGATCCTGATCCATTTATCTGGGGTAATGGCAGAGTGAAATGCATGTGCTTAACTAAATAACAAAATGTACAAGCAAAATTATAATGATTTTCAAATAAATAAGGGGAACTAGTCCATTATTATATCATCTCTCTCTAATTTTTTTTTTCACCTGAACCATAACAGACTTTCCAAAGGAAACTTTTCTCAAAGAGCTATATAAAATAATGATATCTATAAAATAAGCTTTTGTAAAAGCATTAAAATAAAAATAATTAAATTGCTTTTTTTAATGGTTAATAATAATCTTTTCATTTCTTTTTCTCTTTCAATGTAGACATGATTTTATTTACAGCTCTTGTAATTGATTAATTAAATAACCGCAGTTGGGATCATAATCGTTGTAAACTCCTACAATCCTTTTGTTAGCTGCACAGTATGTACTTTGCCAGGGCTACATACAACTTTGAATTCAGAGTTGTCCTTCTCCTACACTGGTTGCAAACTAAGGCTGAGGAGCCCAGCCTGCTAACCCCACATTATCAAAGTTGAAAATTGGTCAGGAAATTACCTTATTCTTCCAGTTAAAGCATTTTAACAGTATTATACTAACAAAATTCTCAGTGCAATTTGACTTTTTTCTATGTTACAAAAAGATACAAACAGAAATCAAATCATCTTATTTTACAAGGTATTAAGTGTTTGTTTTTTATCTGTAACTTTGTTACGAGTTATCTTCCTTGCACTGATCATTTATTTATATATCTGATATATTTTATTTATATCTTGCATTTTTATTTTAATGCCACTTCATATTTGCTGCAATTTTAAACTATTGATATCAGAAAAATAAAGAGAAAATTCAAAAAAGGATCAGGTTTTACTTTTAATGTGGACTTTATTTTGTGATATGTTTGCATCTTTTGTAAATTATGATAATAAAATTGATATAACTATAATTTTTTTTAAGTTCTTTACTTGCCCAGAGAACAATTAGTAGAAAAATTATAAAATGCAATGGAAAAATAGTGATAAGCTTACCTTTCATAAAAGGTGAAAACTAATGGAGCTAAACCTTGATCGAACACTTTTAGTCTAGATGCCATTTATTTCCAGATATGACACAATGTTAAACATGGTTTGCCCGTTGCTTGTTTCAGACAACTCTTTGCAATAACAAAGGCTTTCTTGGATCTCTTCTTCAACAGCTCATGTCACAAAAGTTTTGTTGGTGAAATCATTTGAATTTTCAATAAAGAACCTGTTCTTTTTTAGTTTATTGCATAGAACTTTTTTCAGCATTTAGAGACATTACATTGATATCTCAACCTGTATTGTTTCATTGCAGAAAAGTATTTCTAATCAGCATTTTGTTCATAATTTTATATACTGATATTATTAAGCTTTTTTCATCCACAATTTTGTGCAATAAGTTTTCCTATCAGGGAACTTGCTTCTTGAGACTTTTTCACCATTAGCAACTTGGCTCATAAAAAAATTTACTCTTTTTTTTTTTTTTTTTTTTTTTTAAATTCCAACAGGCTTTTTCAAATAAGTAACATTTTTACTTTATATATGTAGCAATGTCTTTACAAATCAGTTATAAAGACATTGCTACATTACTGAATAAGAACAACTTTGATTATCAGTCCATGGAAAACATATATAGATAAGTAGATTTTTTTTATAAAGCCATAATTTTTGTTATATTAACATAATGAAAAGTATCACAACATTCTGATTTTTCATCAATATCATTAAGTGTCCACGTGTGGAGGGCTTTGTAACCATGTAGATACTAACCCTCCACATTAGTACACTAAAATAGTGAAGTTTATAACATTTGTGAAAAAAGAATTCAGACTTGATTGTTTTTTAATTGGTAGAAATTCTGCTGCTTCTAGCATCATATGTCATCAGGATATTTGATCACTATATAAAATCTGTAAATGAAGCAAAAGTCAGATGTTTCTCATGTATACTCCTGCCTCAATAGAAAGGCTAATCAATCTGACCCGGTCAGAATGGCAGCCGATGTCCAAAATAACCTTGGGTCTGTCATTAACTGGAGCAAAAGATGGCTCGTTAATTTTAACGCCTCCAAAACTAAACTTCTCTCCATTAATGAGACCTCTCTTTGCCTTCCATCAGCTTGGCTGATGCTAATCTCCAGGAAAGTGACTCATTGTGCCTTCTTGAGCAAACGTTCTCAGCTGACATAAAGTGGAAAGACTATATT